>CM038645.1:7704157-8069157 GCA_021554675.1 Leuciscus idus
AAAAGCACCTCTTGGTTACACCATGAGAAGAATAATCATGCAAGTTAGTAAACACTGATATATAGCTTTGGAACTCATGTCTTCATCATATACAGTGGCATTCACTATTGATCTGGACAAAAGTCCGGACAAATATATTTCAAACCCGGAAAACTTTGAATGTGCAATGTCATTGCTGTTTTCATGTTTATTAATGTTTGTTCATGTAATGCAGCGATTCACGAACGTTTTTGTTAGAAAAACAAATATTTACTTGACCCCTGAGATTTTAAGTTACTGTTCACAGTTCTCTGATGTTAGATAATGGACACAGTGACATGCAGGTAAAAAAAAAAAAAAAAAAAAGTGTATTCAATTCAATTCACATTTATTTGTATAGCGCTTTTCATAATACACATCGTTTTAAAGCAGCTTTACAGAAAATGACTGAGTCCTCATTACAATTTAAAGTGATCTGTTATCAGAGGTAACTGTCTAAGTTATGTATTTCAGAAATGTACATATACAAATCACAGTTAGCTAAACAGTTTCATAATTTAAGGCAGAAACAATGAGCTCATTGAAGTAATGAATACTTGTCTGTTAACAAATTATTATGACATGGAGAATTATAGCATTGGTGCTGTTTTTTTTTTTAATTCTCAAATATATATATATTTTTTTAATTGTATATTTGTATGATTTAATTATTAATCATTGGCTTTTCATCAACTCACAATCCCCCTGCAGTTCTTTCATTAACCCCATTTTGAGAAACTCATACGTGTTGTTGATGACAAAGAATGGCAATATGTTCTTTCTCTTTGTTTTTTATATATCAATATGGTACACAATAATAATAATCCCATTTAGTATGCTTTCTATTTCTGTAAAATGTTGTATACAAAGCAGGGCCTTCTTTTGTCTGCTCACCGTTTTAGGGCCTTACGTCGTTTCTGATAGGCTGACAGCCAGACGGACGGGGGCGCGCCCGAGTGACGCTTGAGTTTGGAGAGAAGTGGGAGGGATATAAACTTGAAGACCGGTGGCTCGCGTGATCATTTGAGGTCAAGTCTACACAGCGTGTCCACGGCAGAACATCACCAGAAACATCCCTTTAAGACCGACGTTTGAAAAGCAGAGAGAATCTGAATCTAACACGCTAAAGCCAGCGCGAGAAACATACACCGATTTAGAAAAGCGCAACAGTAACGTTACATCCAACATGAACGGGCAAATTAACGGTTTTCATAACTCCCTGATTGATGAAGACTGCTTTTTGTTCACGTCGGAATCTGTCGGTGAAGGACACCCTGGTATGTATCACAACATCCTTGTGTTTTCAATAGGATTTTAGTCTCATAAGGTCGTGTAGAAGGTAAACACGATCTAGCGCGATACCACACAGCTAGCACGTGCTAATAGCTTCTGCTAACTAATTTGCGTTTCTATACCTGAAACATTTGCCATCATGACTATTTTATCATACTCTCATTATGTGACCAGTAAAAGACGTTATTCGTTAATGTTCGCTGATTTCGTTAATGTGGGATGTATTTGTCTCCTTGGCCACGCGCGGCGGACTCACCAGATTTTCGGCCCAAGGCTAATCTTGCGAATATAGGCCATGAGCGCTTTAAACTGCTTATTCATCGTTTTATTCTCGGGTTTATATAGAAAATTAATAAACAATAGTATGCTATATATATTGGTTCTTAACAATTATGTTTCCGTGTGAAGGCTGCGCGCGCGCGTGGTGGCCATGTTATCGGCGGGCTCGCGGAACACGCGTTCATCAGCAATGCGGACTGCGCGTGTTGTTGTTCTGCCGGTTTTTCCCGTTGCGTATTTCACTCGTCAAGACCTTAAACGTATTCCATTCCAATAATTGATACTTTTCTGCTTAATACAGCTCTTGATAATCTTTACTCAATGGCCTATGAGATCAGCGACTATAGTGCCCGCTAAGCGCGTCGTTAAATGAAATCGTCGTTAAATATTTATTGTCGATGTATTTTGTTCGCCTTCTATAAGCCTCTGTTTGTATGATATTTTTGGCGTCCTTGGTCTTTGACACCCCTGCACGTGGTGTAAAGTTTCCTTCTCGCTCAACTGCCAACTATTGCGTCAGCGCACCTTTTAGGCCCGAAACATGCAGGATCTGAAGGCAATCGCGTCTCGCTGCGCAAAGCGTCGTTGCGTTCATGAAGTTTATGTCGTTAGCACAGCACGCGTGCTTTTTCGCGGTTTGCATGTTGGTATTGAGTTTTGTTATTTTACATATGTGCTTGACGGACGTCTTCCATCGCTGCGAGGCGTCTCGCGCCTTTTGCGCTGCCTTTAACGCAGTAACGTTACGTCAAATGAGTACGCAGTATTCATAAAACCGAGTGCGAACATTATCCACACGGGAATCTAAGCGGATGCAGTAGGTCCTATTGATGCCTTTCATTTCCGTAAGACCACAGTTACAACATACACCTTCTGCTGCTACTGGGAAACGTCATCAGTGTCAACAGGTGTTTCGGGTCTTTAATCAACAGACACCCTCGCCCAGTCCTCCGGCCTGTGTGCAAGTGGCGTGCTACTTAACGTGCTACTTCATTTCCACGAAATGAGTTTATGAATGATTATGATAAAGAACTGTGAGGCAGGCAGTAGTTTTCATGTGTGAGTGCTAATAGGTACCATGAACGATGAGAACCCCTAGAAAGTTGGGATTAAACTATACTTGTTTAGCAACACCCGAGTCAATAGTTTGTCAATAATTATTACATCACAGTTCAAAGACCAAACTGGTCACTGCACACATGTTGTGTGGAATGTTTATGCTGCACACCTACTTCATCTTCGGTCTGATCCAGTGTGTCCTGCAAGTGTGTGATTTCAGATGCAGCAGTTTTCTTTCTTGGAACATCATATGTTGCGTTCACATCCTCTCAGAATTACCATAATAGAGGGAAACAGTGCCCGTCCACTTTTACAGAAGTATTTTCCCCCATAGGTATCTTTAAAAAGTCTTTGTTAAAGACTTTTAAGACATGAACCAAACCAACCAACTACAAGGTGAATCAAAATATTGCAAACTTTGATTTGAAGCAAACTATTTGAAAATCAGACAAAAAGACAAGTGCAAGACTGTGTAATTAACTTTAATGAGGGGAAATAACTTTGAATCCCATGAAGCAGTGCAAATGATGTAATGGAAATAAATCAATGAGAAATATACAACTTCTTGTATATGTATATACAGTATATATTAAATCAGAATAAATAAGAAATCAGTTATTGCAAGCCTTGCTTATACATAAATATTTAAGTAGTTTGAGAGTGTAGGGAGATTATAACTTTGTCTTTAATGGTTTATAAGTTGATGTTAATCTATTCCCCTATGGAGAAAATGACTGAGTTTTTACTTCTGTAATCTGACTGTTACACTTGCACACTACAGGATGACAACCTGTTGCAGAATACCTGTGAGAAACCTTTTTTTTATTCAGGGAACTCTTGAGGTTTTTTGCAGTTAACCCACATATAGCTTTAGAGTTTTTAGCAAACAAATTTTAAACACCTGATATAGTTTTTCTTGGCATGAAAATGGCCACAGAAGCTGGCATGCTGTTAAAAACAAACTATTACAGGATGACAATCCTTAGTGCTTCTGTTCTTGAGTTGTAAAACTCAAAGAGCTTGTTCTCACGTCGTTGTTGAATTCATAGTCAAGTCTGATGCTTGTAATTATGATTATTTGTATTATTGTAAAAGTATTTTTGATTGGCTTTTTTTAATTGCCAGTGGGTTTCTGAGTTGTTTGCATGTGGTGTTAGGGGGAGGGGCATTCTTGTTCTCTAATTTGGACAGATCTGTTAGTGCAGGTTGTCATATTTACATTTAGCATTACATTAACTTATTGATAGTCTCAAAACTAACATAAATGAACCAAAAGCAGTGTTTCATTGGGTCTGTAAAACACATGGCCAGTGATCTCTATCAAGTCAACTACTGTCTTGAATGTGACTGTCGAAGGAGTCTTGTCAAGCAAGCACTAGTTCAATGACACTTAACTGAGGGTTTTTACCGCCAGAGCAAAGAGTTTACTTGTTCATGATCACATACTTGGCCACGTATTTGTGTACTCTGGTAAAGTATACTTGTGGGCAGGTCATGTTTTGCCTGCTGTATCATTGACTGACACCTGTACACGTGGTGTGAACTTTCCCCTCTCGCTCCACTGCCCCTGGCTACTGCGTCACAGTGCTTTCTAATGAGATCAGCGCAGGTCTAAGGTCAGTACTGATGCTGTGGGGGAGGGCTGATTAGCTTGGCTTACCTCTGCCCTAAATATAGATCATTACTCCAGGGGCTGCAGTGGAGTGGCAGCGAGGGCATTCCTGCCAGTGCCTCGACTAGAGAGGCCGTACTGCAGTAAACTGATGTGCTCCACTTGTTGGATGACTGCGGCAATAGCAACTTACTTTTCTGTATCCTTGTTAAATGATCACATGAGGAGACTGGTAAGCCAATCATGTATTGGCAATGATTTCAGCTTTAAATTATACTCATGGACTTATTTTGAGGGGGGGGAAGGGGGCTTTTTTAGTTACCTTTATCTCAGCTAAGGCCACATCCACACGAAGCCAGAGCTTTCCCTATCCGAAATTGTTTTGTTTTTATCGTAAAAAAATCCATAAACACGGCGTCGTCTCAAGAAATATCGGCGTACACACAAAACCACTGAAACCGACTCAAAACGATGTAGTATACATGCCAGACCAGTATGTGGCGCTGTAATTCTGCCACAGACATACACTAAAAACGGAGAAGAAGACTTAAAGCATGCGCATAAACCTTGCGCGCTGTATACTATGGCTGTATACAACAATAATATTAGGCAGTAGCTTCTTTTTTTCTTTTCTTTTTTCTTTTTTAATCAAGAACTTTGTTGAACAATATGAAAAACCATAAATGTAGTTGCTGTGACTTAACGGTGTCTGACTAGTTGACACTTGGTGTGATGACATCATCGTTTCACAAAATGTACGGATTGGCCGTACACACGAAAACGCAAGGGCGGCGTTTTCAGATTTATCCACCTTGGGACCCGGTTTCAAAAAATAGCGGTTGCAGTCTCCGAAAACGCCGGATCCGTGTGGACGAAACGCCAATGCGATAAAAAATGTATACGTATACAGCGAAACGCGTCTCCGTGTGGACGGGCCCTAAATGTATGCTCAAATGTATTTGTGTTTTTACAACTGGGTAATTTTGTTGCTCATGAGTTTAACACCGCACAAGGAAGCTGGATTTAAACCTTGAATTGAATTTACTGAATAAGGAACTAAGCACAAATAAATGCAATAAAATAAAAATGCAAATGAAATGAAGTGCTTTAAGTTTTTCAGGTAGTTCTAACAGTATTCGGGTACAGGAATACTACAGAAATTGAATGCATTTAATGCAGATTAATAGAATTATTAATGCTGTTTGATTAACATGAATGACAGACAGCAGCAGGTTTATTAGGCTACTGTCACTTTAAGAGCACAGATCCAAAATGCTGATACACGTGCATTTTCTTTCTCAACCGTTTACGTTCACTTAAGACACCACCGCTTGTTTGCAAATAATATGCAATGTAAATAGCCCTGATGCTAACGCCATTAAAAACTTAAACTTAAGAACTCAATGATTGTGTTTGTGAATACTCGCCAAGACAGGTATTTTGACAATTATGTGCGTTTCTGACCATTTAAGCGCAATAAGCCTGCGAAAAAGCACACTCAGAAACCCGTCTCTCAGAGCGCGTGAGTACTACTGAATGCAACATTAGCCAGAAAGTCTTGTATCGCAGTGTAGCTTGCTTGTACAGACGATATGGTGATGTGAAGCGCGTTTTGAAAGAGAGAGAGAAGACTAGCGCTGAATCACACTCGCTGCTTGTGACATTTTCTCAAAGTTTTGCTGATTTGATCTGATAATCTGTGTGAATTAACTTGCTCATTCAACCAACAAGCTAATTGAATAAATGTTTGCAGGAATTTCCCGCCTTGTAAGCATGAAACCTGTGGAAATGAGTGAAATTAGTCACTACACCGCACCGAAATTCGAGCCCTGATACATTTAATTTACTTCCTGTCACATTCTTGTCACTCAAATTCCAAGCATGCTATTTTGCAATAAATCAATCCAGGAATCCAGTTATGCCCATCACTGGAGGCGATTGTGGTTAACCTTGAGCGTAGGGGTGGGCCATATGGCAAAAATGTCATATCTTGATTTTTTTTTTTTTTTTTTTTTTTTCAGGAATATCATGACTTTATCAAGATTCTTTTTCATGTTGGTTTTACTATTTTTGCAAGTGACTGAGCAGTACAGCCAAACTCATTTCCCCATTTTAAAAACAGCCTAACAAGGAAACAAAATGTAAAATTAAAATAATGGCAGAGATAAAAAAATTCATTTTCTTTGTTAAAATATAATAACAAAGATACACTACATAATATGCAAATGAAATGAACAGTGCTTTATTTTTTCAGCTACATTAGGTTTTTAACAGTAGCATTCAAGAATGTAATTAAATTAGCATGTATAAATATAAAACCGTATAGATTTCACTGTATAAATTATGCCTTGATTCTTATTAAAGCTACTATTAAAGTTCTCAGTCAACAACAGCAGTGAGTGATTTGCTCGTTTTGTTTTATTAACATTTAAAGGGATAGTTCCCCCCAATTTTATTTTTATTTTTTCAAAAAACCTGAATAAGTTTCTTTCTTCTGTTGAAAATAAGTTATTTTGAAGAATGTGGGTAATGCTGGTCCCCATTGACTTCCATAGTAGGAAAAAATATACTATGGAAGTCAATGGGTAGCAGCAACTGTTTGGTCAGCCGCATTCTTCAAAATACCATCTTTTGTGTTCAGCACAAGAAAGAAATTAATACAGGTTTGAAAACTTCGTGAGGAAATGACTGAGTAAATTTTTTGGGTGAACTATCCCTTTAAGGATAAGCAGCAGCATGTTTACTGTTAGGCTACTGTTACATTAATACTGGCATGCGTCTAATATACACTCATATAAATTCAAATATTTACTTTCACTTTAGAGACAAGCAACTGTGTTTATGTAAACAATGTGTGTATTTGACAGTATTAGCACAATAAGACTCAAAAGATAACTTAGTCCAGTAACCAGGTGCTGTTTGACAGGCTTTTAGTGCCTGTGCACTTCGGATGTGTGCGCTCAGAAAAGTGCATATTAGGAGAGGGCATCAGCATGCGAATGAAATGGTTAATCAGCAAGGCTTTAAAGCGCATGCAAATAATGAACTTTTATGAATTGCAGTGTCCCGTGAGTGTAACTCTACCTCTGTGTTAGCATGTGATGTGAATGTATGTTGCGTTGTATAGTATGTTGAGACGTAGGCGCCAGAACTGCAACTGCTAGAATGCACTGAAGCACAATACTATATTTCTTCAAAAGCAGCTCGTGGAGACATTTTAATCGTCCATGATCAAAAATCGTGATATCGCACAAGCCTAATTGAGTCTCGTTTACCCTGAATTCTACACTCTAAATTGCTGATTTAAATTTGAGCACTTGTTCCTCTTTTCCAGATAAGATTTGTGACCAGATCAGTGACGCTGTGTTGGACGCCCACCTCAAACAAGATCCTGATGCCAAAGTAGCATGTGGTGAGTGTTGAATTACGCTTTCTTGCACACTTTTCCTCATACTTGCTACTGGAGTCTTTACAGTGAGTCCTAACCCCTATCAATCTGTCCTTGCAGAGACCGTCGCCAAGACTGGAATGATCTTGTTGGCCGGTGAGATCACCTCTCATGCTGTAGTGGACTATCAGAAGGTTGTCAGGGACACCATCAGGCACATTGGCTACGATGACTCTTCCAAAGGTATAGCGGCACTAAATGTCAAGGGAAATAGTGCTACCATGCAACTCTCTGTGGCGTTTCCTATGTGCATAATACTTGCATAACCTACTACAATGCATAATGTACTGGTTTACTATTTCGTATGAACTGTCAGTTAGATCTGGGGTAGAATAATTTAATCAGCATTTTATTGTACTTTTTAGGGTTTGACTACAAGACCTGCAACGTGCTTGTGGCTCTTGAGCAGCAGTCACCTGATATTGCTCAAGGGGTTCACCTTGACCGCAGTGAGGAGGATGTAGGAGCTGGAGACCAGGTAAGAGCTGGATAACGGCTTTTTCAAGACCACCTCGCGTCTTTGCATATGAACAGAGAAATGAGCTCTTTACTGGATTGACTTTGCTTCTTAGGGCCTGATGTTTGGTTATGCCACTGATGAGACTGAGGAGTGTATGCCTCTCACTATTGTCCTGGCCCATAAACTGAATGCCAAAATGGCCGAGCTACGCCGCAATGGCACCCTGCCTTGGCTGCGACCTGACTCCAAGACCCAGGTGAGACGAGACCTACAAATGTTGTTAGAAATAATTTGGGGGTGAAAATACACTACAGTTCAAAAGTTTGTGGTCGGTAAGATAATTTTTTTTTGAAGAAATAAGTACTTTTCAGCAAGAATGCATTAAAATTGAAAGTGACTGTTACATATATTTTATGGTGTTACAAAATTCAATTTTTAAAATAACCTTTTTACACTTTCAATTCACGTTTATCGGTTACATTATTTCGCCACTAGGTGGCGACAAGTGACTGTTAAAATTGTATTTGTTATTAAACCATTTATTCAAGAGAATGTAGTGGTGTATGATGCTTCTGAAATAAAACTCAGAAAGATGTGATGAATTGTTTTTGTAAATGACTCTTCTTATACATGTACAGTCTGACTTAGATTTTCCCCATGGTCTAGGGTTAAACAAAAAATCACAATACATTGCAATATTGAATCGCAATATTGTTAGAATCGCAATTCTTAATTCACAACTTTTACTTTTATTTATTACATTTTTTTTTATCAAATAAATGCAGCTTTGGTGAGATGCTTTTTTTCAGAAACATGAAAATAATCTTATGCTATTGACCCATAAACTTCTGAACCGTAGTGTATTACTACTGTAGGACTGATGCTGTGTAAATAGATCTGAACCTTTCAGCTCATCTTTTGATGTTACGTTTTGCTCCAGGTGACCGTCCAGTACAGGCAGGACCGTGGTGCCATGCTTCCTGTGCGTGTGCACACCATTGTAGTGTCTGTTCAGCACGATGAAGTAGTGTGTCTGGATGAGATGCGTGATGCTCTGAAGGAGAAGGTGGTGAAAGCTGTGGTGCCCAGCGTCTACCTGGACGATGACACCATCTATCACCTGCAGCCCAGCGGACGCTTTGTCATCGGAGGCCCACAGGTTGAAACCACAACTAATCATGCAGTTCACTCAAACGGGGTTCCCATGGTCATGGAAATGACAAGCTGGTTTTTATTATTTATGCTAATTTAGCAGTGTTCTTTTGTCATTTTATTTGTTTTTGTTTTTTTAGGTCAGTTTTTAGTTTTCCATTTGTCCAGTTTTTCTTCAGTTTAACAATCCAGTCATAGTCATTCATTTGCCTATAGATGTGGGAACCCTGGGAGTATTTTGAAGTGTATACATGTATGTTTTTTACTTTTTATTTCCCTAGTTGTGGTTCTTGTTTAAACATTTATATGCTTCATACTGTTTTACAGGGAGATGCTGGTTTGACTGGCCGTAAGATCATTGTGGACACTTACGGAGGCTGGGGTGCTCATGGAGGCGGAGCTTTCTCTGGGAAGGATTACACTAAAGTTGACCGTTCAGCTGCCTATGCGGCCCGCTGGGTGGCCAAGTCTCTAGTCAAGGCAGATCTGTGCAAGCGTGTTCTGGTCCAGGTGATTATTTGCTAGTCTTTCATTTATGTATTAGTTTAATAGTGAAAGAATAAGACCGTCTTAGTCATTTACCCGTTTCCTCAGGTGTCTTATGCCATTGGAGTGGCTCACCCCTTGTCCATCTCCATCTTCCACTATGGAACTTCCCAGAGGAGCGAGAAGGAGCTGCTGGAGATCGTGAAGAAGAACTTCGACCTCCGCCCGGGTGTCATAGTCAGGTAAAGCGTGCTCCTCAGGGGGCGGCCCAACCGCTGCCTCTCGGTTTGACGGTTCCCCAGTCAACTTTGTGGTATTTGCTCCCGTGTTTCCAGAGTTTGGTCTTGCAAAGTTAACGTTAGAGAAGTTAATTGAGTTTGACTGAACGTCCTTCTTTCTGCGTGGCAATTGTCTCACTCTGTCTCCTGTACAATTCCAGAGAGCTGGACCTGAAGAAGCCCATCTACCAGCGCACCGCCGCCTATGGCCATTTTGGCCGTGAGTCCTTCCCCTGGGAAGTTCCCAAAAAGCTTAAATACTAAATCTGTAACCCCCCCTCCTTTCCTTGGGCGGTAGGTGTACATTACAGAGAAACCTACTCAACCCACCGGAGGGGGGAGATGTACCAAAACCCCTCACTCCTAACCTCACACCCATTCCCAAAGGTAACTCCTTTCCCCGTACGACTCTACCCTTCAACCCTGTTCTTTGCTGTGTTTTCGAAAGATCTGTGGTGGCTGTTAGGTTTTTGTTCTGTTTGACTTAAGCGCCCTCTTCTCCACCCATCTCTCTTCGGCCCTTCCTTCCTTTACCTACTTGCTTAAAAGATCAAGTGATGGCACAAATGGGGGTCAAAGGTTGTTCTGTGATGCTATGCATTGCTGGCTGAAGCACTAACCCCTCAATTTTTTTGTTTTACCAACTAAGAGAACCAATGCTTACCATTTTCCAGGTCCACCACTTTGTGTACCATTTACAAATGGGATCAAAACATCTATGGTCAGAATCAACACGAATGTGTTTAAGTTACATAGTGCAGGGATTGGATTGAGAAATTTTAAGAGACTTTTTACATGAACATATGTGTACTGTCACAATGGTTTCTTCCTGGTCGCCGCAGGCCGTGTTGTTTTATTTCTGACGTGTTACAGAGAAGTCAGAAGCTGCTACCAACCCCTGTGCGTCTGCGGGACTGGCGACGCAACCGTTCCCCCAAAACCCCTTCTCCGTGGTCTCAATGGTGATTCCAGATTAATCTTCCTGGTAGCTGTTATGTGATATTCTACTAGACCACGGCGGAGGCAAAGCACTCCCTCTCTGTGATCGGCGACAGCGGGCGTAGCTACAGAGAAGCCCTGCTCCCTCGCCGTCCCAGAGGGGCTGCCTCCGCCTCTTGAATCGCTCCATACTTGAAAAATCAACCTAATATTTGCTCGGTGATCCTCTTGAGCCTTGGCGTCGGTACAGAAAAGCCCGGGATCTCAAGGTGTGATTTGCCTTTATTACGTTTTGTACATGAAAGGAATCGTTTTTAAAGACAATGAATACTTGTTTTTCTTTTTTTTTTCTTTTTTTTTCTCTCATTTGCTTGAACACCGTAGTCATGGTGTATGTCCCATGTGCCGGCCCTGTGGTCTTCCCTTGGTGTCCTACAGAAAGCTTTGGGCTCTTGCCACAGGCTGGCACTGGTAGCTGTGACCATTGTTCATTTTTTTTTTTTTCTTTTTTTTTTTTTTACGAGAGTAAAGGCAGATAGATGAAGACTGTCCATACGCACTCACGCACACGTTTTACGTTCAGGACTCCCGGTGCTCCCACAGACAGAAGCGAGTCTGGCCGGTGTTGTACAGAGAAACCGGCTTCGTTTACATGCTCTCACTGTTGGGTGCGCTTGGGTTGCAGTCTTTTTTTATATATAGCTCATCTTCTGTTTTTATTTCGCACTATATATATTTTTGTTTTAATTCCAGAGATTGGTGCATCAGACTGGTTACTGAAAGAGTAGAAGTGCCTTTTTCTATTGTTTCTTTTCCTTTGTCACTCCCCTTCCCTTTTCCCCTTTGTTCCCCTTTGTTCTCCTGCTCTCTTTCCCCTCGATTCTCCTCTCGTGATAAGTGTGTATCCACAGCAAACTCCTGAATTTCCATCCTTTCAATGCTCCATGATGGTTCTGTCCCTTATATCAGTGAACTGAATAAAAATTCTGACCCTTAAGACTGTTTTTTTTAATGATATTTCACATTTCTGACGGATTCATTTGGTGGGTTTTCCACTTGTTCCCTCATTTTAAACACTTATAGCTCTTTTCAGGGTCGGGTACAATATAGGACCTGACAATCTTAACCGTGTATGGTACATGATTTAAACATCACTTAAAATGTTTCCAACAATAATGGGTGAAAAGGTTATGAAAAGGCCACCACATGGCTGTACCATGTTTTTAAATCTTTTGAATCAAGCGTTTAGTTTCTTGATTGTCTATACTCTTGGAAGTCCTACAAACTAAAATTGAGTGAATGCGTTCTATAATATTGTTCCTAAGAACATAAGAAAATGACTGAACTTTCTGACTGCTGTTTGAATTAGTGACTATTCTGACTTCTCCATAAAACAATGTTTATTTTTGTGTGAAAGGATACAAATAGCTTGATACAATTTGTCATGGTAATTTCAATATAAATCTTATTGATTCCATTAGTGCAATGTGACCCTGGATCACAAAACAAGTCGCACGGGTATATTTGTGGCAATAGCCAACAATACATTGTATGGGTCAAAATTATTGAATTTTCTTTTATGGCAAAAATCATTAGGATATTAAGTAGAGATCATGTTCCATTAAGATATTTTGGAAGTTTCCTACCGTAAATATATAAAACATTTATTTTTGTGAGTGAATGCAGCACAATCACGAACATAAATGAACAACTTTAAAGGATATTTTCTCAATGTTTTGATTTTTTTTTTTGCAACCTCAGATTCCAGATTTTCAAATAGTCACCTCGGCGAAATATTGTTCTGTCATAACAAACCACACTTCAATGGAAAGCTTATTTATTCAGCTTTCATATGATGTATGCATCTCAATTTAAAAAAAATTACCCATGTGACTGGTTTTGTGGTCCAGGGTCACAAATGCCTTTCAACTTTTGGGTCATTAAGATTTTAATGTTTTTGAAAAGTCTCTTATGCTCTCCAAGGCTGCATTTATTTGATAAAAGGTAGTAAACTCATTGTAAAATATTATAATGTATAATATTTCTATTCAAAGCTGAATTTTCAGCATCATTATTCAAGTTTTCAGTGTCACACGATCCTTCAGATATAATTCTAATATGCTGGTTTGCTGCTCAAACATTTTATCAGTGCTGAAAATTGCTTAATATTTGTGGAAACCGGGTTATGATTTTATTCAGGATTCTTTGATGAATTAAGTTCAGAAGAACAGCGTTTAATTGAAATAGAAATCTTTTGTAACATTACTGTCTCTTGATCAATTTTAATACATCCTTGTGGAATAAAAGTCTAATAGAATGTTAATAGCCTTAATGACCCCAAACTTTGAAACAAAAACAATGCAGAAGAAACACTGAAAATTGTGGAGCACATCAGCAGGGGTCCTCTTAAGTCTGCAAGTGTTGTCTTGAAGGGGATGAAAAGTGTAAGTTTCTTTATGAAAAGTCTGTATTTGACAATTGCATCTAATCCACTGTGATACGCAAACAGCGCGAGCGTCGCTATGGGAAGCTGATAGTGTCCGACTTGACGGCTCAGTTTTCAACTCCTGACTGGTTGGTCTGCACAGCGCTGTATGAAGTCGAACACACCTAATATATTGCCATATGGTCACACTACCATACAGAACCTTTAAGAGGTCACACAAAAGTTTGAGATGCTAGAACACAATTATGCATTTTTTTACCTTTAGCTAAGGGTACGTTTACACAATGTACTAAAGACTGAAAAGTGTTTCAGAAAACAATCCCTGTTCACATGCTTCCGCAAACATGACGTAAAGCGCTGTATTCATGCCAGGCCAGTAGATGGCGATGTCACTTTATAAAGAAACATAATGCACCTACAGACTGAACATGTAATACGCATGCTCATGACATCATCTTTTTTCACAAAGTCATGTTTTTGTAGTTTACACAGAGATGATAACGATAGTTTTCAAAAACGTGCACTTTCAACCCGTTTTCAGGCCCCAAAACGCTGTTGTGTAAGTGAACAGCCAAAACGCATACGTTTTCCATTTTTATTTGAAAATGTTGTGTAAACGTCTCCCCCAAAACAGGTTTAAATGAATGTGGATACTTGAAATGTGGGGAGGAATGCCTTGCAATGTTCATTCCAGTACAAAGTAATAAATGAGGGATTGCAGTAACACTGAGCTTTCTGAGGCAGAAATAAAAAAAATCTTATATCTTCATACAGGTATCGTCAAATGAGTGGATTGATGTTGCAACCCAAACCTTAGGCAAATGTGTAATTCATAGTTGCAGTGTAAAACCGCAAAGCTAAAATCATTCTGCATCAGACATCACATATCAAGGAGTCGCAAACATTTGAAACACTCACCACTGATGGTATCTTGAGAGGGGAAAACGTTTGATATGACTTTTTACCTCAGAAATGCCTCTGTAATTTTCAACGGCTGCCGTTAGTTATCCCATCCTTCTGTTCACTGTGGCTTTAGACAGAAAGGTTTCGGTGAAAGGGTGAAATACCACAGGTTAGAAGTCAGTAAACAGGTTACAACTATTCACGATTGGAAGCTGTTTGTTTATTAATTGAAAAATAGTGAATGTGTAACAGATATGAAATAATAAAAGAGGGTAGTATGTGCTGACACAACAAGACTATTTAATCAACAGATCTTTGTACATAATAGATGTGAAAAGCCATTTTAAAATGCCAAAGGCAAAACTAAAACATTGTAATCTAGTAAAACAGGTTATTCTGTATCTACAGTAATGTGAAAAAGAAAGTACACCCTGATTCAATTCTTTTTGTGTGTGTGTGTGTGTGTGTGTGTGTGTGTGTGTGTGTGTGTGTTTTTGTATCAGAACATAAAAAAAAAAATCATCTGGTCCTTAGCAGGTCCTAAAATTAGATCAATTCAACCTCAGATGAGCAACACATGGCATATTACACTGTGTCATTATTTATGTAACAAAAATAAAGCCATGTGTGGAAAAAACGAAGTGCATCCCATTATTCAATTGCTTGCAGAATCACCTTTAGCAGCAATAACTTGAGGTGATCATTTCTTTATGATTTTAACAGTCTCGCATCGTTGTGGAGGAATTTTGGCCCGCTCTTCTTTACAACGTGCTTCCGTTCATTGAGGTTTGTGGGCATTAGCCATTTAGGTGTAGATTTGCTGGTGCGCTTGGGATCATTGTCCTGTTGCATGACCCATTTCAGCCAAGCTTTATCTGTATTTGACTCTAGAATACTTTGGTCTACTGAGGAGTTCATGCAAGGTGCCCAGGGTCCTGTGGCTGCAAAACAAGCCCAAATCATCAGCCCTGCCTCCACCACCACCATGCTTGACAGTTGGTATTTGACGTGCTTGTTTGTGTTGATATGCTGTGTTTGGTTTTCACCAAACGTGGCGCTGTGCATTATTGCCAAACATCTACACTTTGGTCTCATCTGTCCAAAGGACATTGTTCCAGAAGCTTTGAGGTTTGTTCAGATGCAACTTTGCAAACCAAAGCTATACTGACATGTTCTTTTTAACCCTTTAACTGCCCCACCAAGAAAAAAGGCATTTGAATTTCGTATTTTTGCATTTCTTACTCCTTATGTCGCTAGTAACCACAATCAATGTCCTTTTTTTCAACACATGCCATAATTTTTTAAATATCGACCTCTACCAAATGGTTGATATGGCACTTAAAGGTAAAAACAATTGTTTACACATTTTCATATGAACTATGAAAATTTGAACGCTAATACTTTTTTTTTTTAAACAATCAAAATAAAATAGTTTTGTTTATTGAATCTTCTTTATTTATTAAAGTATGCCATTAAATATTTCAGGTTTTCATTTTAACACAGGAAATTATGTTTTCTTGTTTTTTTAACAATAAACAAAACTAAATTACACTAATAACTAAAAGTAACAAAACCAAAGACATTACATTCTTTCTGCATTCAAAAACTAAAAAACTAAATAGCAAAAGATAGTAATGGCATTTTAGGCTTTTATATTTCAAGAAACATGCCGTCAAGTGTGGTAGAGGTGGTCTACGCTCCCCTCGCATGTCGCAACTCGCCCGCCATCTCCTCCTATGGAGTCAGAAGCATCTGAGGTCGCTTCGTGCCACTTATATCCCCAGCCTGCTCAATCGTGCCGCCGACGAGCTCTCACGACAGCCTGTGGCCCCGGGACGGTGGACTCTAGAGACTCTGGTCCAGCTGATCTGGGGCCGCACAGATAGATCTGTGTGCCACTCCGGACTCGTTCCATTGCCAGTTGTTTTATTCCCTGACCGAGGGCAACCTTGGCACGGATGCACTGGCACACAGCTGGCCCCGCGGCCTCCGCAAGTATGCGTTTCCCCTAGTGAGCCTTCTTGCACAGACACTGTACAAAGTCAGGGAGGAAGAGGAGCAGGTCTTGCTAGTTACCCCTTATTGGCCCAACCGGACCTGGTTCCCAGAACTGATCGACTACATCTCCGTTCCCTCCTTCAGGGAACGAGGGTTACATACGTAACCGAGACTTTTTCTGGTACAAGGGCCTGAAGAGTGCGCATTCTTGTACTATAGAACCTGTTGACTTCCATCTAGTAATTGAAAAAATTAAATTAAATTCAATCTCTTACAATTTAAGTAATGTTAGTAAACCAGCATTTGATAAGTAATTGCCTCTGATAATTATGATTTTCACACATTAATTCTATGAATTTATTATATTTACTTAAAAAAATATCCAAAAGTGGCAAAAAAAAACAAACATACTTCTCAGTAATGTCAGTAATAATCTCATGAAGAAACAACAATAGCTATGAATGATCAGAAGTTTATATTTATCAGCAAATAGTCCATTCTGACTGGAGAAATGGATGATCTGAAAACATTAGCTTAGCTTTTCTACTTTTACCATAAAGAGCCAAATCAACCGTTTGGTTGAGCATGTTTTTGAAAAATTATTAAAAACATACTAAAGTTTTTTCATGGCACCAAGTAACATAATTTTGTAAAGTTAGGGCTCTTACAGTGTAATATGTAAAAAAAAATTAAAAAATGAGGCCGAGACCTCCCTTTCTTTCCAGTCGCGTGAATGCTTCACTTTGCGTGTTGGAATGTTTGAACCCAGACCACTAGGAGGTAGACCCAGACTTGTAAGTTCAAGTCCATTTACTAAAAAATTTTTTATATATATAAATATAATAAAAATATGTAAAGCCTATAGCCTATGTTACATGATCATATATTCTGACACATAAACAGCATAGAAACCATAAAATAATTTTCTTGCATCAAGCAACTCTGTTGGTATTTTTATCATTAGTATTAATATAATTGTTACATTTAATTTATTGCCACACTTTAATATGTGAATTAAATTATCAGAAAACTGAATATTTAGCATTGTCAGGCTTTTATTTGTGCGTAATGGATAAAACAACAGCGCTGCACACTCAGCTGCTCATAAACATGGCTGCTATACATTTGACCTGCCACAAGATGCCGCTGTTTTCGACACTCTTGATGCTTGGAATCTTTTCCCCAAACATTCAGGGGAAAGCCTCAGTGCTTTACCAGTACTTACCCTATTACTTCCTATGGAAGCTGTAAGGGTGTACGAAGGGTGCGTCTCAATCAGCTCCCTAGGTCATGATCATCGTGCACATGAATTTGGGAACTAATAAGGATTTTTGGGGGAAACCCTGGCTCACTCATTGGGACACTTGGACACTACTTCCGGCGACATGACAATGACCTCTTTGTACAACATCGTGCAGCATTTCAGCCGTAAATAAATTATACATGTTTACCTGTCTAGCGATGTATGTTCATGCTGAAGTATAATTCAGTAATGGTTTGTATTTTAAAAATACATTGTGTGTCATTGTGTAATGAGTCACATGATTTATGTTTCGCGCTTCAGAACTTCCATTAAGGGAACAGTCAAGTCAAGTCAAGTCAAGTTTATTTGTATAGCGCTTTTCACAATACAGATTGTATCAAAGCAGCTTCACAGTATTAAATTAAAATAATACAACAAAGCCTGTTTCAAGAGGAATTTATTGATTGATAAAATTAAATTAAATATCCCCAAAATATCCCCAACTGAGCAAGCCAAAGGCAACAGTGGCAAGGAACCGAAAAACTCCATCAAGTGACCTAATGGTGTCCTAAAACTCCATCAGGTGACCTAATGGAGAAAAAAAAAAACCTTGGGAGAACCCAGGCTCAGTCGGGGGCCAGTTCTCCTCTGGCATTTATGAGCTAGAGGCCGGATTGTAGTTTGAACTGTAGGATTATATGAATGCCTGGCTGAAGAGATGCGACTTTAATCTAGTTTTAAACTGGGAGAGCGAGTCTGAGCAACGAACAGTATCAGGAAGACTATTCCAGAGTTTTGGAGCCAAATGTGAAAACGCTCTCCCTCCTTTGGTGGTTCTGGATATCCTAGGTATGACCAAAAGCCTTGAATTTAGTGATCTTAAAGAGCGCGATGGATTATAGGGTGATAGAAGATCCGTTAAATAGACTGGAGCTAAGCCGTTTAGGGCTTTATAAGTCAGTAGCAATATCTTATAATTAATACGGAGCTTTATAGGTAACCAATGCAGTGATGATAAAATCTGTGTTATATGATCATATTTTCTTGATCTCGTAAGAACTCTAGCGGCGGCATTTTGGACTAACTGTAGCTTGTTTATTGAGGATGCAGGACAACCAGCTAATAAAGCATTACAGTAATCCAGTCTCGAGGTCATGAATGCATGAACTAACTTTTCTGCATCAGAACAGTGAGCTCCCTGGTTTAAATTGTGTATTGTGGGTCTTTTTAGGGAGAAAATGTTTCAGTGCACTGGTAGGATTTTGCAATCGAGACAACACTTAAAATGGTAGAGTCCCTGATCAGTGCCCTGACTACTGAACTATAGGGAGCTGATTGAGATGCACCCTTAGTTTGTTCACAGGTGGCTTCTCCATTTTGGTTATTTTGTTAAATAAATAATGACACGGTGTAATATGTCATGTGTTGTTGTTCGCCTGAGGTTGTACTTATCTAATGTTAAGACCTGCCAAGGACCAGATGATTTTTATTATGTTCTGATATGTAAAACCATAGACTACAAAGAGGGCGTCCTTTCTTTTTCACATGAATGCCACATGAATTTTCATATGTGCCACCACCATTATAAAAAATTGAATGCCCTGATGTAAATCTTTAAAAGTATTTCTGCTGTCTTTACTGTTGACTTTAATATACATTAAGGGTCAAGAAATAAATATGAAATCTAAATATAGAGCTAGCCATTTACTGTAGCTATTCTGCATTTTGGACAGTGTCATTCAACATTTAATAATTTACCATGGTAATAGTTTCAGCTAAAATACTATAGTACCATACTAAAGTATTTTGACGTTTTTATGACAGTGGTGTTGTTCCAAGTGTAGGACCAATAAGGTTGATTCAGGGTAAATGAGTTATCCCCCCCAGTTATCTCAAGGCAAAATGTGTCCATAGTTACTATGATATTTAACAGAAACTATGGTTACTATGGAAAATATTTTCGTAATATAGTAAACATCATCTGATAAAAATGTAAGTGAGCAGTTTTAGTTAAAAATGTACCTTATCACTGATCAAATGTTTATGCACTACTAAATTAATCATATCTAAGATAATATTGTTAATGTCCTTTGAATTGACCTCCCTGAAGGCTTGTGCAATCACTGAAAAGATTGATAAAGTATTGTAAGATTAATGATGTTGCTTAAGCAACACCCTTTTTGTTAAAATAACAACTGCCCCTTAAAACATGTTTTTATATCAAGTCTGTTGTATTTTATCTTGTTTGCTGAAGATATCATCCAAGCCTATGACTCTGTGACCCTCGTTTTCAACTTGAAAAGCAAATAGAACCATGAAGATCCAGGAAAGGATGAAGAATAATGAGGCATTGGTCCAGTCGGTCCATCAGCATTTCATATAGGCTATTGTTGATGCACAGATGCTGAGATTTTGTTAAAACTCACACAAATGCTGGATAACCCTGACCTTTGATTGGAAGAAAACACAACAACATACTTTCAACACTCAAAAATCAATCAATAAAACATACTGGGTTTTTGTGTTCAAATGTTAATATTGACCCCTGAAGTCCACTTATATTTGATATGATGAGGAACACCAAACATATGAGTTATGATTATGAAAGAGGCCCCAGTCTGTGTGGATAAGGTTAGTAAAACTTTAATAAACTGTGTGTAATGCAAAGGAACAGTAAGATATCCAATGGATCAGAATCTTGTTCAGTACATAAAAGATTTATCAGTTTATTAGGCATTGATTAACATTTGGCAAACTGTGTTAACATTTACCAAGAGCATGGGCAGCTGAAACAGATTTATCCCCAAACGTTCTTCTTACAGAAGGACACTGCCTGTAGGAGTTATATGAATGTGTTTAAAACAAAAATGTAACTTGCAGAACATGAGATAAAGATGATTAGAAAGCTAGAGCATGCACATATAGATTTATTAATTTAAAAGGCTTTTCAGTGCACTTACCCCACAGTCAACAGCGGTCTGGAGGTCTCTGCAGATGTAGTCCAGTCCAAGACTACAGGGGTCGGCAGCAATCGCAGGCTCCTCACCAGAAACACACAAATTTGCCCTCTAAAGAGTCCAGAAAACAGACAAATACCTCATTTACCAACATTTCAAACTATTTATTAAGCTCATTTGACAAAAAATTTTTTTAGAAAGTCAACCGACATAATGTTGCGTTTAATTAAAGGTGCATTTAGTAGTTTGGTGCCAATTTAAAAAAGATTTATGCTAGCATTATTTTAAAGTGTTTTTGTGAAGAGTCAAAATTTTCATGAGATGAAGAATTTTAATAGTTATACACTCATAATAGTTTTCTATAAACGTGTTTTAATTATACATGGTGCGAGTCTCTTAAAGCTACTGTGTAGGATTTTCTCCCATCTAGCGGTGAAATTGTTTATGACTACCAACTGAATATTACTTTCTAGCCCCTCCCATTCCGAGGGCTTTTTAACTCCTACTGTGGCCGTATTATTTCAAATCTGCTGGCAGTCGCGAGTAATCTCCCCCTCACATTCGTCACGGTGCCACTGAGTGTAAAAACGCGAAAGGTGAAGTTTGAATTTCCAGGTATGTCCCTCTTTGGCTTATGTATTTTCAAGATGGAGGCACAACATGGCTGCCACCATTCGAGCGACTGGCTCGTATGTATTCTAAATGGCAGATTCTACGCTTACGAGAATACTTGATTAGTTGGTAGAAGTAATTACACATTAATGAGCACATATCATTTTGAAAGAACAAAGTGTTTTTTGCTAAGAATCAACTTAAAAAATTACACAGTGTAGCTTTAAGGCTGATTTATACTTCTGCGTCGGACCTACACGGTATCTTCGTTGGTTCTAGCAGACCAATCACAGTGCTTGCAGTCCACGAAGAATTGACGCGTTGTTACATTTTTGGAGAGGTGCATGTCAAGGTACGCCGAAGGGTACGCGTGCTACACACAGCCTACGACGTAGCTACGGCGTGAGTTCGACACAAGTATAAATTGGGCTTAAAGGGTTAGTTCACCCAAAAATGAAAATTCTGTCAGTAATTACTCACCCTCATGTTGTTCCAACTCCGTAAGACTTTCGTTCATCTTTGGAACACAAGTTAAGATATTTTTGATTAAATCTGAGAGCTCCTCAGATCACTCCTCCATAGGCTTTTATGTAATTGAAACCTGCCGCCCCAGAAAGTTAGTAAAGACAATGTTTAAAATAGTCCAAGTGACTACAGTGGCTCAACCATAAGTTTATCAAGCGACGAGAATACTTTTTGTGCGCAAAAAAACAAACAAAAATAACGACTTTATTCAACTATTCAGTTTATTCGGTGTGGGCCTCTGAGTGAGTCTCTTGTACGTCAGAGCGTAGGCTCACTATTGGCCAGCATCACACGCATGACCAGCGTCAGCCAATAGTGAGCCGAAAAAGTATTCTCGTCGCTTGATAAACTTATGGTTGAACCACTGTAGGCACTTGGACTATTTTAAACATTGTCTTTACTAACTTTTTGGGCCGGAAAGTTTCAATAACATAGAAGCCTATGGAGGAGTGAGACAGCTCTCAGATTTCATCAAAAAATATCTTAAATTGTGTTCCGAAGATGAACGAAAGTCTTACGGGGTTAGAACAACATGAGGGTGAGTAATTACTGACAGAATATTAATTTTTGGGTGAACTAACCCTTTAAGTGTAGCCTTCTTCGGCATACTGAAATGACGTGACCCGCGATGTTTCAGTAATCCCCACTATCATTCACTGCCTCCTAGATTTGCTAGTAGCATAGTGTTGTTTGGTGATGAGTATAACGAAAATCTTACAATAAAAACACTTATTATAGTGCTTTACCAGTGGAGACATCTGTAGGTACGTCTTATACAAGATGCAAGATTTGAAACTACGGAGTTGTGATGCCCTATTTTTTTTTAACAGGTAAGATATTTAGGCTAATTACTGTGTAACGTTAGACTGCTCTCTAAAACAAAAGTAATAAAAAAAAAAACCAAGAGACGATCATGCATATCCACGTTAATACATGGCAAAGCAGCATCTATTCTAACACAGCATTTCGGTACTTAAACTACACGAAGAACAGCGATGCTAATGCTAGAGCTAAGCGACTAATGAATGCTCCTTTGACAATGCAACAGAGTTGGAAATCCCTCGGCTGGAAGGCTATGGTAGTACATTAATAAGACAAAAAGGTCACAATTTTGTAAACAAAACAACTTTGCCCGGTTGTAACACTTAAGTTTTTCCCCTTTCCCTTAAATATTGAAAATCCTGTCATCATACTCACAATCATGTCAGGTAAAACCCATAAGTCTTTCATTCATCTTTAGACACAAATAAAGACATTTTTAATATTCGCTCATAATTCTGTCCATTTATTTAAAGACATAAAAGTAATCCGTAAGATTCAGGCTGTTTCGAAAGCTCAAACGTGCGCGCAAGCGCGAGAACCAATGGGTTGTTGCGCGTGATGCACGCACGTTTGAGCTGATTTGCTTGATGTTTTTATATGTGGAAAAAACGGCACAATTTTAATTTGTTTATCATATAAAGCGGCCGATCGCATTTCGTTAGAAGACTTGGATTGAACTCTTTACTGGCTCTAGGGTGGGGCAACCTGTCACTCACATGAGATCCACCAATAGCAAACCACAACCATCCAATCAAGTCCCGCCCCACATTTTTTCTTATTCGAGAAGCCATTTTACTTGGATATACGTCACTATAGAGAAGGAAAGACTGTCACAACTTCAGTTTCATCCCAACATTAAAGGTGCGGTCACAATTACCGTGGTTTGGTATACATTTACTGGTGAAATCCTGTCAATTGAATAGGAATCCTTGCGATCGGGAATTTCATGTGAGGGCGAAAGATTTCCCCACACAGATTTCACATCGGATTCAAGTTGGTCAAGCAAGTTCGCCCACAGAACGAATCCGTTGACCAACAGGAAGCCTGAAAACCTGCCTGGTTTGACAGTGACTTCTGTGTGAGCTGGGCTTCATACATTACTACACTACTGACAAGGTGCAATTTTAAGGCAGCAAAAAGGTCTATTGTCCAAAGTAAAAAAATCTAGTAGTTACCATACAAATATCCAGCGGCCCCTGTGGTTTGCTCAGAAGCACACGTAGCTGGTTCCCATGATGCTGCACGTACGCATCACACTAGACGAGATATAGAAATTATTATACATTTTTACATTTTACAAATTCAGGGCACTCAAAGGTCAGTAATTCAGAGCAGCTTTATGTCTAACCTTCGGCATGGCACCAGGGTGCAGCTGGCAGACGGTGTCGAGGAATGAAGCAGCCTGGCGCTCGGTGGCATTGGAGCCCAGACGCATTCGAGTCAGAACCGCCAACGTCAGACAAGAATCACAATCAGAAGGTGCCGGAGGCGCTGTTCAAGAAAAAGAGAGGGATGAAGAAACAGAATGGGAGGCAGATAAATTTATCTAAACCAGGGGTGTCTAAACCTGTTCCTGGAGGGCCACTGTCCTATAGAGTTTAGCTCTAACCCCAATTAAACACACCTCCACCAGCTAACCAAGGTCTTCAGACTCACTAAACTTCCTGTTTGAGCTGGTTGGAGCAAAACTGTGCAGGACGTTGGCCCACCAGGAACAGGATTGGTCTCCCCTGGTCTATAATTAGCATTTTTGTGAATTATTCCTTTATTGATGTTCAGAAGTGTTAAAGACAAAAATCAGCACAAGCCAACCGTTGATGGGACGCTCCCGTATTTCACAAAGACGAAGGAGAGTGCATATGAAGTTAGGAGAGGTGTTGTCCAATAGTGTGTCAACCAAGAGTTGGACGTATTTTTCAACCAACTTATTGCACTGTGTCTGAATCAGAGGAAACTCGCTGCACAAATTCTCAAGCAGGATAGTTATGATGCTCTGTAGGGGAGGAAAAACACAAAACACGGGTTCAGGGTTTTCGCTTGATGTGACCTTTCTTTTCCATAGTGAAAAAATAAATCATAATGCAAGTGACATTTCAATCCAATAAACTTTCAGAATTTAGTTTTTCAAAGAAGGTGTTTGTTTTATTTCTCCATATCTTTTTAGATAACTGGTATCAATCTCAGACAGGTTTGTTAAAGCATTTGCCAGGTCTACTTAAAGGTGCTCTAAGTGATGTCACGCGTTTTTTAGGCCAAAACATTTTTGGTCACATACAGCAAACATCTCCTCACTATCCGCTAGTTGCCTGTCCCCTGAACACACTGTAAAAAAACGCGGTCTCTCTAGACACCACAGGCTCCACAAACGGCAACAAAAACAAACTGGGCTCACCCGCACCACGAAACACAACAAACAGTGCTCCAGCCAATCACCGACAAGAAGTATTTGAGGGGTGTGGTTTGGGGGTTAGTGCGCGTGGACATGAAGGGGGTGTGGAGGAGAGACGAGAGAGAAGCATGAAGAGGGAAGTTTGAATTATGGCCGACACACGACTAAAGAGACGACGTTCCGATGAACAAATTGTAAAGAAGAGGGACAAGGATAAGGAACGCGCGAAGTCCCGAATTTACGTCGGAAAAACCCTCGAAATGTGGCGAGAACTCCGCCGGCAGAAGGGCTTCCAATCCGACATTCAGTTGCTCTGTTTTTGCAGAACAGGTAAATCCATTTTTCTTTCTAAATTGACGTTCATGTTCGCCAAACCAACACAAGGATGTAATTAGCTAGAACTATGCAGTCAGCGTTAGCTTTGGGGAATACAACATATATGTTTCAGCTAGCGATCAATCTCTATTGTAAATGGTCAAGCAAATTCACAGTAGGGCGACGATTTGTGTGAATTATTGTTTTCACCCACGGTTTGTTATGGATTTGAATGTTCATTTATAGGCTATTGACAACTTTGACTAAATTTGTTTACGCCGCCGCCGTTGTTTATGCTCACTGGGAAACGCAAAGCTAACGTTATCTTGCTATTATTGCGTCCTTGTATGGGAGCTAACGTTATAGTTATAACCTCAGGTGGCGAAACGATTTTAAGACAATGTTTCTCTTTTTCTGCATTCTGTTCTGCAATATATAAAAGCATTTATCTAACTTGGTGACATTACACATTGAATGAAGTATCAGTAAAACTTAACTTTGTTTTTAGTGACTACTTTGACTTTCCTTTATGCCGGAAGGGAGGGGAGGAGGGAGGAGACGGGATGAGGAGGAGGGAGGGTCTAGCTAGCCTCCGTTTTGTTTGACAACAATTCGAATGTCAACACTCCCGGCATCACTTAGAGCACCTTTAAATGGAAACCCTACTTAAAGAGGTTGACCCACATTATTAACCAAGTCACAGTTTTCATACAATATGGAAAGGAAGAAAGATCTTTCCCAAACAGCAACATATAGTGTCGGCCCAGATCCGGCCCACATCTGGAATCCACATGAACCAGATGCGGCCCGAATCTGGGCCGACACTATGTTGCTGTCTGTGTTCTGAAGATGAAAAGCATGAAATGACGCAATATTATGCAAAAGGCATGAAAACAACTAATATTGTGTTAAAACTGAATGGAGATTATCGAACTATCATAAGATTTGCACAAGAGAACACGAGCACAAGAGAACTCGGTCAGATAAAGGCTTAAGGAAAGTTTCTGTCAAAAAAAGAAACTTGCTGGAGTCTCAAGAACTTCTCCATACAGGCTGGCAGTTGTGCGCAAAGTTGCATTTCATTGTGTTGCATTTCAAGCTCACAAAGAGAAACGTTTGATACTGAGATTGATAACTGTTATCTAAAAAGATATGGAGAAATAAAACAAACAAACTAAAATCTGAATGTTTATTGTACTGAGAAATCCCACTGATGTGTCACTTGCATAATAATTTGGAACACCGTGTATTTTGACTCATTATTTGATCAGAGAAAACATACGATTTTGAAGATGATTAGATCAACAATGCAGCATACTACATTTTAGAACATATATTAAAACTTTCGCTTATTAGGTAAAATAAATCCCTGGTGAAAAAAGTACACTTTAGCATACTCTTAAAAAGAGTACTTATTGCTGAGATAATATGCTATAAATGCAAACGGAATGTAATGTTTTCGAACACTTAAATGCATGTTAATGGCAATTAAAGGAAATGTATTACAGTATAAACTTATATTAAATGCAGTTATCTGAACTTTAAAGGTTTTTTTGTCCCACTCAGGTAAGACTTAAGTACATCTTTATTATGTAATTTCAGAATTACTCCTGTCATCTTTAAAATATGGATTAAGTACTGCTGAATGTACTCGCATGCATTCATGGTGAACTAAAATATACTTTTAATGTAATTTCTAATGAAACATCCCAGACAGCGACAAAGTGTCAGCCCAGATCCAGCCCACATCTGGCACACATGGATTCCTCACTTACCAGATGTGGGCCGGATCTGAACCGACACTATGTTGCTGTCTGTGATGTATGTCATGTACAGTATTTAAATATATTTGTAATTACAAGTTTCAATTTAGTACATTTATCAACTTTAAATGTAATTCGAATAACACACTACAGTTAAAATTATAATTAAGTAGGCTGTTTTACGTGTGCTTTATAAGTGTAGTTCTTTAAAGCATGACAAAATATTATTAAAACATAATGATTTAAAATGTACTTTAAAGTAAAACTAAAGTGTGCTCTCTTAAAATACACTTGGCTTTTTATTTGATTAAGATTATATTATAAATTATAGTTAAAGAAATAAAGATTTGAACTACAAGTGCACATTCAACAATTAAGTGCGTTAAGAGAGTAAACCGCACACAAATCAGTAGGAAATATGCCATTATTCTGAATCTGAACTCCATGTGTAATGTGATTGTGAATTTCACCTCAGTCCTCTCTCTGGGAAACAGATACCCAAGTGCGCTCACAACGTATGAGCAAACAGAGCACTGAATGGATCCCTCCATCTGTGTTAGAGAGCGGAGGAACTTAAGTCAGCTATGCAGAACATGCAAAAAAAAACTAAAAAAAAACTTCCTCTTAATGTTACCTTCATAGTTTCCAATGGCACAGTTTTTGCCATGTGATTAAGCAACAGATCTTTCATCCTCCCACCGTCACGGCCTCCACACAGTCCAAGAAGAATACAGATGTCATTTGGATTCTGCAGAGAGAGATTGAAAGACTTGTGATTTTGACTGTTGCATCTTTTTGTTATATGTACGTTTTCAAACCCATGTGCATTCATTTTACCACTTAATATGCACAATACAATATCCTATCGGTCAAACGCAGTCTAATCTAACTATAAAGCTGTGAGCTACTCACCATTATTCCGCTTATGAAGGCAATGGCCAGAGGAAGCATCTTTTCCACCTCAGTGTGGCAGAGTTTAGTGACTTTGGGAGGCAACTTATCACACACTTGCTCAAGACTGGCAGTTAATTTTGCCTAAAAATTAAGATAAATTATTGCATTGAAGTTACGTAAGAAAAGAGAATCCCACATACACATGATCTGATAAAAAATAAAATAAAAAAATTGTCCAGAAATGTTATATCTGTCTATTATGATAAAATAATAATCTTTAAATTAATGCAGTTTTTTTTAATGATTTTTATTTTATTTACCTTTAAATTCTTTAATTGTATTATTTTAATTGAAAATAAGCATATTTGTACATTATTTTACACACACAAAAAAAAAAAAAGAGACCAGAAAAAAGAACTCGTTCCATTCCAAATTTCACTGACCTCTAGTGGAAAAAAAGATATTAATCTGCATTTTATGATTATTGCCACTAGAGAGACCTATAGTTTCTCTATGGAGATTCTATATAGAGCAAATAAACTGGAATATGGGAACAAAACTTAATATAAATTCAAAACATAAATGCATTTTATTAATTATCTATTTCTATGTGTGAGTGGTGTATGTGTTCTGCAATGGGGATATTCTATAGTCTCATCCAGTCATTTGCGCATGTGTATGTTCTGGATTGTGTCAGAGTTTTTGACAAATACCCCGCATTTTCCCCATTTCCCATTCATTCCTTATGGGGATCAAATTGACCTGCAAGTGAAGGATTTGTTACTATTTTTATTACAACTAAAAAACACCTTGAATCCAGACAAATGTTTTTTGTGTGTGTATTCCCATTTCAAGTGTAAAAGTTTGAAGAAGACCACTCAGATGAACGCCTGATTTTTAAAAATGTAAAAAAAACCTAATTTCAGGTAAAAATGACCCAAGGAGAGGAGTAGGGTTAAAACTCTATGAATGCCATTGCATTAGATACATATATCAAACCAAGTGGCATTTATTTTAAATAAAGACAGTACAAGAAGACTTTTCAAATAAAACATTTCACCAAAACCATAAAACAAAAATATTTGGACACATTCTAGTAGTTGAACATTAGCGGATCATGTTCATAGGTAAAGTGATGTACTGCACCTGTACAAGCAGGTGAACGTTTTTTGAAAGTCAATCCTACATTGGTTACACCTCAGAAAAGCTTGTGCAGTTTTGCTTACAGATGCCAGTTGGTTTGATACTTTTCAGTCTAATGTAATGCCTGTGGTGTCTTAAAGGAATATTCCAGGTTCAGTACAAGTCAAGCTCAATCAACAGTATTTGTAATATTATGTTGTTTACAACAAATTATTTATTTTTTTCCCTCCTTTTCTTGAAAAAAAAAGCAGATATCTTGGTTACAGTGAGGTACGTACAATGGAAGTGAATGAGGAAAATTCATAGCCTAAACTTTGACGTACCTTTTTTAAAAGTACAACCACAAGACGTAAATGATCATGATGTCAACACGATTTAGTGTGAAGAAAAATCCAGCACACTTTCATGGCAATTGATAACTATTTTTACAATTTGGCGAAATGGTAGCGAATTTTTATTTTTATTTTTTCATTTTTGCACGATCTGCTTACGGCCCACTGACGGTTAGGTTTAGGGTAAAAATAAAAATTAAATAAAAACTTGTCAACATTTGTCATTTTTTTTCATGAGATAAAAAAAAAAATTTGCTTATAAAAAAAATGTCTGTGTAAAGTTATATATAATTGTAAAACTTCAAGTCATAACACAACAACCATAAAAATGCTGAGAACAACTTTACAGTTTAAGAAACACAATTTAACAGAATAATTAACGGAAGGCTTTTATAAAAAAATTCACTTTTCTGCTGTAGAAAACCTTTTTTTTTACAAAAGAAAACAAGGGATAAATAAAAATGTGATAATCTCCAATATTTAACAAGTGTGCTCCATTGAGCCTAAAACAGAATATTCCTATAATTAAGAGAACAAAATATCATGTCATTGTATATTGTATGTAAGGCTCATTGTAAATCGGATGTGTTAGTACAGATATAATACAGGGTCTTTGAAGGACCATATCTGAACGATAAGTGGACAGGTGAGAAACACCAAATTCACCAGATTTGTGAGTGAGAAGTTCAAAAAGTGACACCATGAATAGAACCGAAGCAATTCACTTCTGCTTTTCAATACAACTTCCTTATTTATTAGAAATACTATTTAAAACATGCTGAAAATCATGCAAATTTGAGATAAATTAAGCTGCAGTCATGTTAAGACTTTCTCAAAAGCTTCGACATTGATTGTAAATTCATGATTTTCAGTTTTAAACAGCAGCACTCTCACCTCAATCTGTTTCTCCTAGATAAAAGTAAAACACTGTATCTCAGACATCAGCCAAGAGACCATGAATATTTTTTATTCACTATTACATCTGTCTGGATGTGCATGTCTGAGTTTGTGTGTGCATGTGTGAGTGCGTGTGCATGTGTGAGCGTGCGTGTCTGTGTTCACCTGGTAAACCCTACGTTGTGCGACCAAGATGTCCCCACAAGGACAGTAATACCAGTCATTTTGTTTCTTGTGTGGACATTTTTGGTCCACTTGGGGAAACAACTTATAAATCATACTAAGTGATGTTTTTTTTTTTTATGTAAAAATGCTGAACGTTTTCTGTGATTGGTGGGTTAGGGCGTAGAATATACAGTTTGTATAGTGTAAATATCATTATGTTTATGGAATGTCCCCATTAAACATGAAAACCCAATATATATATATATATATATATGTGTGTGTGTGTGTGTGTGTGTGTGTGTTTGATCATACCTGAAAGTCTTGATTGGAAACGAGGTCCTTCACGAGCTCAAAAATCTGAGTGCAGTCCTGACACGTGTCGCCCATCTACAGAATATAAGATATAAGAGAATGTTCAAAGGCCTAGTGCCCATTAACACTGTAAAAAAAAAAAACATCCCCAAGTCAAAAATTTCTAGTGACTGATAACATCTAAATTTTTCAATTAGTCTGACGTATTATTTCTCATTGAGCCAATGTTAACAGACTATTGCAACAAGAATTGCACTTGGGCCAATTTAAAAATTTAGATGTAACCAGTCACTAGAAAATTTTGACTAGGAGAGGTTAGACATTTTTTACAGTGTTGCTTTATGTGTATTTTTTATCTTATCAAATGTTTAATCTTAAGGGTGGAGAAATAAAAGAGAAGTGAGAGCTCTGGTACTCTTAAAAGTTTGTGGTTTGTGTATTTCAGGAACTGTGTGAAAGGGTTTGAGGATATGAAAATTATTACTTCTATTTTCACTAATCAGTCAATTTCATCTTAAAAACCAAACTATGGATTTAATATGAAAAAAAAAAATTAAGTATGAAATTGTATAAATTTATCACAATAATTTTGGATTTGCAATATGTGTTAATGACATTTTAGCATTTTATAATTTTACTCTGCCGTGCATTGGTTTTGTATAAAAAAAAATAAAAAAAGACTTCCAGGCTAAGGAAATAATATCAGTCCAGCCAGTGTTTAAAAAAATTCTGACTGACAGGGTCCAGTACCTAGGCTATGTAACAAAAAAAACGAGATTCCTAAAACTCACCACAGTGTCATCCGCACCCATCGAGACTTTATCCATACCTGTTGTATTAACAGATCTTGTTTTGACTGTTAAAAACAAAATCACTTTTTCATTAACCTCCACTGAACTGAAGATGAAAACGAATTGCATGCATTTGGAAAATAAATAACAGTATGAGAATATCACTAAGAAATTTGTATAGATTTAAAATTCAAATAAATGTACACAAGGTTTGGGTAGATATTTGGAGAAAAAATAACTTTACTTTTTTTTTTTATTGAAATAAGGAAAACTTTTTAATGTAACAATAATATCTGATTATATTTCTTGTCACACGATATTATTCCATATTTTTAATTCAGTATCATAACATTACATAACATTAACAATAAAAAAGCACTACAGATGTATATAGACATTCACACAGAACGTATCAATATTACCGTCATCATAGCAGTTCATTTACCTGAACCCAGAAGGGCAGTGAAAAAGAGGAGCTCCAGTTTGAAAGCAGTCATGTCTTCAGTCACCTCAGCTAGAAGAACTAATGTAAAATTCTCAAATTCGCCCCTGTATATATAGTGATGGGAAGGTTCAACTCAAAGAGGAACTACCCTTTATATGTGACGCCCCAAAAGCACAACCCAGACGTGATAACATAGACCCTTCACTGTGCAAACGAGAAAGCTGTGCGTCGACAAATAATGTTGCTTGATCACACTATTTGACAGCCAGGAAAGCCAATATTTGTCATGTTTCTATACCATTAGTTATTAGTGATTCTTGCTAAGTCAAGCAGTGCTATGGCTCATAGTCAGGTTAGAGATTCATTCTAAAAGATCAAGTAGACTTACACTGATGGAGGGACCCGACTTGTTTCAGATCTATGAGGAAGACAGAGAAGCCACTAGTTTAAGACTAGGAATACCTACAGAACTGAAGGATCGATTTATTGTTCTCATTAATATTACATTTTCAGAATAAAAAAATAAAAAATAAAATTCTATTAAAGTTATGTAACCACAATGTTGCACTGCTGTAACAGACCGCACAATACTCTCAGCTTGGCATCAGTGCAGTTCCTCCAGTTCACAGCTGTACTGAAACTGAGCAGAGCTGGCACAAACCCAGAACAATGGTAAGTTTATGTGAATTTTAAGAATAGGATAAATGATTATTGCTTTCCTAACACTGTCCCTTGAGGGACACAAACAGTAGGTTTTAAATGCAACTCATCTGCTCTTTAATAGACCAAGACTATGTGTCAAATTAGTGAGATGTCCAAAACATGCATTGATGGTGGGCCTTCAGAAACAGGTCTGGAAAACACTGGCTCATCCTAAAGTGACCATTGGTATTCCTAGGGAGTCCGACCAGGTCTTGTCAGTGGGATGATGTTTCTATCTGCACAACCTTGAGTTATCACATATAGATAAGTCAGATAGAATGGTATGTGTATTTGGCGTGCTGTCCGAGGAGAGGGCTCAGAGCTCGGTATTTTGGCCCGAACCCAGTGTGCGTATAGATACATAGGCCTTCACCAATGCTAACTGGGTAGACATGTTGATAACTGATTGTAACACTGCTGGTTGGAATGACGATAATTGGATAGATCATTTGAACGTGTTCCTCCCAAACTTTGTTAATAAAACATCATTTAAAATCCTTCAGAAATCTTTTTTCTTTTGCATTGTTCTGTGTACCTTCATATCCCATATGTGCTTTTAAAAAAAATGTCCCCAAAAGAATATAATATTATAATTCTATAATATTTTAGACAAAATACACATTTTAGTCTGAACTAAACTGGGGAAAAAAATGGGAAAATTCCGCAAGACACATTTTCAACAGGATATTGCATCATCAGGATCTTCTGAAGGCCTTTTGAAGACCTAAAGTATGTGGTCTTATTTTCTTTTCAGTGTATTTTATGATATTCTAACAATGACTGGGAAGGTCAATCTTTACTGTCCTGTTACCTAAATAATTTCTTAGATGTTGTGTTTATTTAAAACATTTTTGGTAAATCAGCATGCATGTACAGCACGTGGCTATATTATATTTGCTAATTCTGTCCTAAAAATCCTAAAACATATAAAAAGTCACAGTTACTCATTAGTTACTGACAATTCCCCAAATGGAGGTTTTGGGATATTTTGTCTGGTTTAGCTCACTTTTGGGTACAAATTTGTCCCCAAAATGTTAAGTTGGTACAAACACACACATAGAAAACACGTTTCACTTCCATTGTTTTTCTATCAGGTTAATGACATTTTCTCATTATTATTATAATAATTTCTTGTTATTGATATATTATCTCATATCCCGACCCCTAAACATAACCCTCAATTTAAATAGAAATAAGTGAGGTTTGGCTCATTAGTTGGTGTTCAACAGGTTTCACTATATTAGTGAGGACATTAACACCTCACAAGTGTAGTCAAACCTGTTAACACATATGGACAAACATTCGCAGGCTCATTGAAAAACATACCTGTGGCAACATTTCTGCAAATCACAAAATGTGTACCAATACATACATATTACTGCAGTTTCCAACAGAAATTAACACAAGAGGCAGTAAAACGTACTATTTTACTAACGTAACCTTGGTTCTCTTTTTATACGGTTCACTCGTGCTCACCAGACGCAATAGAAACAAATTTTTTTCTCTGATTACTGAAGCTTATAGAATAACAAAGTGAAACTGCACAAGCCTATGGTAGTGCAGCGGAGCTGAGCGAACCAATGGCTGAGCAGTGAAGCTGCACAATGGGTGAGAAAGCCAGTCGGATATCCCTCTATATAAGCAGACATTCTGCCATAGGGAATCAGGTTCATTCGACTGAAGCAACGAACACCAAGTCGTGCAGCATGATAGGGGACACAGTACTCGTTCCCGTCATCACAGGGAACCAAGGTTACGTTTGTAACCAAGTACGTTCTCTTTCGATATGGTACACTTGTACTGCGTCGCTAGACACAATGGGAACTCAGGACGCATACATAAAGGCCTAAGGGTGCAAAGGTTAAGGTAGGACGATAAAACGGATAAAAAACAAGGGAATTAGACTACATGTCAGAGCCGCACGGAGGGCTCTAGCGGGTTGAGCTCATGTAGAGGTCAAAGCCCAGCTTACACAGACATGTTTCCAAATGATATTATCTGGTGAATGTGGACGGCAAGGACCAGCCGGCCTCCACACAAATGTCGCTAATGTACACTCCGCTGGACCATGCCCAGGAAGAGGCCATGCCTCTGGTAGATGTGCTTTAACCCCGATGGGGCACTGTAGGCCCATCAAAACATAAGCCAACGCAATCGCATCCACTATCCAATGGAACAGTCTTTGTTTCATGACCAGAAGTGCCCTGTCCCTCGAAAAGGTCGACCTCTGCCTTCCCGAAGATATTCCAATCATGTGAACTGTTGCCCCGGAACAGTATGTCTGCCCCTTGGTTCAGTCTGGCTGGCACATGTGCCAATCTCAGCGAGCGCAGGTTGGGTTGTGCCCATAAGAGGAAGCATCTCATCAGTTTTCTCATCTCATCAGAGGTCTCGATCCAAGTCCACCTTGGTGGTTTATGTAGGACTGACTTCCATCTTTTCCAATCGGACTAAGACATGGTGCCCCCTCAGATCTGGCAGGAAGGTTTTGGGGGCCAGAAAGACTGCTAGTTGAAGCCGTTTTCTATGCTCAACCAGGAGGCAGAAGTCGGCCTGCCCTCGCACAGAGCTCCCCAATCCGTGTTGGAGGCGTCTGTCAAGACCACCTTCCTTCTGGAGACCACTCCCAGGTCCACGCCAGATTGGAACCAACTAGGATCCTTCCAAGGGGTCAGGGCCATAATGCCACCGTGATCCACCTTGATGCGGAGGCGTCCGAGAAGCCAAGCGTGGGATGAAATGTTGTGTAATATGGCACATGCAACAATAATGTCACAGGTGCAACCCTCAGCCTTTTCAGACACTGAAATCTTCCCTTTAGTAGGCCAAAGGCCATTTCAATGCGTCCCCTTGTCCTGGCTAGAGCTGCATTGTAACAGGTTTGTGGTCTGGGGTTTGTGTCAGGGAATGGGGTCATAAAATACTGCCTGCAGGCATAGCCCCTGTCTCCAGGCAGGGTTCTGTCATAATCACCTGTATAATGGAAAAATGCAGTTCTGTTAGGATCAGCAAGTGTATGTAATACAGTGAGCTTGATGTTTATATTTTCTCTCACCACGTTCAAATAATGTGCATAAATGTGACTCTCTGAAAATTCTTGAGTAATGCACATGCTTATGCCTGCACATGCCTGGCCATTTTGCTTCCACATTTGTGATATAGAACATAGTCACGCACCATCTAATGCCGCTTTTCCACTACACAGTACCAGCTCGCCTCGGCTCGGCTCGCCTCGACTCGCCTTTGTTTGGTTTTCCACTGTGTAAAAGTTGTACCTGTACCTGCTTCCAGGTACTTTTTTTCGTACCACCTCCGGCGAGGTTCTGAGCGAGCTGAGGCGATACTAAAATGTGATGTGAAAACATGGCAGACTGCTGATTGGTCAGAGAGAATCGTCACTATTCACTGCGTCATCATTGCACGCGCCAGACGGAGTATCCTGAATAAAAAACAGCAGAAACAAAAACAAAACCATCCAAAAACAGCATACACTCGATTTCCTCCATTGTCCTGTGTGTGTGGGTAGCGGGTGTGTGTCGCGTAGAAGAAGTCACGACAGTTTCCTGCGGCGTCGCTATGACGACCAGGTACTATTGTGGAGGTACTATCTGCAATGGAAAACGGAGCGAAAAGCGAGCTGAGCCGAGACGAGGCGAGTCGAGTTGAGTCGAGTCGAGCTGGTACTGGTAATGGAAAAGCGCCATAAGAGATTTTAGCCAGTCCACTGAATACTTTTTTGATTCTATTCCTTTTTTTTTTTTTTTTTTATATAATATTACTAATCTGGAATATTAAGAATCAACTTAAGAAACTTGCCTGCGCATTTACATTGTGAACCCCCTTTCAGTTAACAAAATCCCCTTCATTGAGGCCTTAATGGGAATGTGTGAGCAGTCTATGGCACCAATCACGTTAGGGAAGCCTGAGGGACACATACTGTATGTCATACTTATTGGCATGATTATGAGTGCATGATCTTCAATAACAATTATAATATACCTGCGTTGGCAAAAAAATAAATAAAAAAAATCTGCTTTACAACCTTGGGTCTTAAGTTGCTTGGACAATCCAAGATCATACAAACTCAATTAGCGACGTACGAAGGACAGACCCCGGGAAACAAACTTTAATTCAGTGACTCACTGAACAGGCAGGAAAAAATCATGGAAACTGATAACACACCTCAACATAAACAGAGACAGGACAAGGAACTGATCAGAACACAGGGCTTAAATACATGGACTAATGAGTAAATTAACAATATAACAGGTGAACGGGACAACTAATCAGACACACTGGGAAACTGAGTCACAGAGAAACAGGGAAAAAACAATCAAATATAGGAAGCCTGATGTACGCTTCCTTCTAGCCAGATGTTGGTCCAGAGACCAGCCCGGACGAGGCCCCAGGGCGGAGTTGAGGGAGGAAGGAGCCATGGTGGAGATTTGGTAGACACCCTGGGTACAACCGATGGAGACGCTACTGGAGATGGAGACCCAAGTGGAGCTTACAAGCCGAAGAGCCCACGCTACGGAATTAGAAAACCTGAAGACTGAGGCGAGCCAGTTGGACTGAGGATGAAGGCAGAGCCGGGGGGAAGACAGAGCCAGACAGAGTCGAATGTGCATGCAGGGCAATGTCTGACCAATGCGGAGCCGGTGGGACGAGGGAGCCTGGTTGAGCCATTGGGATCATGGTTTCTGGTGGAGCCGAGGGAGGGAGGAGCCAAGGGGGAGATGGTGAGTCGACAGGCCACGGTGGAGTGATGGGTTCTGACACTGCAGGTGGACCCGGGGGATTGTCCTTTCTGGTCAGAGGTGATGACTTGAGTCTCTGAGGAAGATCCTCACATGATGGTGTTGGAGATGCAGAGAGGTTGAATGGAACCAGCGGAGGCGGGCCGAGGGACTGGCTGTTAGAGGAGGTGGGAGAGGGAGGCTGGGAGGGATCACAGGGGATTCAAAGCTGGGCAGAACCTGCGGGGAAACAGTAAAGTCACTGCTGGGCAGAAAAAGTAGAAACCAGTGTTGGGGAAGCTACTCTGAAACTATAGTTTGACAAGCTACTCGTAAGTTAAAGTAGTTAAACTACAGTCAAGCTACCCTTTTGGAAAAGTAGTGAGCTACACTACAAGTTACTATCAAAAAGTTGCTAGCTACATTGAAACTACTTTTGATTTTTTTTTAACGACGTATATTATAAATAACTTAATATGAGTAAGTGTCTGAGGAATGTTTTAAGTAAAACATTTTGTGTTTAAAACATTGCAATACAATTATGATTTCAAAGAGTATTGTTTTATTACACACACTACTCAAATATCTCAGACTGTTTGTCAAAGTCAAAGTGCAAAATTGCAACAAATGTAACATTGCAAGAACAAAATACATCCAACTTAAATTGCATACACAGAACATTTCCCCAAAAATACAGATTGAGAGATGGTTGCACTTTGGCAAGAAAATACATTGAACTATGAACAACCGCTCACATGTGGCACTGACAGGGAAAGCACTATGTGGTGTAGTTGCAGTAGACTGAAACCTGTCTACTTCATCCAAAACATTGACCTCCAAAGGGTCAAAATGTTATAATTTGTTATGTTACAAAAGCCTAAAAACTGAAGAGTGAGTTCGCTTGGAAAATGTTAAGTATTTTAGTTGAACTGGCATAGTTAGAGTCACTGTTATACCGCTCAAGCAAAACAGAAATGGTTCCACACAATCAGTCCAGGATTGAGGTGCAGTGTCCTTCTAATGAGAGCAGGCAAGTACAAAATGTAAGCAACTCAATTTGTTCTCTTAACTAAACTGAAGCAGAAGTGCCTGACCTGTTAATTCAACACGAGAAGTTTCTCAAAATGACTGTCGGAAAGACAGTTGCGTTTTGGCAGGAAAATGTCTTTTCCAATACTAAACAACCGCTCACATGCGGCACTGGCAGGGACACCAGTAGGGGAGAGCGGGGCACAAAGTAACGCTTTTTGACTTTCTCAGTTTGTGTAAATCTACTTATGGTTCAGAGTATTTATTTTTTCCCACATTAATTTCCCACATGTCAAGTACAATTATGTGTTTTTGTTTTATTAATACAGTATATACTTTTTTCTTGATATACCCCGAAAGAATGGAAGTGAAATGTGACAACATGCCCCATAGGTGGGGTACATTGTAACATGTGTGGGGGCACATTGTAACATAACAGCTTAAAATGTTATCTGATCTAATAAAAAAAAATATACAAAACAAACTAAAATATTTTCTAAATAAAATACAATTAAAAAAAAATTTCATATAAAATAATGGCAATTTTTAATAATTAAATATAAACTCATTTTTGAGTTTTGACTACGAACACATGAAAACACAGCTATACAACATAGTTCAAAACAAATAAATAATTAGTAATTTCTGAACATTGACTCTCAGTCTTTATTCACCTTTTTCTCACGTTTTCTCAATAAAATTAATAAAAGTATAGAATATAATAGCATATTTCTAATAGGGGCACATTGTAACGCAGTGTTACAACATGCCCCCGCCTGCACAACTGGGATTTAAACCCTGCTAGTGTCTTCTGCTAGTTAGCGAAGCATTAAAGAACTATCTCAACAGTTAAATAACATCTTGGAGATTAAAATAATATCAGATTTGTCTTATTTTAAATAAACACAAAAAAATTGAGATGAAAAATTAACTTAAGTAAGAAATTTACTTTTGCTATGGTTTAATAAATGTCTATGGATATCTTCCAAAAAAAACAAAACATTTTGGCGGAATTTTTTTTTCTATATAGTGTTGATATGGCAACTAGTAAATACACAAAGTTTCGTCATCCAAGCATGTGCGGAAGTATTTAAAACAAGCGTGTTACAACTAGCCCCGCGTTAGGTTGTGCCCCGCGCTCCCCTATTGCACTTAATAAAGACTGTCTTCATTTTTGATAGATGCTGGAAAGCACCATCATGTGTGTTTGCTGTAGACTGTAGATGAATGTTCAATTCATCCAAAACATTCTCCTGGTTTCTGGAGAAGTAGTCTGTGATCTCATCACTTTCATTTTCTGGCTTCCTTGAAACAATTGTCTCTGCAACATGTTGACTGTGTGCAGCTGAAAGCTCCTGTTTCAGTCTTAAGATGATGTCATCTTTTTGCTCATTTGGTATGTAAGACATACGAAACATAGGATGTGAAGCCGTTACCATGAGATATCTTTTACCGGAAAGGTAACTGAACCTTCTGTTCACACCACTGATGATGGCATTAGCTAATGGCCCACAATATTGGAGGTTTTCTTGCTCGAGTGACTGCAACTTCTCAACAAGAATGTTGATTGTGGGGACCAAGACTCCGAAGTATGCCATTTTGTCTGACTGGGGAACATCTAGGGCCTTGGACAATGGGGCCATGACCTGCGAAATTACACATAAAACATGGCTGTATGCATGAGTGCAAAAATACATGATGAAAATCACAGGATGCATTAGTCATATTTGCATAAGTCAAATCACAGGATGCATAAGTCACGACGATTATTATATTCTTAAGAGTTATTAATAGGTACTTAACTTTAAAATAATTTACTAAAGAATTACTAAAGTCATTTAGTTTTAATAAAAATCATATAGAACATACAGTATCTACCAAAAATATTTTTATGATAAAAATATGGGATTCTATGAAACACTAAAAATATTTACATAAAATGATTGATTCAGTACATCTAAGCCAGTTCAAACTCACCATGACATATTCTTTGATGAGTGTAATCTCTGATGGCTTCAGTCGTGGAAAGTCTGAAGCACTTGAGCACTTCCTGCGTTGTTGTTGCTTTTGCCTCTTTATGATGACTCGCTGAATTTAGTCCTAATTTGTAAGTCGCTTTGGATAAAGGCGTCTGCTAAATGACTAAATGTAAATGTAAATGTAAGTCCATTTTCTCACAAACATCATGGAGCTCTTGAGGTTTCTCTTCAATTCAAGTTATCATACGATCCATTGCATTATATATAGAATTCCAACGAGTTACATTAGGCACAACAGCATGCATCCAAGTCTGTCTTTAATGTTGTCAGAAGCTTGGGTGCTTCTACTCTGCTTATCAGAGGTGTGGACTCGAGTCATGTGACTTGGACTCGAGTCAGACTCGAGTCATGAATTTGATGACTTCAGACTCGACTCGACAAAATGTACAAAGACTTGCAACTCGACTTGGACTTTAACATCAATGACTCGTGACTTCACTTGGACTTGCGCCTTTTGACTCGAGAAGACTTGCTACTTCCCATGAAAACTGGGGAAAAAAATGTCCACACGGCCGCGCCGCTCTCAGTTTATCTGCATCTGTGAAAAAAATGTGCACCAGCTGTATGCATGCAGAGAGCGCGCGCGCTGCCTGCAGGACATCCAATCACTGTAGTCCCACGTTGTTTTGATTCGACAGCATCTAACGCCCGTTTCACGCATACTCCGTTTGCAGTGCGTATGCGCCAGCGGTGCGTATTTTTTTCCGTACCCATGTTAACAGGTCAGAGCTTTCACACTGCACGCGGTTGCAGTCCGTCGATCCGTTCCAGTTGCGGTGCGTATACAGCAGTGCAGAGATCGTTTCCGCACCGAGTCTATTTCTGCTGTGCTGCAAACGCGGAATTAAAGTGACAGCGCATGTTTCATGGTCAAAATGAACACAGACAGATTGACCTAAAAATGTAGTAATTTCACCATAAATGCGATTAATTTAATAAAATGTAGTAATCTCACCTTAAATGTATTTAATTAAATACTATTTTCACTTTAAGACCAGGGTAAAGCAAGGAAAACTACAATTTACCTCAACAAGGCGACATAATGAAGTTGAACGACACTCGTCTCATTCGTGGAGGTGGAAAAACATGTTCCTTGTGACATGCGAGATTTATTGTATTAATTTAAATATAAAAGAAAAGGCATGAGAGTCGGCTGTTTTTTTATATAAGTAGCCTACATGGTTAAATATTTGACCACTTGCTTTAGGAACTTAATATAAGTAGAAGTAATGCATTGAATAATAGGCCTACGTTGTTTAAATTGTGTTTAAACGTGAATACGTCTATTAAAGAGTGTATAGGTGTACAAAGAGAATCGCAATGCTGAGACGTTAAGACCGGGGTAAATCAAGGGAAAATACATATTTCAACAAGGCAACATAATGAACACTCGTCTCATTCGTGGAGGTGGAAAAACAAGTTCTTTGTGACATGCAAGATTTATTGTATAAAGATTTAAATTATGCAAAAGAAAGAGTATGAGTGTGCTGTTTTTGTCAATTTTAAGTTTTAATTTAAAATGTAGGCTATGCGATTTTAATATAAGTACATGGTTAAATATTTTACCACTTGCTTGAGCAACTTAATATATAATTATATAAGAGTAATGCATTAAAAAATACGTTGTTTAAATTGTATTTAAACGTGAATACGTCTATTAAAGAGTGTATACGTGTGTACAAAGAGAATCACAATGCTGACAAAAAAACTTTTTTTAAATAAAAGTTGCTAATAACTTCTGGATTTGAAATACAAATAGTGAGTATGTATTTGTGGTACAGCCGCGGATCACGCACTGCAAACACAGCATATGTGAAAGCACTATTGCGCGTGCTGGTCTTGCACCGCATACGCACTGCAACACGCAGTGCACACGGAGTATGTGTGAAACGGCGTAAGCAGGCACATTGCAAGACAACCAATGAAGCGCAACAAGCAACAACGCGCCAGTTGGCAAAATGATACCGAGGGTATTTGGCTATAAAAATTACGAGGTAGTCGACAAAAAAGGTAAGTTTTGAACGAATGCTAACCACCTTATCGGATGTACCGTAAAACTTCAAATAATAGCCGAGTCCCCAATAGACGCCTGTCTCTTTTAATCTCAATCTTTTAATCTCAATCTCTCTCTCTCTCTCTCTCTCTCTCTCTCTCTCTCTCTCTCACATACACACCAGTCTCTATGGAGGCATTCCAATTATATTATCAGGTTGGTCCAGTTTTTCAGAAGTGATGATTTTGAGGAGTGAGGATTTTATTGATGACATGTTTAAAAAGGTTTAGGCTAAAACGACCCATGTCTATATGAAAGTTAAACTGTTTTGCAATATGAGGTCAATACAATACAGGACTGAAGCTGCATACTGTGCATTGTTCTAGTGCAATATGCTGTTGAAATACAAGCATTTTTTGTGAAAATTAAATTGTCAGTTTTTTACTGTATTTGATTAATGTCATTGTATAAAAAGAGGTTTAAATAAGTACAAATCTCACAGACATACATGATTTGTATACATTTTATTTCTGTGGTAAGAGGACTTGAAATGACTCGAAACTAAAATGGTAGGACTTTGGACTCGACTTGAGACTTGTTGGCTTTGACTTTTGACTCGACTCGGGACTTGCCTCATCTTTGACTCGACTTGACTCGGGACTCGAGGGCAAAGACTTGAGACTTACTTGTGACTTGCATAACAATGACTTTGTCCCACCTCTGCTGCTTATTCCAAAGGCTTTGACATTTGGCGAAAGCTGCCCTTGAAATCTTTTTAAATGAAGAGTCTTCCACAGCTGCCTCAGCATCTTTGGGTGCAACCTAGTGGAGAGAATGGCAGGCACAGCGTTGATTGGCTAGCAAGTGGTAGTCATCCTTCTCTGTCTCTTTTAGAAATTCTGCAACATCACTGAACTCAACATCTACCACTTCATCATTTTCTTCATCATCTTCAGTCACTTTTTGTGAAAATTTTTACAAAATTTTCACCGTTGTCTGTAGTGGTTAACACAACTTTGTTTTGAATGCTGAATTCCATGTGGACACTTTCAAGCATCTCTGCCAGAGTGTTATAACTTAAGTGTGCCTTCCCTTGATCCTTCGGCAAGCTAAAGCCCCTGAAGAGATGGTAAGTGTGTCTGAATCTATTGAATGGACAGTGACTCCCAGATAGCTCTTGTGATTTGTAGACCATGCATCTGTGGTTGTTGTTACAAATTTCTGCAATTTTCTACAAATTTCGACCATCAGGAAGTGAGTGCTTCTAATTGACTTCAGTTTTCTCCGTTGAAACCTAACGCTGTGTCCAGTTTATATACTGTCTATGTGGCTTCACTGTTTATGACGTCATGAGCTATCCAGTCATTCTATATAGATCAGTGGGCTGCCCACTCAAATGTTGGAAGTTATGTGAACGTTAAACAGCATAACTGGCATTTGAAAAATGCACGTTAAACTCATAGCACATGCAGTGATGGAGTTTGCAGAATTTACTGTGAAAGAAGAACGCGAATCACAAGCAGCATGTGTGAGCACAGTTCGGTTCGCTCTGAAACCAGTCGCAACAACTCTATACACCAATTTAATTAGATCAAAGCCTTTGTCGTGTGATAAACACACTAAGCTATATCGCAATTTAATTTTCTGTTCGACTGACTAATTGACAAACAAAACGATAGCGCAAACGTTAGTGGTCTTTTATGTTCATTACCAAACTGGCGGACAGACCATGACGGGTCATTGAACTTAAATCAGAAATAGAAATTTTATGTAGAGAGCAATAAAGCAGGATAATGAATACATTTAAAATGGCTATTACTCACATGTATGTCCGTCCTTAAATTTGTGCTTGAGGTCTTTGACGTAGACAGCGTTTTAAACTTTGGTTTGCAAAGATTGCATATAAAAGTGTAACATTTACTTGTTGTTTCCTTGAGAGACATGAACTTGGACAAAATAAGGCCATGGATAATTAATTGTTTCTCCATCCTCCGAGCCTGTCGCCATGTCTTGCTCCACCATGGATAATATCGGATGGGTGTGTCGAACTTGAATATCAACCCACTTCTGTGTGTCAGTGAGTGATCCGTAAGCCGCAAGATGCGTGATTAAACAACAGGTGGCGGTAATGCACAAATTTACTTTGTGATCTAATAAGAAGAAGCTACGCTGCTTCAATGCATCGCAGGCTCGACAAAATGCGATGTAGATTTTGTTCGCGCTACACCGTTATTTCTGCAAAAAGTAGTTAGCTAATGGAAAAGCTACACTCAATAACTCAGGGAAACAGATAAAACACCTAAAAATAAATGGAGACAGGACAAGGAACTGATCAGAACACAAGGTTTAAAATCCTTAAATACACAGGGACTAATGAGTAATTTAACGAGTAATTTAAATCTCCAGGTGAACGGGACAACTAATCAGACACACTGGAAAACTGTGTGACAGGGAAACATGGAAAAAAACACAATGAAAAATGGGAAACCTGACAGTTACTTTCCTGTACGCTAGATTTATTTTGCAAATCGAGCACATTTTTGCCTGCAGCTTCAGTGGCTACTGCAATTTTAAAAGAAGTCTCAAATGACAGATTTGTTTCTGAAAGCAAATGTTTCTGAATCTGATAATCTATGCCACAAACCAGTCAATCCCTCAGCATTTGGTCTAAAGTTGATCCATAATTGCAGTCTTGCGCTAAGCAACGCAACTCCGCTACATACTCTGTCGTTCATTTAATTCTCTTCGTTCTCAAATCAAATTTAAATCTCTGTACAATCTCACTTGCCTGAGGATTGAAATTATTTTTGAGCATTGTTACCAGCTGCTGATAAGCCCACATAAGATTTCACATCACCCTGTAAATTTGTGGTCCCACAACACTTATGAGAATAGTTCTTTGCTTACTCTCATCTTCGATTCCATTAGCTACGAAAAATTGCTCCAGTATTTAAGAATATTCTTCCCATGTTTGAGCTTTTGCATCAAATGCTGCTAATGAGCAAATAGTTCATGTAGCCATAGTTCCTCTTCTTCTCTCTATCCTTTAGATTATGTATTGAGTTGAACTTGACACTTAACTTTCTGTTTGCAGCAGTTACAGTTGCAGACATTTTACACTCCATGCCACCCACTTTGGACATCTTCAACTACCTTTACAGGTAAGAGAAGACAACACTTGTAATACAAGAACGACACCTAGTGGTTAATCCAGGATACTACAAAAAACTTTGCAGGATTTACAATGCTGATGATCTTTAAAAGGCGTCATCACAGTCTGTGAAAAGGGTCTTTTCCATCACAGCATGAGTTTATCAGTGGCTGAGTTCTGGACTCTCACCAAAACTCCTATTATAATCAATGATGATGTCCACTCTGCACAATGAATCTCCTAATTAAATCATGTTTGCATTCTTAGTTATGATGAAAGCATTTGTGAATGTGCAGATATCCACAGATCACCACATTCATGTCTGTCATCAGCTACAATGCTCATTGCTGCATCCTCTCATGGGAAGGGAGATCTTAATATGATGCTATAATCAACACTTCACACGATTATTCTCGAGAGCTGTAATAGTAAAAACATAGTCAATGTTTTTGAGAGAGTTCCAAGTGTAATACTTATTTCATATGCAAAGATGTTAGCCAATCATAGCAGTGGCCGATTATACTGAAGTCTCACAGCAGACACATCCCTTCAACAGAGCGTTTAAATCAGAGAGCTAAAATCAGGGCAGAAAATGGCATTTTATTTCTAAATTATAACCCTTTATAATTGTAAATTTAAATAGTTTATTAATCATTTACTTACACCTTCTAAGTGATCTTATGAACCACTGACAGTGACAACTCCTAAATAACTGGTTTGTAAATTATGCAATACTTCATTTAGAAATGATAAATTGATCATTAATAAAGTATGAAAATACAATTATTAAACACATTATAGATATGCTTACAAATCAAGAATAAAGCATTTATAGCTGTATTTATAAACGGCTTATTAATGTATATTAATGCTTTATAAATTATGAATAAACTGTTTAATAATGCTTAACTAACGATTAATAGCGATTAATTATTATAAAGTGTTACAATTTTTTATTTAAAGTCATACTAACATTATAAGTGCACTTCATTATTAAATAATAAAGACATTGGAAAAGCAGCAGATTTACAACTTGCATTTCATTGACTTTTTTTCTGGCTGTTCTTATCCGCAGGATATGTGCATTTGTACACAACTGCATTTAGAATGAATGAATAAATAAATAAAACATTTACATAAAAGGAAAATAGTAATGAATTAAGTCAAGGCAAGTATCCTCTTCCCTTCAGCTAATGATAGCGTAATTAAGGTTGATTATTTCAGCAGTTAGCTGTACATTATAGTTTTTCTTTAAGGTCACAGTGCCCAAAGTCCGAGTTCCTATGCATGAGAACTGGAATTCATATACACCAGGAATGCTGGCAGAAGAACAACCCTGATGCTTGGTTATTTGTTCAATTTCAATTTATTTAGTTGACAAAGAGACAATGTACATTAATCAACATTCATGAATGTAAATGTACTCAAATTAGCCCGAAGGCTTGTTTTCATTGGTAGTCCATTTGTCAGATCTTATTAGGCCTAAAAAATTATACACAATTTTGTAAAACGCAGTTAAACAAGTTATACAAAAAGACAAAATATAAAAAAGACAAAGTAAATAATAATAATAATATTTATAATAAAGTGAGAAACATCAATGTTTATATTTTTGATTATGAAGAAACCATTTCTTAAAATTATATTTAAATGAGTTAAATGATGTGCATTCTTTAATTGATTGTGGAATAGAATTCCACCTATGCGATGCTCTGAATGAAAAAACAAATGACCCAACTGAACACAGTCACTATAGTAGAGACAGAAAGGGTGGCGCCAACAGAAGAATTGGTAGAATTATTTCCTGCTGTATTAATGCGGGCTGCTGGGGCTCATGGGGGTCCTGGAGGTCCTGGAGGTCCTGGAGGTCCTGGAGGTCCTGGTGGTCCTTGAGGTCCTGGAGGTCCAGGCGGGCCTGCTACACCTTGTGGACCTGGAAAAATTAAATATTAGTGAAAACTAAAATATTTGATATTGATAACATACAGAATATCATATTTGTAATCTTGGCTCTGTTGGTCAGTTATGGTATCTGGCTTAAATAATTAAAAAGAAAGTGAGGTTGGCGGCTTTATGTTGAAGGAATATTTAAAGGCCATGTTTGATGTATGACTGGCTTACCAGGTTGTCCTTGAGGTCCTATGAAGGAATCGGTGTCTGAAAGGTAATATATATGTTACATGTTTGTACTATAAGCCTAACTGTTCACATTAAAGGGGAAAAAACTATTTTAAACATGAAAGAGGCCCCTAAGCCAAGCAAAGCCCAAAGAAGCAAGTGAAAGGCAGAAATGACTAAACAGCTTACAAAGGCTTGGTGCAGTTCATGAAACAGTGCTTGACAGTTGTGATATCCAAATGTATTAACATATGTCACTGCACCAGTACAGTGTACAGCAAAAAAGAAATTACTCAAGCAGTGGTCAGTTTAGAGATTTTACAGTGAATGAATTGCCATTTTAAGGTAAATAGGTCATGTGAACAACAACATTACTTTTCTTTTTCCTTGCAATTAAGAGAAAACAAACACTTGTCTAACCTCTTTTCCAATGTCTGTAATGTTGATACCACCAACACCATGAAGGCCAAATACCAAATGCGAACAGATTATAAAATGTCTTCAATACCTGTTTGCCTATACTACCATACATCAACCTCTACAAGCACATAAAAAGGCAGTAAGAAGCTTAGAAATTTGCAGTCAGAGGAAGAAGATTTATGTATGACCACACAGCACATAAGCATTTAAGAGCTCTAATACTGTGGTGCCTTACCAATCCAAGGGTTGAGGTCTAAGGCGGGGATATCCCCACAGTTAACGAAATCGGCTGAACTTGTGAAGCGGAAAGGATCTCTGGGAACTCTGCTGATTCCAGTGTTGTCACAGATGATGCGGCCCAGCGACACAGAGGCTAGTGATGCTTTTTGTTGGGTGGTAAACACTCCTTTGTTCTCCCACCATAACCTGAACACAACGTGCAACTTGGCATTAACACCACACAAACACATGCTCTTCTCTTAAACTAAATCAGGGATGTCCAATCTTCCTCCTGGAGGGCCAGTGTCCTGCAGAGTTTAGCTCCAACCTGCCACAGGGCATTTACCTGGAGATTTCCTGAAGACCTCGATTAGTAGGTTCTCTCTTCCAGGAGAGGGATTGGACACCCCTGGACTAAATACACATAAATCTTTACCTGTCACCATTGCGAATGTGCTGGAACTGTGTAGAGATAAGGCAGGCAAAAAGAGAACCAACACGACCACCAGGAACAAAAGGCTCAGCAACACCTCCCAACCAAATGTCAATGTTCTCAGGGGTGCCATAAAGCTCAATCAGCCTGCGAGCCAATTGAGTGTTGTTCATCACCACAGCCAGTTCTTGCTCATTCTGAGGTGCCGACAGTCCACAGAACCGACGCCATGCATTATAGCCTTATGAGGAACAACAGATTAATACCCGTTAAGTCTTCTCTCAAAAACACATGGTGATAATGCACCATGAAGCTGAGTTGGCTTCACGTGGTTGGGTTTAAAGGGTTCCAAGAGTTTTTTTTTGCATGTTGTGTATGAATCCAGAATATTTACCTGGTATAGCGTGGTCACGGCTTCTTTGCATGTTGAGGGATGCCAAGTCCAAAGCAATGTGGGCTGTAAAGGCAAACAGTCTCTCTCTAAGAGCATTCACCATCATGTGGTCTTGCGTGTTCAATTTTGCCGGCCGACCAATCAGTCCACGGAGCAGAGGATCGATGCCCCCTAAACAAAAAGCAAAGCAGAAATAAAGTGAGCTTGAAAGAAGACAGATTTAGGACTCTGTAGGTTTGCTGCAAGCCTCATAAACTCACCCTCGAATAACACCCTCCATGGCGAGAAGAAGGCCTCAAAGAGGGGCACACTTGGAAATTGAGGATGGTTCTGGTAATTTTCATCAAGACGAGATATGATGGGTTGGATGGCCAGGTGGGCAAAACGGAAAGCTGCTGTGGCAAAGACGTTTGCAATGGTAGGGTCCACATTTTCACTGTAACCTTGATATTGTCCAAGGCGTCTATTATAAGCATCAGGACCCACAATTATTGGCAAGTAGTCCTTAATCACCAAGATCTAAAAGAGAAAGGAGAGGTTGAATATATGAATATATGTTGTACTCCTCATGTAACTGTTTGTGCTTGTGTTAATGCACTTTTCATTGAGTGTCTTTACCTGGTGGTAGGCACCCATAATTTTTCTTGCCTCTTGATAGAGGGTTTCACTACTCCAGGTAGGATTTTGCACATGGAGGGCACGAGCCAATCTATTGTGCTCTCTCAAGAAAAGTGCATGTACTGAGGTAAGAGCAATGTTCTCAACAACACGAACATCCCCTGCAGACATCAAGAGTTCATTAGCATTTGCAAATAGTAGGCATATACCACACATTTTAGATGCTGCATTTACCAATGACGACTAGGAAAATGCTGATAATTGCATATGAAGGCATAAGATTTTCAAAAAAATGAAAAAGTTACTGACCTGCAATGAAGCAAGGCACCTCTGTTAGGGTGGTGTCATTGAGGGTTCTCCTACGCGTGGCACACATGTTACTTTTTACACTAGTAAAGGGCAGGTGCTCTCGTCCATTATCCTTGAACTGATCGTTGACACGCAGAAGACCACCCTCATTCTCCAGGTCTCGTAGTTCCTTTGCTAGCCCATCCTCATTCCCGTAAATCTGTCCAGCATCTAGGAAAGCTGTGAGAGCGTTGATCTGTTCCCGAACTTTGGGGACCCCACCAAAGATATAGGCGGTGTTCCCAGAACCACAGGCCGGTGCAGAACGGAAGAAAGGGAGACAGGAGTCAGGAAGCAGGCGTTGATCTCCTGGAGGAGCCTGTGTTTTTAAATGAAATGTATCATGAAAGATCGTTATTATACAACAACAATAGTGGGATAATATCTGACAGAAGAACAATCTTTGACTGACTGGAATTGGGAAGCAGGGTTCAGAGCGCTCACAGCTCTCGTCACAGTTGAGGCCACTGCTGAAGGACCTAATGCTTGGTGAGGTGGGCGTAATAGTCAGATCGTGGTCAACCCATTGCCCAAAGATGGTAAGCATGAAGGTAAAGTCATGATCACTCTCTATGTCAGCATCTGCAGTGCTTAGAATACGATTGGAAACCAGTCTGACCTATAATCATTGAGGTAGACAGAATTCAGACATTGTTAACTGATTGGTGGCCTACTTGATTGTCAAGTAGACTTCAGTAAACTATTCATTATCATACCAGGGGCAGTGCTGCACCATTAAGCAATCTGTTGGGATCCCATCCTTTGGCCTGGGATATGCCATCCTCATAGACAGCAGGCAACCATCGGGCAAAAGGGGTGTTGGATGCACCAAGAAGTGGGTTATTCCTGGGAATTATAAATGTAGTTGTTTAGCAAGACAAACACTGAGTCTTTGATTAAGACTACTCTGAATAACGAGGGCAAGACAGACCTATTGTTGCAGACATTGCTGGCAGTTCGATACTTGTTTATGTGGGGTGTGGTCCTACAAGAAGGTGGGCGGACTTGAGCAGCACAGCCTGTCAGACGTGTAATCGTGTTAAGCTCGTCTTGAGTGAGCAGATCTAGGGGAAAACACATAACGACAGTTTATAGAAAGGAACATCAGTCAGTGATGGATCTTTTCTGAGCTTTGCTAGTTTTGCAACATGTTTTACTCATACTTGTAGCATTGATGGACCTCTTGTGTACATGATGGGCTTTCTCACTGATCAGTCTAAGCGTTTGCCCCATGTAGTCTGCGGCTCTCACAGCGTCTCGTGTCTTTCGAGCTGGCTGTTTCAGCAGACGTAGCTTGTCGGAAGGCTTGATGTCATCTCTGCGCACCCTCGCTAAACTCCTGGAAGAGGGGAGATTTATAAAAATAAAATAGATCAATGACTAATGATGGCACAGGAATATTGAGCAACATTCTTACAAACTTTACTCACTCATCACGCGAATACTTGTAAGCAGCATCTACTATTTGCTTTGCTTCCTCGATTGAATCTAGAATGAAACGTCTCCTGGCACTGTCTTCTTCTGCTAAAAAAAAGAAAAGGGTATTAAATCATCAAATCATTGAAAAACATGAACACACTGGAGAGATGCTTTATAGTAGAGAATTAAGTTGTACTTTGGATAACATGAGACACTGACACCGTTTTTTATGTTTAATACTGTAAAGCTGCTTGATTTTAAGAAATCTATTGTATAAACTAAGTGATATATGAAGACTTCAGATGCAAAAGCCTCTAAGTCTGTCTAATGTTAAGTTAGCCTCTAAGTTCTTTAATATTAACATTTTTATCGGGCTCCTATGTATAGGTTTCTACCTAAGTACCGACATTTCTGAATGGGATGAGGCTGGGATTTAGTGAGTTTGAAGTAGAAGTATTCGATGAACGTATACTAAGTGCGGAGAGCATTCACTCAATATTATTATCTCACTTTTTAATAGGTGGCTTTTAGAGGCTTTTACATCGGAGGTCTTCATATATATAAACTTGACGTGACTTTACTGGAGTGCCGATTTGCTGAGCTCGTGTAAACATATCCAAGTTGTTATGATCAGATGCTTTTCTTATGTTTTCTTTAAAAAAGCTTGCTGTTTTCTAATTTTTCTGGGCCTTAACTGATAAACTTACCACCCATTGAAAGGGCACAACAGCACCCGACCACAAAAAGCAAGGTGCAATGATTCATCTCTGAAACACAAAGTGTGACCATATGAAAAACATTGTTTATGAAAATTGCACTTTTTGTTTTATGCATTTCCTCAGTTTTGGAAGATAAATTCCTCTACATTTAAGTAAAAAAAAAAGTATTAAAATAAATAAATGTAACTTTTTTAAAAACGAAATAAATATGTTTCAATATTGTGCATATTTTACATTTTAAGAGACACAGGAAAAATAATACAGATTTATTGTGAAAGAATCTGAAAATTTGACAATTAAAAAAACCTTCTAGAGTGAGAAGTGTCTATACAATGTAACAAATAATTAGACTTAAAAATACATTTGCATTTATACTTTGCATTTTCAATCAGCATCACAGAGTTTCACAACAACTACGTAAAAAGTGCAATTAAATTTATTTACAACAACAACAAAAAAAGCCATCTAACGCTAAGTTTTAGATTTGTTGCATTTCTCACCTGGTTACAGGTCTCAGGCTCTCTGGTTCCGGACTCAAGGCTCTGAGAGTGTGTTGGACTGACTGGATGGAGCAATACTCACACTCATACTCACTGGATGCTTTATACCATCCCTCATCCTCACTCTGTTGAGCATCACTGAGGGAGTCCTAGGCGGGGCAACTGGTTTACTTCCTTCTTCCTTTTCACATTTACCATGTGTGGTGTTTCTTTAACTGTTTTGAGGTGACACTTATTAGTATGCATTAAGGAATGCAAAAACAATAGCTATGTATTTCTGTACATAATACTGACACAATTTTTTTATTCTGTCATCATTTATTCACTCATTAAACTGAAGTAATGAAATTATGTAGTTACCAAAATTCCAAAAACTATCTTAGTGGTCAAAGTCAAAGTAACCACTCTCTTAGATCTCAGAATTACAACAACACAGGAGTTTGATGGGCACTTGTTGGCTGCTTTTCTTTCATTGTCTGCTCCAGTTCATCCATTAAATAATAATAATAACAATAAAAACAATAAAATGTTGTATATATATATATCTATCATTTATATATATAAAAAACGGTCACACTTTAGATTAGGGTCCAATTCTCACTGGCTAACTATTAATTTTGACTCTATAATTTTCCTCAGTAAACTCCAAATCACTGCTTATTAATAGTTAGTAAGGTAGTTGTTAAGTTTAGGTATTGGGTAGGATTAAGGGATGTAGAATATGGTCATGCAGAAAAGGGTGTGCTTTATTAGTACTAACAAACTGACAATATCCTTGTAATATTCATGCTAATTAAAGCAACTAGTTAATAGTGTGAATTGGACACTAAACTAAAAAATCATATTCATACATTAACACAATTTATATTGTCCACACATTTTAAGAATTCAAGCACAAGACTTTAAGAGAAAACGTTTTAAGGTCATGCAGGGTAACAAATTCAAATAAAGTGGGTTGAAACATTTGACTGGTAGACCGTGTATACTACTGTCACCATGTTTTTGTTTGTTTGTTTTTTTAAACTTTTATAACATTTAGGAAATAAAAAATATATATAAAATAAGTTGAAAACTAAAATAGTTTAAATTGTTTAACAGCCTACTGATCTATAATCTATCACTAAGATCAGGAAGAACTATTTTTGTGTTAATTTTTACCAGCACTCCACCTACCATAGAATTTATGACATCAAACCCCATGTGATGAATCAGAGCCTGATTATGAAGTTTGATTTGCTTTGCTTTCCTGGTCACAGAATTATTTCATGGAAAACATGTTGGCACACACAAGGGCTCTACCAGTAAAAAATATATTTAATACTTGCCTTAAACCTATCATTTATCACTTTTTACTGGGCACAATGTGTGTCTGTTTTTAATTTCTTTTTCAAAAATCCTCATTCATAAGGCTCTTTCATAATTGAGGTCATATCAAGTTTCACTACCAGCAATTTCACTACTAAAAGTAAACGCCTGCAGACTTGAAAAACAACTGATTCATTTTTCTGGCCTTGCAGAATTTTTCAGATATGTTGAAAGTATTTATTTGAACTTTCTTAACTTTGTTGGCTAAGAGAAGGCAAACCTCAAGACAAAATTTTCAATAGAGTCATGAATATTAGATGAACTACAAACTGTCACGTATTAAAGGTGGTATCAGTGATTTCAGGCCCAAAAATAAAAACAAATGGTTTAGCCAAACACTCAAAACCAAAACAAATAGTGTTCCAACCAATCACCGACAGGGGGAGGGTGTTGTGAGGTTTTGAGCCAGCTTTTTCTTCAGCTCTGACTTCGCGTGCAGCCGTGCACGAGCACAAGACCTCACAACACCCTCCCCCTGTCGGTGATTGGTTGGAACACTATTTGTTTTGGTTTTGAGTGTTTGGCTAAACCATTTGTTTTTGTGTGCAGATCTCAGAGCCTAGGCTGCCTACAGAGACGCGTTTTTTTGACGGCATGCTTATGGGGCGGGCAGCTAGCGGATCGTTAGGAAAGATTTTTTATTTTTGGGCCTGAAATCACTGATACCACCTTTAATATACAGATCTGAAACTCTCAAGTGTTGTGATTGAACTTATTGTCATGGTATATTGTCAATCCAAACTTAGTTCAATTTAACATTTAAACAAATCTTCTGACATTATTAAAGTTGTGTGTTATTTTACGCGTAAAGTGTAAAGTGTAAAGTTAATAAAGATGAGACTGTCACAAAGATTAAGACGAAGGTACTCAGGATCCAATACGAAGTGATTTTAATCAATCAAGAGTAGTGTGAGTGGAAGGAAACTAAGACAAAGAAACATGTGACTGAAGTAAACAAACAGAAAGTTCATGGAAGTGTTACTAAAGATGAACAAAACTGAGTGCGTGTGACAGAGACGTGTCTTTCGTTAACCTGATGTGATTTGAGATCCATTTTCTACAACACAGGCTCATTGAAAAAAAAAAAACTTACCTGTGGCAACATTTTGTATCACTACAGTTTCCAACAGGAATGAACTCTAGAGGCAGTAAAACAGCAAGCACTTTTAATCGTTTTCCCACACAATTATGATTACAGGAGCAGATTATAGATTAGGCTAATAAAGACTTGTTTCACGTGGCTCCTTGCACAATTATGTCATGACCTCATAACACTTTTTACCATAGTAAATGAATATATTTTGGAGTTTGCATCACTTAACCAGCTCCATATGTTGGATTTACTGACATATTAAGCTTGCTCAGTAGCTCATCTGGTACAGAATTGCACTTGTGATGCGGAGAGCTCGGGTGAATACCGTAAAAGACGAGTCACGATTAAAGAGCTCAGAGGCAAGAGTTCAAAAACAAGTTGCTAAAGTGTTATGGTTACGATTGCGTTTTTTGGTCACATCTGCTTTAGTTAACACGATCGGGTAGGTTTAGGGTTAGTGTAGGTGTACGTTAGCCTGACGTCGTCATACTCAGATTCTACTCAGAAAATGAGTCTGATACTGCTCCATTGGGCTGTGATTAAGGGGCGTGTTTCAACCGAACCAGGAAAGAAAATGCCTCTGCACTAAATTGGATAGACCTACAACCAATCAGAGCAATGGAGTAAGTGACGTATGTTCTTCATTCATCTTTCCGGCCGACAAATGCCTTGATCTGTTCCTCTTTTAAAATTAATGTGCTGTCAATATCTTCTATAACAGGCGCGATGGCGGAATCTACACATCTCAATTCTCCAGCGGCAGTCATCTTTGTTGTAAACAAATTCAACCCAAGCGCTCTTTGGTGACGTGGATGATTACGTTATTGTTGATCATCTGTCCATCATCGTATAAAGCCCGCCCGCATAGTTGCTCCACAACGGAGGCCCTGTCCCAAATGGCACACTTCATGTGCACTTTCGGCTTGTGGACTTACAATGGCTGCTGCGTGCGCGTGTCCGTTAAGTCCGTGAGACCGCAGTGTGTCCCATTTGTCATTTTTAGATCTCAGAAGAGTGCTCGCGAGCGCCCCCATGTGGTCGATTTGCACCCTTGATGCGCACTTTTGCCGAGCACGCGCTGATGCGGGCTCCGCAGCAGACTTCTTCCCGACAGTCAAAGCGGCATTACGTCACGAAAGTGCGGACTCAGAGGAAGGCCGCGAGTGCTTAGGGTTCCATTTGGGACTGGGCCGTATTAAGTCCAGACCGAACTTCCTGACCTCAAATGTTGTGGGCGGGGCTTAGTTCGGTTGGCATCCAGGCTAGGTGTAAATTATTTTAATATGGCATTGAGCTTTTAGAGCCACTCACCCGACATTTAAATTCAGAACCGCGGTGATAGCTTACCTACAAACTCCAACATGATAAAACGTAGCCATATTTATGTTAATCTGTTCAAAAAAAAAAAAAACGCTTTTAGTGCCACTTACTGAACATTTCACTTTGAAACTGTCGCAAAATGAGCACGACACAACGTGTTCTGCAAAACTGTTGCCACAGGTACGTTTTTCTAGGAGCCCCATGACATGCAGAGAAAAAATAGTAGGCTAAATCGTGCGCACGATTTATTAATCGACGCCGTTAAATTGGAAGGATGCGCTATCCATTGCCATGGTTACTTCGACTGTGAGACCGAGAGAAATAGAGACAGAGACAGAGAGAGAGAGAGAGAGAGAGAGAGAGAGAGAGAGTAGCTTGATATTTGTTTGCATTTTAGCGATACGCCGCAGTTTCTTGGGAATAAATAAAGAGAAGAGGAAGCGAAAGGAAAGGGGCTCTATCGGGAGAGACTAAATAACAACGCTAGGCAGTGACAGTGTTATTTAGAAAAACTGCTTGACATCAACAACATGGACCTGTACGACCTGCCAGCTACCGAATGGACAAAAGACCCAGAAGCACTACCACCTTTCACATTCCCTGACAACGTCAGTTGGTTTATGTTATCAGTGCATGCACAATGCAAGAGTTCAGAAGCTTTAAGTCATTAGAAGCTTATGAACAATTCTTTTGCGGCTGGGCGCAAGACTTACAAACCCGTGTAAACTGCGAGAGCTCAGTCATACTTGAGGTTTCAGGCCTCATTCATATGTGGAAATAAATAAATGAATCTGATACATGCGTTTGCACTTGCCGTGTAAGCGAAAATTTTGAAACATTTTGCAGTACAGATATATCTATAACAAATTAAACAACTCTAGTTGACTAGCAGAGTATTAATTTTGTTCGATTGTGTGAAATAAGAGGTGATCTGGCGCTGAAATGATGGACAACGGTTCACATTTCCCATGATAAAAAATTAAGTAAATATTAAATAAATGAGTAAATAAAGTGAAAGTAAAAAGGGAAACAAGAAAATTAATGATCAAGTAGGCCTACTAAATTAATAAAAGAGGCGCCGGTGTATATGTGCACAGGTGGCTTATCCATTTTGAATTGGAGGTAGGCAACAGTTTGCTAAATTGCAGCTAGTAGAACTTAAAGATCTATTCTTTTTATTTCTTGCTGCATTAGAGATGAAGTGGTATGGTATAACTTCTTTTTTCGCGCAGGCGCAGTAAGGGAAAAAAACACTGAGTTAAGGGCAATCGGTTCGTAGCTCTGCTTCAACTGTGCGATATCCTCATGAGGGGCAACCAAAATTTCTGACATGCCAGAAATTCATCTGACCATCCGATTGCCGGTCGGGAGAGGTTAATTGCCTCTCGTTTCCCCCTGTACACTGCACGAACACTGCACGACGCACGACAAAGCTGAAAATCGGCCCGATTAAAAAAAGAACCGCACAAGTCAGAATTCGGCATAAAATTGGGCAAAAATTGCACAGTGTATGCCCAGCCTTAGTAAATATTGTGCATGAAAGATTTACTTTTTTTCTTGCATGTCATGTGCGGTGTTCCATATTTTTTCTGATGAGCTTAATCATATAAATATACTTTACACTTAGAGTTAGTCTCAGCCTCAGACGTCATGTCCACGGATCATTGGCTGAACGTCTGATGCATATGGCACACTTTTCTGGAAACACTTCAGAAGTTTCGAAGTCGCGATTTGATTGGTTGAATTCTACAGGGTTTCCGGGAGACGTGTGTGTCGCGTTCTTTATCGGTCCGCCTGGAGACAAAGGCTGTGGTGCCAAAACCCCTCGTGGAAGAAGAAAGCTGCTGTGTTTACAACTGTGACAATGAGCGCTTACCAGGATCTAAACGCTGGATTTTCAGAAGTCATCATGCCGTTCTGTTATTGTAGGGACATCGACATCATATTGTCATGCCCCTAAACATGACGTGGAGCAAAACAAACTGTGATTGGTTGCGTTACATGTCAGTCAAACGTCCTCTTGGGCGGTCCTTGGCCAAGAAAAGCTGCGATAGAGGCTACGCAAGACTAACTTAGAGTAGACTAGTCAAGTCAAGTCACCTTCATTTATATAGCGCTTTTAAAAATATAGATTGTTTCAAAGCAGCTTTACAGTGATAATGGGAAATTAAAGTAACTGAGATTGTTTTGGCTTTACAGCAGCTCTAGAATAAAGTTATTGTCCAGCTAAAGTTAGTTTTGATTGATTCACTTCCGTCACAACGAACATAAGTTATAGCTTAGGGGCCGCTAACACGAGACTACACTCTATTGACTTTTTACTTTATGCAGTGTCACAGATAGGGTACAGTAAACATTTCTCAATATGTGCTCAACGAAAGTACACTGTTAGACCTTACCAGGTTTTTTTACAGTAAAATACTGGCAACACTGTTGCCAGTAATTTACTGTTAATTGTACAGTTCTTTACTGTAATCTACAGTATGTTACTGCAAAAATGCACTAAAACTCGAGTTAACTAATTTCACTTGCAGATACCGCAGTGTTGCCAGTATAAACCTGTTTTATAACTTACAGTTTATTACTGTTAAAATACATTCCGTGGGTGTGTCTTTTTATCTTACACTGTTAACCCTTTCAACCCCACAGGAAAATCCAGACTACAAAGAGTAAAAAGTAACATTGACGCAGTGTTGCAGTGAGATAATTAAGAGAATATGTAAGTGATTGTTGAGCATTAGTGATGAACACCTGCTGTTAGAACAGAAAATAGAGAAACACAAGAAATACAACTGACTTCCAGCCATTACACATTATTACACTTATTATTAACCAGTATGACTTTATTTCTGTCATACATCTACAGAAGTTGTTATTGAGATGTTTAATTGAAAATGTTTGGTTTGAAGTTACCATTATAGAGATCAGTGCTTGCTTTAGTTGGGATGCTGATGCTAAAACATTAGTGTTTGTTTTACTGCTTGAGCTGTTTTTGTGCAAGTCACACTTGTGTACACACACAGTTTATGAATGATTGCAGTTATAATGACAAAATCATCATATTGTCTGTTCATTCACTCAGGAATTCATTCTCACTCATTCAGAGTTTAATCCTCAATCAAAAGTGTTACATTACCACCACTGTGAAACCACAGCAATAAATTATAATGACTCATTTTTTTTTAACACATCATGCATAAACCAAAAAATAACAGAGCTACACTGTCTTTCAGAAACACACAGATATCACAATTTAGCACATGAATCTCAACAATGGTGGCAATATATATTTTTTAATTATTATTATTCATGCAGCAGTGCATGCTGGGAGTTTTATATTCTCCTGGAACCCAGCATGCATTGCGACATGAAACTTTTGATTGTCACCATTGTTGAGATTCATGTGCTGATTGTTGATGTCTGTGTGTCTGAGTTAAGCAGGAGCTCAAAATGTTTTAAAGCACAACATTATTTCAATATTCTTCAGAATAACTAATTACAGAAACATTGCTGTATTTCACGTTATAGATTACCAGATATGATTAATATGAAATACCCATAAATACAAAGCTTTTACACTGGTTAAGATCAGAGAATCAGACATGTCCAGGATGACTATGTAATCATCACAACAGTCATAAACACCTGATCATCTTTCTCTTGACTTTTTCTTGCAATAACAATTGTGTTTTATGAACTCATAGTTAAAGCAGTCAGAGAAAAAACTGATATAATAAAGTCAATGGTTCAAGAGCCCAACTAAAGCAAATACTGATCTCCATCATGGTGATAACTTTATTATTTTCAATAAAACATCAACAACTAAATATCTGTTAGTTCTCAACAATAACTTTTGTACGAAAGAAATAATGTTAAACTGGTTTGTAAACTGTTTTCACACTCAGTGTGGCTGGAAGTCAGTTGTAGTTCTTGTGTTTCTCTTTTTTCTGTTCTTGTTTCTCTGTCCTTCAGTGATTCTGCTTATCAGGTGTTCATCAGTGTCTCAATTCACTCACTTCTTTTCATTCACTCTGTCAAGGGGACTATATTAGTGACCTAATGTAGGGAATAGTGAATGAGGGTAAAGGGTGTGATTGGGAAAACAGCCTCTGAGTGTCGATTTTGAGCGCTGTTAATTTACAGTATATTCCTGTAGGCTACTTTTATTTTCTACGGTATATTACTGTTTTAATGGAAAATGGTATGATATTGTCAGAATTTGGCCTTTAAGATTATTAAAGCTTGAGGATCATATTTTACTTATGCAAATTTGTTTACTAATGATGTCATACTGTTGTATCAAAAACATGCAGGTTGTGACTAAACAGACTTGAAACTGACTGACTGAAATGGTCAGCAATGCTGAAAGATGTTTTCATCTAAAACATTTATGGTATTTCATGTTTATAATCATTTATTTTACATTACTTCCTTTGAATGATGCAACAAAGCTTTTAAGTCACTCGAGAAATGTGATTCTTGCACGTAAGGCTATTTTGGCAGAATGTGGCTTTTCATCCTCTCTGTTGATCATCACTGGGCGAATCTCAGCAGGTTTACTTCCTTCTTCCTTTTCACATTTGTTAATCGTGCTGCTGCCTGTCTTGGCCAGGACGCTCTTGGAAAAGAGATTTTTTTAATCTCAATGAGTTTTTTCTGGTTAAATAAAGGTAGTAGTAAGTAAGTAGGCTAAGTAAAGTTTATTTCTATAGCACATTTAAAACAGCTTGCGCTGACCAAAGTGCTGTACATAATTGTATTGGCCACAGGGTAATAAAAACACATGTAATAGAAATAAATTTACAAATAAATTTAGTTTAGGCTAAAACAACATTTACAGAGAAACGGCAGGTTGAAAACACACTAAGCAGGAAAAACATTTAAGATGCCTAAAAGGCCAATGTAAAAAAAATAAAAAAAAGAAAAGAAAAATAATAATAATAATAATTTACCTGGGGCCTATACCATGAAGCCGGTTTAGGTGGCTAGCCAGCTATGTTTCAGTTTAGTTTCCGCCAACCCTGGGTTTTAGGTACTATGAAAGTAGCTTGGCTTTAATCGGAGTTCGTCGCCATGGTATCTTACGCCGCACGGCTAACCTGCTCCGGGGCAGGTTATGTTCTGGATTCAAGATCTCAGACTGAAGTTTGACCAATCAGCTGAGAGCAAAGAAACATATAGGTGACGTAACTTATTCGCAGTGTCTGTTACAATGACTTCACCTTTTCTTCCAAATCCTGTGACATCTCAGCGCAAATTGTTTGACGAGCACTTCGTAGAGAAAGAGTTTTTAGCCAGACAAAATCCCCTTGCCTTTCCTGATAGTTACTTGTATGAAAGATACAGATTTTCCGCGGAAGGAATGTCTTATCTTTGCGAACTTCTTGAGCCGCACATAAAGAATTTAACACGTCGAATTCATGCACTTACTGTACCGCAAATATTGCGTTGCGGTTTTTTTTGTTGCAAGTGGTACATACTTGCACGGTGGGTGACGCACAGAAGCTATAGGGGAAAACACGGTTTGTCGAACCATTCGTAAGGTGGTCCTCGCTCTGCAGGAGTACATGAATAGTTTCATTAATAGTGTTCCCCGGACATTTATCGACCATGTCCATAAAAGAGGGCTTTTATAAAATTGCCGGTAAGATATATTGATAGGGTGACATGAACACATTATTTTATTTTTTTTCAAAAAGCAAATTGCACAAATGTACTATACAATATAATACATGTTAAGAATTATTTTAAATCTTTATTATTCTGTTAATCTTATGATAGGATTCCCTAGCTTTCTTAGTAGTACAAATACGTTCTATATTTATGTAAAATTATGTAGGCTATATACTGTATGTGTAGCCTATGTGTAATATAGCCTATAGCCTATTTTTATAATATATAAAAAATGTGCATGTATAATTTTTTATATATTATAAAAATAGGCTATAGGCTATATTACACATATAGGCTACACATACATACATAATTTTACATAAATATAGAACGTATTTGTTTAACTTACACATTAACAATCAGCAATCTTTCTCCAACAGTCTTATCTTGCTTTGGCAGCAGAGACCGTATTGTTTCGAGCTTGAAATACATATTTAAATTCATCGTAATTCTGAATGATTATCTCTTGCTCCTCCGCGGGAAAATATATCGCTCTCGCTCTACCCGCGATTGGTTGTTCAGTGTCGACGTCACTCTTTTATGTGCACGCGCGTGTGGAGTAATCATAGGATCAAAGCCTGAGTTGACAGAGAAAGTTGATGAGCTGCATCATACCAATAAAGCCTGATTGCATCGGTTTGGTTTTGTCAACTCAAAACTAATCCTGTAACCTCGAGTTTGTTCAGCTACCTTCATGGTACAGGCCCCTGATGTGGTACTTTTTGAGAGGTCAGTCTGACTTCATTACTATGCATTACAGGAATACAAAAAGTTACATATTTCTGTAGCTTCTTAACCCTTTAACTTTTACCCCTAGAAGCAGCCAATGAAAAAAATTTTTTTCTTAAAATTCTTATTATTGGACATGGACATATAAAAAAATGACCTCAAGCTGTTTTTTTTTGTTTTTTTTTGGTCAAAATGTATGTTTTTATCTAAAAGATGTAAAACTCTACCATATTTTATAGGCTTTTTTGAAAAATAAACATACCTAGAACAATGCTAGTCTTAGATGCTTTTCATAATTATCAGGGTCCACATGAAATTAAATTGATTAAAAAAGGGTGTTTAGAAATAAATACATATTTTATATTGTGGTATTGTGGCCATTTTCAGTGATTCTAATTCATAACAGATTCGATAAATTCAGAAAATTTCAGTACATTCAGCAATTAAAAGCATTTTACACAAAAGGGGAAAAAAAATTCACAACAGGAATACTTTGTAAAATTTCTAAGTCCACTAGTATTGTCCATGAATTCATTTTTTTTTGTCATTTTACTTGAGATATTGGATGTTCAAACCATAGTTATTTATTTATTTATTTAACTTTTTTGGTTCTGCTGACAGGTACAGTACAATCAACCTTTTCAAAGTGCTTTACATGTTTTACTAAGCACTCTCTTCGACTGAAATCATACACTATGTAGGTGTTTGAATGCAAATACCGGCTACACTTGCTTGATTTCACACATTGTAAAATCAATTACCAATATTTGCAAAATAGACACTATTGCTGTTGCTATCTTCTTCTACTTCAGTTTTCTCTTACTACTTCGCATACTGTCAAAGAACATTTGAAGGAGAACTTAGTTCATGACCAATAAAAAGGTATATGTTCTATGCAATCCAGACATGCTACATCTGCCATTTTGGCATTGCAATATAAATTGTGTTGCTTACACACACTTTACAAATCCTCTTCCAAAGCCTCATGTGATAAAGTGTCCTTTGTATGCGTACTTCAAAATATTGCAAAATATAATAGTAGTAGGTCATCCAGGGAGTTTTCGTCTACTTTTTATGAATTCTGTGAATTCAGACATATTACTCTCCTAATATAGCCTATTGTTTTTTTGCCTGCTAAATAGTGGGGAGAAATGAGAGAATGAGAGAAACCTGAGGCACAGAACTGAAACATAATTCAAAACCCATCCAAACATAACACAAACTCAGATTATCCCTTTGACAATATCTTGTTTGATTAATTTGATGACCGACCAGAAACTTCATTCTTTTGTGTGACAGACTGAAGTGTGCAAACTGATGCTATCTCCTGACAACTGAAAAGTCCCAAAACTCCATGCCAAAATCAGGTAAGTTCAGCTGTTGAAGATTTTTGTCTCATTCTTTTGTTTTGACTGATAACTATATGTTTAAAGAAATGTCTCACTGTTTTTGTCCATACATCACTCTGTTAAGCATCACTGAGGGAGTTGTAGACGGGAATTGGTTTACTTCCTTCTTCCTTTTCACATTTACCATGTGTGTTGTTTATTTTTTTTATTGTTTTGAGGTGACACTTACAGGAATGCAAAAACAAGAACTATGGATTTCTGTACGTAGCTTCTTAATACTGACTAGGGGTGTGACGAGACACTAAGCTCACGAGAACGATACTAGATTTTTACACATGCAGTATTTTTAAGAAATCCCCAATGACAAAATTTATTACTGGAAAAATTGTCTGCAGGTGTATTTTGAAATGTTTTTACTAATGAATGTAATTTCAGTTCTATTTCTCAGTATGAATTATCATACGCATTGAAAGACAACTATAAGCACTGTAAAAGGTTTTGCCACAAACTCAACTGGCTGGCTTCTGTCCTGTTTCACATGAGTCTCTTCAGACCTTACTGTACATGAATTATAAGCTTCCAAAACTTCTGATTAAGGCTGTGTGTGACCTGCTAATTGAACTCCTTTCCACAAATTGGACATAGAAATAAAAACAGTATAAATAACAAAAATAAATAAAACTTTTTTCTTAGTCTTATTAAGTGCAAACAATAAGTGCAATCATAATCAAAGTACTTTCTTAATATTCAAAGTGCAAAGAGCTAAGAGGTGGGTACATCTACACTGCCCAGCCTAAGATAGGTTTGGTATTGGTAGACAGGCTATTGTATGCATCCTAATTTGTGTGCATGGCGCATGGTGCCTCATGGCGCACATACTACATAAAGCAGCGGTGCTGAGCGTGCATTCTACAAGATAAGACATTTATCAGATGCTTAGGCTCTGTTGTGCAACGAATCCTCCGCCATGGCTTTGTCAGTCATCTCACCTTACTATTATTCTATGCTAATTTCACCCTCACGTTTCATCATGGCGATATCGCGAGACAGCTTTTCACCTCAACGAGAAATCTCGTCACATTTAAATATCGCAAGATCTCGTGGCACAAGATCTCATCACACCCCTAATACTGACACAATGGATAGATCATTTATTCACCCTCATGTCGTCCCAAACCAGTATGCCTTTCCTTCTTCTAAAGAAGATATTTTGAGAAATGTCTCATTGTTTTTGTCCATACATGGAGGTCTTTATCTTCTAAAAAAATGTCTTATTTTGTGTTCAGCAGAAGAAAGAAAGGCATGCAGGTTTGGAATGACATGAGGGTGAATAAATGATGACAATTTTCATACACTGCATATACTACAATATGCCATTTTATAAGCTATATAGGCAAGGCAAGGCAAGTTTATTTATATAGCACATTTCATACACTAATTCAAAGTGCTTTACATAGAGGTAATTAAAATTATCAAAAGAAATAAGAACAGTTTAGGATAAAAAGGAAATAAAATACAGTGCAAACAGTCGGACGAACAGTGGCACAGTGCTCATTCATTAAATGCACAGCTATACAATTATATATATATATATATATATATATATATATATATTTTAATAAATGCTATTCAATAAAAAATGAATGTATTATTATGTTGGTTGATGGTTTATATGAATATATACATGATATTCAAGTTCACAAGATTCACCACAAGGTAAAATGTTTCAGAATGTAAGTGGTCTGTGTTTTGATATCATTTATTTCAGTGTCCTTGCAGATCTAGTCTAAAAGTGTGAACACACTTACTCAGACTGACTTTTATATTACTATTTTCCACGTTTTAGAATAATGTTTGGTTATTAAAATATAATAATATAATATAAATAAGGCTAGTTTAGCAGTATGTGGGTGTATGTGGGCTGTTTGTCAATCATTGAACTAATTAATAAGACATCAGGTGATGACCTGTAATGTATGTAATGACTGAGACAAATCAGACCCAATTATTAGTTATATTTAAAAAATAATCTTGAAAACTCACTCTGGGATCTATGGTCCCATCCCCCCAACTAGGGCAAGAACCATGACAACCATCAGATAAGATTGTTTTATTGCTGTTAAAAATGTGGTTATGTGGTCAAGACAGAGGCCACAGGAAAGACAGAAACAGACTTTAAAACAGACTTTCCTGTATTAATATACAGACGAACTGATCTATAAATGAACATGCATCCCAGAACATTGTGTGAATGATTTACTGTCTTGTGTAGTGTCTTTTAATTCTATAAATTTTTTTATACTGTGTATTTTATGATCGAACCAACAGTCAATGTAACCTCACCTATACAATATTTGGTCTCTATAAATTGGTACTTTGAAGATTGAAATTATTGTGTATGTGATATGTCGATAGCTGCGCAACATATCAGTATTACAATAATCTTTAATAGTTTCTTCATCAGCAACCAATCCAGCTGCACATGCAGGTGAGCACGCTTGAAAAAAAGATCCATAAATCACCAACAGAGGAATTTTCCCACTTGGAAATTCCACCCTTCTCATTGGTCGAGCACTATTCTAACTATTAATCTGTTGTTAATAATGTAGGAATGTTAGTTACTACATTATTAACAACAGATTAATAGTTAGAAAATGGCATGAAGACTTTGTTCTAGTGAACTTTTAGAAATACATTACAGGATTGAGAAACTTAACAACAACAAAGTGGGGTCAGATATCACTGGAACAATCCAAACAAGAAAACTTTCCACACCTTAAAGGACAATAACAATTCAGATTTGTTTGTGAACTGGTTTCAGCATTGAAGCACAAGGAAGGAGGAAGATTTCATATTATCCAACTTTCAGTTTTGTTTTGTTTCCATTTGTTCGCAGTCTGTACGTGATTAAGTGCAAACTGTTTTTCCTTGCCTTGATTTACTGCATGCTATGAATCATTAGTTAAGCATTAGTAAATAGTTAATTTATCATTTATAAAGCAATAATTCTACATTAATAGACATTAGTAAGCAGTTTATAAATACAGCTATACATGCTTTATTCTTCATGTATAAGCATATCTATAATTTAATACTTTATTAATAATCAATTTATCATTTCTAAATTAATTATTACATTATTTACAAATTAGGAGATATCAGTGCTTCATAAGATAATTTATAAAGTGTAAGTAAATGATTAATAAACTATTTAAATGGACATTTATACATATTATTTACATAATAATATAGTAATAGTTACTCAATGTGTCAATACATGCTTTATTAACACGTATTCCTACTGAAATTCATGATTCATTCAGGTAGTTACAAAACATTCAGTAGTTGAAAGGTAACTATTTTTGTGAGCTCATCTAAAGTGAGGACTTTTTATGCCTCTTAAAGCTTTTAAAAAGGAGATTTAAAGGCTCAGATATCTTCTAAACAGAAAAAGGAAACAAACACAACACATAGTGATACAGAACATAGAAATATTTATTTCAAGATACAAAAATTGAAACTGTAGCCTACACTTGATATAAAATGAAAAATAAACCTCTACGATGTCATATAAAAATAGAAAAGGAACTAAATAAGCAACAAAATGAACAAAAATCAACAAAATTAACAAAAGAAACAACAAAATAAGCAAGAAAGTGAATATAAATAAAAAATAAGAAACAAAATTAATATATGTCAACAACAAAATGCAACAAAACTAACAAAAAGCAACACAGTTAGGAAAATAGCCTAAGCAAAACATTTTGGTCAAGTAAGAAGGTTTTCTTGTTTCAGTTTCATGGCTGAGAGAAAATTCAGTACAACCAGTGAGTCACAAAGAAGTTCCAAAATTCCATATAAAATCTTAGTGTGGAAAAATCCAAATAAATTCTACATATAAATCAAAACTGCCTAATGTTACCCAGGACGAGCTATAGGACTGTGCAAGCATTAGTTGATGGACTCTGTCTACTCCATCTATATTTTAATCATCGTTCTAAATCTGATCTGGATGTAGTCTTTGACAAAAACTCGATTTTCTCAGCTTTTTGCTCAAAATGCTGCTTTATGCAACTTACCCACATTCAAGTGTTGATAAAATAGTATGCATTTTTGTGTGTTTAATGAAACTTGAAACTTTTGTAAAAATGATTTTTTTTAAAAAATGCTGACAGTGGCTGGCTACTGTTTAAAAAACGGACAGGGAAAGAGTTAAAGTGCAACAAATTAATATCCATCACATTACATAATATTTACATTTTAAATTGTACCTCAAATGAATACATGAAATTATAGATTTAATTATGAAATAATTACTTATGAAACAAATGCATAGAATATTTACACAAAAGCACTTTCATGCCTGCCAAATTTAATCCAAACATTAATAAAAACATCACCTCGGCCTATATCAAAAATAGAGTTTACTTGAAAAGTACAGCACGGTCTTAACTAAACTCATGAGGAATGTGGCTATCCAGGTCCAGGAATGTGGAATCCATGCTTTACTGACGTGCAGACACAGGTTTTACACAGAAAGAGAATGATGCATACATTACAAACAATAAAAGTTATTATTGATGTGTCCACCTTATGTTTACTTTAAGAGCAGGCACGGCCATTTGTTACTTAAATGTGCGAGGCTTCTGATGTCATCCTGAAGTCTCGCATATTCAAAGAAAATACTTTCGTGTTGCAAAATAATGTGGATTGATTCACTTCTATGACAATACAACTGACAATTCTATTTCCAACTTCATTTTCAACTCAAACAGGGTGATGGTGATAGGAAGAAATTAATTTGATATTCTTAAACATTTTAGCTAATACCGAGAATTATGAAATAATTGAAACAAATTATTAAAAAACAATTATCCTTGTGACAAAAACCAATAGAAGACCTTTCACAATCAGGATTTTTTTTTTAATTGAATCAGTCATGTAGTCTACAATAAAAAAAAGTGTAGACTTCACATTTTTCTTCAACATACAGTTTTATGATATCTATGCTGTGTTGTTCTTCTGTGCTGTTATTGCAATAACACCATTCAATAATGACAGCAGGGTTTAGTGGAGGGTCTTATCCACACAACCAATCAATGCTTCTGCTGATGTAAGCTTTTGAAATTTCAGTAAGCCTACACAAAACTAGATTTGTTTAAGCGGGACAGTGCTGAAAGTAACAATAATTTGCAGTTTTACAAGTGACTCTGATATCAGCATCTGATTCGATTAGTTTACTCAGAAAACGTATTAATCAGACTGATTATTTTTCTTTCTTTCTTTGTACTTACAAATGGAGAAAGAAAAAAATAAGAAATGTTAAAGGGGCTATATGTAGTTTTCAGCGGCCTCTAGTGGTGATGTTTCAGATTGCAACCAATACAAAGCGGAGGTTTCTCCATGATTCAAAAGCCCTGCCGATGTTGATCCGTGTTTTCGTCCGAAGTTGATCCGATTCAAGTTTGGCCTGATGAGCTTCAGCAGATAAAACTTTTTTTTGTTTTTATCATTATGTGGAGTTTGTGTTGGAGTCTGTGTTGTAATGGGAGCAGGTCGTTTCTTAGTGTTAGCAGACTCCATGTCATAAGTTGCAGTGTCGTCGCTGTTGAGTGCAAAGTCAGTAGACGAGGCGAGAGGCTCGGGAGCGCGCATGCAGGTCTCAGTCACGTCACTGGATTTCACGGTAAATCCGACCCGGAGCCTTCACATAGAAATAGGAATACTTGCTTTCAGAGGTAATAGCAAAACCCGCCAAGTGGATCATTTTAATGTGAGATTACAACCCCTTCACACACAGGCAATAAAGGTAAAGATAAAGATAAAGATTCATTTTAGTAGAAAAACTAAAGTCAAAGTCAAAGTCAAGTTTATTTCTAGAGCACATTTAAAACAACAGAAGTTGACCAAACAGGGGTGTTTTTACAAAAGTACATCCCAAATCATGAATCAACAACAACAAAAATAAAATGACATCGAAAAGACAAAACCACACAGCTCTCAAACTGAACTAAAAGCCAAGGGGAAAAAAAAGTGTTTTAAGACTAGATTTAAAAGCAGATAGTGTTGGGGCCAGCCTCACAGACAATGGTAAATTATTCCATAGTTTAGGGGTCGCAACTGAAAAGGCCCGATCTCCCCTATGTTTCAGCCTTACTCTAGGAACAGCCAAGAGCATACAATCTGCCGACCTAAGAGACCTACATGGAACATGTTGTTGTATAAGGTCAGAAAGGTAGATCGGGGCTAGACCATTTAAGGATTTGTATGCAAACACTAAAATTTTAAAATCAATCCTAAACCGTACTGGAAGCCAGTGAAGGGAAGCCAGTATATGGGAGAAATGTGGTCACGCTTACGTACCCCTTTTAGTAGTCTAGCTGCAGCATTCTGCACCAGCTGCAGGCGTGAGAGAAATGCCTTGCTGACACCAGCATAGATGGCATTACAATAGTCCAAACGAGAGGAGATAAAAACATGTATAACTCTTTCAAAGTCTTTAAATGACAAAAAAGTTTTCACTTTAGATAAGAGCCTTAACTGAAAAAAACTGGCTTTAACCACAGAATTTATCTGCTTTTCAAGTTTAAAATCACCGTCCATGATTACTCCCAGATTTTTAACGGAAGATTTAACATACGGAATTAAGGAACCCAATTCTGTGTTGGGGGCCACATGGGTACTGTTACGAACCCCTGTTGTTAAAATGCTCGTTTCAAAAGGGTTCAGCAACATAAAAGGAGACGCAAGGCAAAGAGCAGTTTAAAACATTTATTATAGGACTAATAAATGACTGCACAAACTCACGTCTCTCAATTTTTCTCTCTCCACATGTAACACACATTTACTCTGCACTAAAGTCAACATAGACATAACAAACACTAACAAATAGAACAAAATAGTAGCACAGTACAAAGAACACAGCTTGAGTTGATCAGCGGCTAGGCATCATGACGCGCACGGAGTTCACCGTTGCGTGTCTCACCCTCCTTCACACTCCACTTATATGCTCAGCACGAGCCATCAGAGCAACGGGCCACAGGTGTGCAAGGGCGGAGCCTACACTCAGAAAGAAACTCCAATTAGAAGACAAGACAAACACACACAAAAATACACAGGCAACACCCATAAGGCTGAGGCCGTAACACTTCTCCCCCTAAAGGAAGAATCAGATTTTGCTTTTTTCTTTTCTTTCCTTCCTTAGAAGGGAAAAGAAAACTGATTCTGCATGAAATCACACAGAAATCTAACCTAATCCGCGAGACAACACATCTGCTACCACGTTGTCAGATCCTCTTTTATGATGGATCTCTAAATTATATGGTTGAACCATTAAAGCCCAACGCATCAATCGTTGATTATGGTTGTACATTTTGCTCAGAAAAACCAGCGGATTATGATCCGTGTAAACAACGACAGGAGAAGAACTAGACCCCACATAAACGTTAAAATGTTGTAATGCTAACAACATAGCTAAAGTTTCTTTTTCGATCGTTGAATAATTCAACTGATGACGGTTAAACTTAGCTGAGAAGTACGATACTGGGTGGCCTATTTCGTCAGCACCCTCCTGCAGCAGGACAGCTCCCACTCCAACCGCACTAGCGTCCACCTCAAGCTGGAATGGACGAGTCACATCTGGAGCAGACAGTACAGGTGCACTGCAAAGGAGAGATTTTGCAGAGAGAAATGCCTGCTGGCACTCATTAGTCCAATTGAAACAAACTTTAGGACTACACAATCTCGTTAAAGAGGCAACAACACTCGAGAAATTTTTACAAAAGCACCGGTAGTACCCAACCATCCCCAGAAATCTACGTAGTTCTCTCCTCGTAGTAGGTACTGGGTAGCTGAGGACAGCAGCCACTTTTCCGTCCAATGGCCGTACCTGACTGTTTCCCACCTGCTTCCCTAAATAGGTGACAGAAGCCTTAACAAATTCACATTTTTTTAGATTTAACGTTAAGGAAGCAGCTTCTAATCGGCGAAACACGTCATGTAAGGTCAACATGTGTTCAGCCCATGTAGACGAATAGATGACCACATCGTCTAAGTAGATATTGCAGTTAGGAACCTCACCTAACACGATAGACATTAAACATTGAAACGTTGCTGGTGCGTTTCGCAAACCGAATGCCATACGCGTGTACTGCAGAAAAGCATCAGGGGTTACGAACGCGGAGATCTTAGAAGCGCGCTCGGTTAAAGGCACCTGCCAATAACCTTTCAAAAGGTCTAACTCAGTGATGTATTTCGCACCCCCAAGACTGTCAATGCAATCGTCCATTCGCGGTAACGGAAAAGCATCAGCCACAGTGACGGAATTTACCTTTCTAAAGTCAGCACAGAAACGTAAAGACCCATCAGCCTTTGGTACCAGAACGCACGGCGAGCTCCATGGACTATTACTAGGAACAGCGAAACCATTCTGCAATAAATACTTAACCTCACTTTTCATTGCTCTCTTGCTTATTGGGCAACGATAAGCATGTTGCTTAATTGGAAGTGCTCTACCGACCTCGATGTCATGCTGGATGATATTAGTACCGGGAGGAACGTCGTTGAACAAACTCGGGAAACTATTGATCAACTTCATTACGTCTTCTCGCTGTTCAGGCGATAGATAGGATAGTTGATAGGGAAGCGAAGATAAAACTTCAGAGTTTTCAAAACATCCTCCTTTTAAAGCTTCCATAGACACATTCAACCCGTCATCCTCAGTGTCGGTAGGCAAAGTATAAATTAGCAGTGAAACATGCTCAGTGGTTAACTCAGTCACCGGTTCACAGACCAAATTCTCAGTGTTCTCTTTTGGTTCAACACGACATAAATATGGTTTCAACATATTCACGTGACATAAACGAGTTTTTCGCCTCCGTTCTGGAGTGTTTAAGATATAGTCAGTTTCACTCAACTTACTTTTTTATCACGTAAGGACCGGAGAAACGCGCTGAGAGAGAGGATCCAGGAATGGGAAACAGCACTAGAACTTTCTCTCCTGGCAGAAAATTACGCACAACTGCTTTCCTATCGAAATGTTTCTTCATTTTCGTCTGTGACAGAGAAAGTGCTTCCTTCGCCACAGTACAAGCATTGTGCAAACGTTCACGAGTACGTGATACAAAATCAAGGACGTTGAGCTTCGCAGACGAACCGTTACAGAGAAATTCCTCCTTTAACATTTTCAAAGGACCACGGACATTATGTCCGAACACAAGCTCTGACGGGCTAAACCCAAGCGAGTCCTGTCGCGCCTCACGTACCGCAAATAAAACCAATGGAACTCCATCATCCCACTCGTTCCCAGTCTCTATACAATACTTCCGCAGCGCAGATTTTAATGTTTGGTGCCACCTCTCCAAAGCTCCTTGCGACTCAGGGTGATAGGCACTTGATACAACGTGAGACACCCCAAGAGCCTTTAACGATGTACGGAAAACGCGCGACACGAAATTTGAACCCTGATCCGTTTGGACAGTTTTCGGTAGCCCAAAAGTTGTAAAGAATTTCGTTAAAGCTTTAGTTACCGTCTTAGCCGTTATATTCCGTAACGGAATGGCCTCTGGAAAACGTGTAGCTACGCACATGATTGTCAACAAATATTGACAACCAGACTTAGCCCGAGGAAGTGGACCCACACAGTCAACTAGAACGCGCTCGAATGGTTCGCCGACTGCAGGAATAGGACAGAGAGGAGCAGGCGGTACCACCTGATTAGGTTTTCCACTGACCTGACAAATATGACATGTTGTACAATACCTCACGACATCAGATTTTAACCCTGGCCAGAAAAAATGCTGGAGCACCCGGTTATAGGTCTTAGTTATCCCTAGGTGTCCAGACCAAGGATGGTCATGAGCCAAACTTAAAACATGAATCCAAAATGTCAAAGGAACCACAATTTGATGCACCGCATTCCAATCTTCCCGCTGCTCAGGATTTAACGATCTACTCCATTTACGCATGAGCACATTATCGTTCCAGTAAAACTGGTGGTTACGCAGCGACATTTTGTCATTTTCAACACTCGCACGACATTTGTCTAATGATAGATCATTTCGCTGAGCTTCGATCAGAGTCTCACGCGAGACAGACAAGTCAGCGGTAAGATCAAAGCAAACAGATGACCTTAAAGTCGTTTTAGACGAGTCTGGAGAGTCAAGAAGAACATCAGTTTTCAAAATCTTTGAAAAGACAGAATCGCCGAGAGTATCACTTTCCTGAATGTTACGATTCGCTTGTGCTCGCGTCACCACAGCACTAAACACATTTGGCAAATTTTTACCAAGTGCATCAGCCTGCGAATCATTACACGGGACATCAACCACTTGCACCACCGGCATTACCCTACCTCCAGCTATGTCATTTCCCATGATAAAATCAACACCTTTCACAGGTAAAGATGGACGAACTGCAACCTCAAAACACCCAGATGCTAAATCAGAAGAAACGTATACGCGATGAAGCGGAACAGGCACAAAACCCATTTCAATACCCTGCACAATCGCACTTGTATTACACGCCGAGTCAGCACAAAAATCCAGAATATCTGATAATATAAAGGACTGAGACCCTCTGGTGTCACGGAGAATTCTTACAGGTTTTCGGCTTTCGACCTTCTCATTTAACGACACAAATCCATCGAACACGAAAGGCTGAAAACAGCTATCAGGGGTCGCAGGAGAAACTGAAATCGACGGAGACAAAGTTTTCACTAACAAAGAACCTCGAGGGTGAAAAGATGAGGAATCTTGTCGCTCTTGTTTACGTTTTAAAATATGACACTCAGCCATAATATGTCCCATTTTATGACAATAACCGCACTCTCTATTAGACTTCGGACTGGTAGGAACCCATTTAGTTCTCGAATCAGAAAGATCTTCATTTTCGTTTAATGAGAAAGCCCTAGACTCAGACGAACGCTTAAAAAACACAGTTTTGTGCATTAATGCATACTCGTCAGCTAACACAGCAGCCTGTTGTACCGTGCTGACTTTTTGTTCGTTTAAGTACAACGCAGTACGTTCTGGAACACAGTTTTTAAACTCTTCGATCAGCAACAGTTCTCGCAACGAATTATAATCAGTTACCTTACACGCTTTGATCCACCGATCAAATAAGATGCCCTTTTCGCGAACGAATTCGACATAAGTTTGAGACGGAACTTTTTTCGTAGTACGAAATCGCTGTCGATAGTGCTCAGGAACTAATTCATATGCTCGTAAAATTGCAGTTTTCACGGCATCGTACTGCACGCTTTCCTCTAACGAGAGAGATGCACACACCTCTTGTGCCTTACCTGATAGTTTACATTGCAACATTAGTGCCCAAACCTCGTTTGGCCATCTTAATGCAACCGCAACGCGTTCAAAAGCTTGAAAATACGCTTCAACTTCCTTCTCACGGAAGGGTGGAACGATAGAGATATTTTTAGCCACATCAAAATGTGTCGAAAACAGCGCTACAAACTCAGATGCAGTATCAGACGGCACAGAATTAATACCTGAATTTGATGGACCAGCCGGTGTCTCGAAATTACTCTCCAGCCTAGATGTTTTAACAATAGATTTTTTAGGTACTGGAGCAGCCTGCAGCTCTAACTCTCGTAGTCGCACTTTCGTTTCAGCATCAATTCGGTACATTTCAATCTGATGCTTCAAATCATCTTGTCTCGCCTGAGCTCTATCCTGAGTTTCTAATTGTAACCGTGCTAAACGCACCTTTAAACATGAGTCTAAATGCAAACCTGGTGATGCCTCGGTGGAAAGCGAAAGAGATTCAAACCTAGGCATTGAGAAAGACGGACCTACCTCCGCGCCAACCCCAGTCACTGGAGTCACTGGAACACCACTCGACACACGTAAGGACGAACTTCCTGCAGCTGGTGCCGCCAACTCCGCTGCTGGAACAGTCTCAGAAGGAAATACCCCCTTAGTAATCAAACTAGCCACTAAACAAGCTTTTAACTCTGCTTTACGTAGTGTTCTAGAGATAGAAATCTCATAATGTTGAGCAATAAGAAACAAATCATTTTTTTGACATGTCTCTAATACCTCAACACTAGGTTGATCTATAAATTGATCTAACTCAAACTTTGCAATCTTTACAGAAAAGAAAATGCAAAAGTAATCAGGATAATCCAACACTCTCTGGACCTACCTACCTAACCATTACTCTAACTATACCCTACCTAATCTTCAGAGGGTACCGATTAAGAGATCGCTCTCTCCCCCGGATTACCTCCAAAAACAACAAACTAAAATAATAAAGAAAAACAATAAACAGTAAACCGTCGTCAGGACTGGCGCTAAGCACAGCCCCGCTGGCTTACTCTTTCTAACCAGAGAATATGGATCACCTGAATCAAATTAGATCAATCAAATTACTAGGCTACTACTTGGACACATATCCTGGACCACAATCCGACGACAAATTCTAGACGAGCCCCCATTTATGTTACGAACCCCTGTTGTTAAAATGCTCGTTTCAAAAGGGTTCAGCAACATAAAAGGAGACGCAAGGCAAAGAGCAGTTTAAAACATTTATTATAGGACTAATAAATGACTGCACAAACTCGCGTCTCTCAATTTTTCTCTCTCCACATGTAACACACATTTACTCTGCACTAAAGTCAACATAGACATAACAAACACTAACAAATAGAACAAAATAGTAGCACAGTACAAAGAACACAGCTTGAGTTGATCAGCGGCTAGGCATCATGACGCGCACGGAGTTCACCGTTGCGTGTCTCACCCTCCTTCACACTCCACTTATATGCTCAGCACGAGCCATCAGAGCAACGGGCCACAGGTGCGCAAGGGCGGAGCCTACACTCAGAAAGAAACTCCAATTAGAAGACAAGACAAACACACACAAAAATACACAGGCAACACCCATAAGGCTGAGGCCGTAACAGGTACTACTTGGGCCAAATATCACAATTTCAGTTTCAGTTTCAGTAAAAAATTCATAGGCTATAGCCATCCAGGCTTTAATGTCTGCGAGGCAGTCCAACAATACTTTTACAGAGCTGTTTTCATTTCGTTTCAATGGCAGATAAAGTTGTGTGTCGTCTGCATAACAGTGAAACGAAATGCCATGCTTTCTCAGGATAGACCCCAGAGGAAAGATGTACAGGGAAAACAGCATCGGGCCAAGAATAGACCCCTGGGGGACTCCACAAGGAAAAGGTGCCATTTGGGACACAAAGTCTCCAAGGCAAACAGAAAACTTCCTATCGGACAGATATGACCTAAACCACTCTAGAGCAATACCTTTGATACCAACACAGTGGTCCAACCTAGAAATCAGAATATTATGATCAATAGTATCAAATGCAGCTGTGAGGTCTAACAGCATTAGAATAGCAGAATCTCCTGAGTCTGTAATCAATAAGAGGTCGTTAAAAACTTTTAAGAGTGTAGTTTCTGTACTATGATGGCTTTAAATCCAGACTGAAACAACTCCAAAATTCCATGTAAATCCCCAAAAAGATTGCAACTGTATACATACAGCTTTCTCCAGTATTTTCGAAAGAACTGGAAGTTTAGAAATAGGTCGGTAATTGGAGAAAACTGATGCGTCAAGATTGGGTTTTTTTTATTAGTGGTTGTACTACTGCATGTTTGCATGAACAACACCTGTGGTCAGACTGCTATTTATAATTCCTAGAATTTTGGGCCCAAGAGTTTCAAAAACTTGTTTTAAAAAACGTGGAGGGACAACATCTGTAAAACAGGCGGATGATTTCATTTGATCAATTATATCTTTCATAAAAGATAAGGACACAGGCTCAAACTGGTTAAAGACAGAAAGGTATTTCGTTTTCTCAGTTTTTACAGTTTTTTGGTATTTATGCCAGGTGTCTTTTAAGATGTCAAGAGACACCTGTAATCTGTTTTTCTTCCACTGTCGTTCAGCTCTCCTGCACTCTCGTCTGACAGCACGAGTAGTATCGTTCAACCATGGTTCACTTTTTGGCTTAGAACGCTTAACTTTAAAAGGTGCAACAATGTCTAACACACTTTGGCAGGAAGAATCAAACAGTGAGGATAGCTCTTCGGTATTAGAACAGGAAGGGAGCATACAATTAGTTTCATCCAAACTTTGAAAAACAGTAGAAAACTGTGCAGCCGTGAAAGAGTTAAACACACGACATCGCCGAGCTGGTCTACTCGGTTTAGAATAAGGGAGAGAGATCTCAAATAATACAGGCATGTGGTCAGAAAAAGACTCTTCACAAATTTCAAGATTACAAATTTGTAAACCACATGATAAAACAAGGTCTAATGTGTGTCCATGCTCATGTGTAGGATCTGTCACAAACTGCACCAAATTAAAAGAGTCAATAACATTTAAAAAATCTTTGACTAGTGGCTTCATTGGACAACAAACATGGATATTAAAGTCGCCAACTATTAAAACCCTGTCATAGTTTGGCATAATTCCAGACAAAAAGTCAGAAAAATCATTGATGAAGTCCTTATTATATTTAGGTGGCACCTAAATATCACAGCACACAACACCGGCTGGAATCGTCCCAATTCGAAAATATTAAGTTCAAAGCTGGAGTAAATGTCTGATGACACTTGACGACATTCAAATTTTTCTTTAAAAATTGTCGCTACTACTCCTCCTCGTCCAGAAGACCTCGGAGAGTTAAAATATGTACAATCAATCGGTAAAACTTCTGAAAAAAACGCTTAGTTCACTGGCATTTAGCCATGTTTCAGTCACACATAAAAAATCCAGTGCACGGGAGGTGAAAAAGTCATTAAAAATGAAGGATTTGTTTGTTAGTGATCTAGCGTTTACCAGTGCTATCCTGGTCGGAGTCAGGCCTTCTGCCATCAGGGTTCCTGATCCAGCGGCCGAAGGCTTTGGAGATTCACGCCACCTCTACGGAGACGGGGTGAGCTGGGAGGGGGGACATCCACGTCCCTGCCGACGAGCGTTATCAGCCCAGTGTATACAGGATCCATAAAATGCCAGGAAATCAAACGACATTTTTCAGCAAGTGTGGTATAATGATTAATCCAGGAACATTTCGCCAGATAGCGTTTGATTTTTTACCAGCAGTCCACTGCGTTTACCCCGGCGTCTATAACTCCTCCTCCGGGAAAGAGGAACTGACGCGCGCCAAAGGTAAGAAGGGATTGCAGATACGAATGGGAGAGAAGTTCTCTGTTCACTCCGATCGTAGTTCACCAAGTCATTTGTGACAGATCTGATATTTAGGAGTGTTTGGCGATCATATACCAGTAGAGAGTCGACATTTTTACAGATAATTGACAGAAACAACACAAACACAAGCGGGACTAGAAGCAGCAGACGGCAAGCCACACACACTGGCGCCATCTTGCTGACTTTCTTAGGCAAACTACACATAGCCCCTTTAAAACAATTCTGGGGGACAGAAACTTCTGACTGCATGGTTTGCATGCACACTGCAATTAGAACTAATCAATAAGACAAACACGGCTGTAGAGTTGGCTGCTTTTCTTCAACCATAATACAAAATAAATTTTATTTTATTTTTTTGCAGGGAACCAGGCACTGAAAGGGTAAATCTCCTAACATATTAGTGAACTGTGGTCCTATATATGCCAATCACACTACCACTGGTAAGTGGTTAGAGGCTTTAAAATGGCTTTGCAGATATTCATCAAGATTCATCAAATTACATCAGATTACATCAGATTCATCAAGTCAGCAGGCCCTATTAAATAAGAAAGCTGCATCTCACAGTTTTAACATTGGTGAATGGGTGCTGGCATTGATTCTGGTTGTGACGGCCCCTTTCAGGCAAATTTTGCAGGCCCATATAAGGAATTTCACACCGCTCAAATTAGAAATATTTATTTGAGTCTGCATTTTAACCTATTAAAGCCTTATCTTTCCTCCGTATCTTCCATTGATGACAACCATTTTTCTTTATTTTACCAGTGATGAGGTTGCTGGGTGACATCTGAAAAATTCTGAGGTACTTGCTGATTTGCCCAGAATTTCTATCTTATTTTTCTGCTGAAGAAAGATGACATCATTGAGCTTGTTCAGTGTTTTCCTTCCTTATTTCTTGATGTACCCAGTTGGACAATTATTATTTTGAAACACAACAAAGATGTAGGTTAGGCTCAGCCTATTTAGCAACATACAGAGTTAACCCTGTAAGCATGGGTACTTCCCAGTTCCGATCAAATGCGTATGCGGGAATTTCGGATCCAATTTGAGCTTCTGATGCGTTTACATTTTTAAACTTCTGCAGCTAGACGGTATGCGACCGGCTTACAGGATGTGATGTATTCTAATCAAAACTATCAGCACAAAGTTAGAATTACCAATATTTTAACACTTTAACATTATTCTGTAAACACTATTTCTGTAAAAAGGCGGTTATTAATAATTATGGTCGATTTAATTGTTTTATAATTACAAAATCAATATTTATGTTGATTAGATCTATAAAATCTACTATGCTTTTATTTGAGATGTATTGAGGGTCATTTGTTTTGTTTCTCACAGTCACATATTGGCCATAAGGCCTTCAAAACACATCTAGCTTTTTTCCACTGTTTTCTATAGGATAAATAAAATATTTCATCAGTAGCTGATGACCTGAACACTATTGAAAACTGAAAAGGAGGTTGCAAAAATATATTTATCTGTATTAGAGAAAAACATTTCATAATCGGTTGTTTTACTTCAAGGATAAAGGTTAGGTTTTTGTAAATACTATTTTTTTTATTTTTTTTTTTATTTGCCAAGGGTGCCAATAAATCTGACCACGACTATATGTATCCAAATAATACAAGTGTCTTCTTTGAAACACAGCATTAAGCTGAAGCCTCCTGTTGGGTTTAATTCAAGCCTCAATTTAGTCCAGGAGTAGCTCTAGTCTTCCTTCAGGAAATCAGTTTATTAAACTCTGGACTAGACTTAGTCTAGACCAGGGGTGCCCAGTCCTGCTCCTGCCGATCGACTGTCCTGCACAGTTCATCTTCAACCCTTCTTCTTCTTCTTCTTCTTCTTCTTCTTCTTCTTGTTTAATGGCAATTACCTCCTAAGGAGCATTATCGCCACCTACTGTGCTGGATGGCAAATTAACCTTGGGTGATAATTCTGAAGTTTAAAACTGTTTCCTCTTCCTTCTCACAAATGGACCATTGCCTATCTATCTATATTTCCTTGTTGAACCTTACTCTATCATCCCACATACATCATCATTATTTATCATACCTGCAATAGAGGTTTCATTGAGCTTCATCCGGCGCTGCGTGTTCAGCTCCTCCGTCCACACTCAGCCCCCATGGCGGGTTCAACGTTTCAATCATATTATATTCTAAATCCCAAACCTGAATCATATATAAACGTAAGTAGTGCTCTATATATCTGTCTGTCCATTAAACCTTTTCCTAAAATATCCTCATTCTTCATTCTATCCTCTCCATTCTTCAAATGACTGAATAATAGATCCCGAAAAATATTATACTTACTACAAATAAATAATACATGACATACATTTTCAGATACACCACATAATCCATTTTCATGTAACCCCATAATTGCCAGTGTTGAGTTTAACCCTGTATGTCCCAGTCTTAACCTAGACAGCAATACTTCTTCTTTCCTATTTCCTCCCTGGCAATTTATCCTCCCTACTGTCTGTGTGATACTATAACATCTCCAACCCTAATCAAACACACCTGCCTTTAATTTTCAAGTGATCCTGAAGATCTTAATTGGTTGCTTCAGGTGTGTTTGATTGGACAGTTGATTGCAGCTACTTAATGTGTGCAAACAAATTAGGAAAAAAACGAAATGCTTGTTGACAAAGAATACAAAAACAGACATCACATAGGGCTAAATGCATAAAATCATTGCATGGATGGGGGAATTTCAGAAATGCAACTTATCCACAGTTGCACAAACAGCAAAAAAACACAAACTGCACCAAGTAGTTTGTGTTTTTTTGCTGTTATAAACAGTAGCTATATGACCCATGTAGGATTATCCGTGAACAGGCCATTTCATTAAATGAACCCAACACCGCATTCCACAGTTCGGAACGATTCCCCATCGAACCATTAGTAAGTCATAAAACACAGTCATGGTGCCGAGATGGCTAAAGGAGATGTCACCCCCCCTTTCCCTTTTTTTGCCTGTCTAATCTCATACCAGCGATGCAAGGACAGCAGGAAAAGATTTCTCTTTGTTCCCCAAAAAGACCAAATAGCCAAGAAACCCTGTGGTGACCCAAATGCATAAATCCACAGCCTTATCAGGAAACGAAGGATGCTAAGGCATTCCCATGGCCCGGAATCACCACAAACCTTAAACCAGGGGACACCTCCTTTCTGCAGCTGTAAATTCCAGAGACTTTTGTCTCCAAAACCAATAGACTGAAATTAACCCACTTGTGGTTAAATACAAACAACAGTCTCAAAATTGCTTCCAATTAGCTGAATTGATCACCAGTATTTACCTCATATATATCTTAAGTATCATGTATGTTTTATATAACCTGTGGAGTTCTTTCTGTGTGTTTAACCTCTATTACAGCCTATTCGTAGGGTTTTCTACCTCAGTTATAGGAACTAATCACCAGAAGTTGCCTCATACATGTGTATCCTCTGTATTATGTATGCTTTATATGACTCAAGTTAATTTTGTGTGTTAAACATCACAGCTAAATCCTTATTTACTTCCACCTCAACTATGGGAAATATATGTATTTTGGTACCTACTTGATGGGTAAATTATTTCTAGAATTTTGATATAAAGTAAATGTGTGTAGGATGCACCATATTTAAACTATTAAGTTGGCTTATTAAAGCGTTTAACTAAACTCTCAGGAGTCTGGGCACACGCGATCACATGGACATTACGCTAATTACATGCAACACATGCAAGAACCGGAGATCCCGCCCAAGACAATATCTGATTGGCTGTCACTCTCGGAAGGACGGGTCGGATGGACACGCTTATAACCCAATGACAAGCAGCTATGCGTTGCTTTTTGCCTTGCTTTTGCAGTGACTTTTGCTCTTGCTTATGTTTGTGCTGACCTTTCCATCGTCCAGCGTGTACGCTTACATAACGTTACTCTTCAAACCACCAAGAGCTCACTCAAAACTCATCAACTCTTCCGTAAGTTCCTTCGTTGAACTTCGTCAAAGAAAACCCTCTCAGAGTTGCTCCAGCAGCTCCTCCAGACTCAGAGGAAACTCCGTTGCATAGCAACCAGGGATCCAGGAAATCCCGCGAATGAAGCAAGCCAATCAACCACTCACCATCTAGTGCTGTCCCTCAGAACTCACCATCGACCAACTGCCAGCCAATCAGCGCCGAAGAGATTCCCTCCAGCAACTTCGTCACAGAAGGGAACGCACGCGCTCACAGGAGCATCCAAACGCAAGTACACAATCTCCTAATTCTGGCTGAACTGGTGCAAATCTTATTAAGAAAACGAACTAAGATTAAAGTGCTAGTAGATTGATTCTCTCAGGTTGCGGTCAAGAAATAGTGTCTAACGCTAGACATTTGGGACTCCATGCATCACTTTTCTCTGTCACTGTTTGAATAAATGTTTGTGTGTTTTCGTTAGTTTAGTTTGTGTGTATTAGAGTAGTTCAATAAAGTCTTGGTAAACTGTAGATTGCTCATAATCAGGTATCATAATATTATGATATTATTACCGTAGGCCACGGGATAATATTCTGTCCAGAACTGATAAAATACCATAATCTCAATTTATCGGTGGACGATAAGTTGATAAAGTGTTAAATATTAATTCTGAATAATTTGCATATGAATTCAATCCCCTTTGAGTTATATTGATCCTAATTCCCTTATTAATCTTACACCCACTATATGTCAGATTGATGGCCCTATAATTAATGATGATTGATGGGTTGACCTCTTGACCTTGCCACGCCCCCTGCTCTAGCAATGACCTTGCGATGACCTTGCCCTGACCTCTCCCTGCTCTAGCGATGACCTGACCTCTCGATGACATTGTCAGTGGAAGTGATAAAAAGGGGTTTTCTAATAATGAAATATTTCACAAGATTTCACACTAACTAAAGTTGAAAAAACATTCTCTTCTTTTAAAAGAATATAGATGAAATGATTATAAAATCAAATAAATATCTTACTAAAAATCTACTGAACAAATTATTTAAATTTTAGATAAACAAAAAATAAAAATAGAATCATCTTACATTTTTAGAGAGTTGAATAAGTAGCTCCTAACACATAGATGTCCATACAACGTATGAATGGGTTTGCCAAAATGCAATGAGTTTAAAGTTGTAATACAAAAGATCCTGAGTGTTTTCCTGAAGCGCCTCTCACAGCACCGTCTGTCAGTCTCTGAGTCAGAGGGGTGTGTTCAGTGATCAGGATGAGACATTGTGAATGTTTTGTTAGTGCTATTTCAGAGTATAATCTTAAAAGTTATTTACAGTATAAAAGTTTAAATGAGATATTTTAAAAATAAAAGATGTTTTAAATTAAATTAATTAATTAAACTCTTAATAAAAACAAATATTCTACATCAATGGTCTGTGGAAAAACTTGACTTGAACTTAAAATATATTTTTTAGTTATCAGGGGTATGTAAAATAATTAGAAATTTGAAGTGTCACAAGTCATCTCACACATATGAAATGTTCAATATATCCTTGAGTTGTATCTGTAAGAAAAATCACCACCTATCTTCAGAGAGAGAGAGAGAGAGAGAGAGAGAGAGAGAGAGAGAGCAACAATGAAAACATTTAGAAACTGTGAAGCCTCAGGCTGTCCCCATTGATAGGCTGCTTATAAGCAGTGTTGGGAAAGTTCACTTTCTACAAGAACTATTTCAAAGTTCAGTTCACAAATTTTAAAATGAACTAGTTAAGTTCATAGTTCATACTTAAAAATTTTGAACTAAGTTCACAGTTCCAAAAATGAACTAGTTCATGAACTATCGTTCAATGAACGCGTTCAGGCACAACAGTGCTTATAAGGTCCTTCTGATCAGCGCAGCGTCTTCAGAGAAAGAAGTTCATTGACACTCATTAATGTTAGCTTCAGGATATAGGGTGACAGACCAGATGAGCCTCTGTGCATCATGTCACAGCATATGTAATGTTAGTCTACTAACGCCTTTCCAGAGCGAAAGTTTTGTTCGTATGTTCTATCCCGTACACCTAAACATGACCCTTAAAGAAGACAGCATTTTTACATTTTCAAAAATAAATAAATAAATAAATAAACAAATAATTTAATATAATTTCTAAGCTGTTTTGCACACACACACACACACACACACACACACACACACACACACACACACACACACACACACACACACACACACACACACACACACACACACACACAGTTGTATCATTTAGAAAATCACCACACATTTTCAGAGACGAGATGTGGCTCTGTGGTCCATGATGCAGCATAAGTAAAGTTTGTCTTGAGCGAATATTTCATTTTACTCGTCTTAATTCAAAGCATGATCTTACTTTTTCTACGGTAGCTATGATCTATTGCACGTATAAGGTGTATATCATTTTTACTTTTCTTGTATCTCCCGAACTATCCTTAATCAGTGTGGAACCACACAGGGTGAAACCCTACTGAGAATATACTATCGGTTATCTACTCAAAATATATGGAGAATTTTGGTGGCATGAACAGACTTTGGGGAGAGCTGATGATACTATAGCAGGAAGCATGACCTCTGACCTGCTCGATTTTGGAGGCTTTTTTTTGTTAAAGACTCTAAAAGTTGGTCCTTAATTTCAGATGTGTAAATTACATAACAGCATTTTTCAACCGAGTGAATCTGCACATGAGAGGTCTTCAGAAGTCGCGTCTTCCAGGGTCAATGGGTCTCCTGAGAATGTTTAATTTCCCTTAAAAACCAAAGATTAAGCTAATTTACACTAGTTTCCAGCATTCCCCCAAAATCAAATACTCGATTCGATTTGTATTATACTTTTTCAAAGGATAATCTTGCTTTAAAGTTTGAACACAAATTTAAAAGCTATTCATATTTGCTGTGTTGTGACACAATGCCATTAATTGGTACTTTTTCTTTTATAAAATGTACTTTTCTTATTTCTACAAAGGTTCAATTTTAATTCATTTTCTAGCAAGTATAAAGTAAAAAAAATATGATATATGATATGTCTGATGCAATGTTTTTAAAGGGTAACTAAACCCTAAAACAACTTTTTTAAGTTAATGATCTGTAAGACTGGGGCTTTATCAATAATGTTAATTGATTCAAGTAATTTTTTTGACATTTGGGTTTAAAGTGTTTTAATTCTACAATATATGGTGTAAAAATGTCTGAGTGCTGCCCTCTTCAGGTTGAACGGTGGCTACTGCAGTTGAATTTTCCTATTGGAAGTTATGGTGCCCTCTGATGTCAGAGGGAACCAGCTAACCACGCCCTTGCCTACAGAGAGATGCGTCTCAGATGCACGCCCCCTCTCCACTGGGCTCTGCCCACTTTTCCAGCATTTTTCAAATATTGCCAGTGGGTGGAGTCAGGCTCTGACCAGGGGTTTAGTTACCCTTTAAAGGTCCCATGACATGCTACTTTTTGTAGGCTTTAATATAGTCCTTAGTGGTCCTTAGTACTGTATCTGAAATCTCTTTCCAAAAATTCAGCCTCGGTGCAGAATTATAGCCACTACAAGCCAGTCCCAGAATGAGCTTCCTTCAGACGGGCCGTTTCGGTGTCTGTAGCTTTAAATACTAATGAGGAGGAGAAAGGCAGCGCAGTGGAGTGAACGGCCAGACAACTAAAAGAAGAAGAAGAAGAAGAAAGGCAGCGCAAGGTGTGGCCTTGATCATCTTGCGCAAGGTACCATGCATGTTTGTTTATGTTGGATATATTGCAATGGCACGAAGACATGCAGTTGTTTAAGCATTTCAGTTTGACCCAGAATCTGATCCAGATGGAGAAGCAACGGATGAAGAAGTTGCAACTCAGCGGCTCCAGCAGGACGTTTCCGAATGGTTAGTTTAAAATATTATGTCTGGATACGGTACTTTATTCGGATGGTTTACAGTTATCATCATGTAGCTAAAGCGAACCTACTGTTGCCTTTTCATGAGAGATCTGTAACGTCTGTAATTTATCTTATTACAATTACATCAAGCTCTGCGATCTTGAAATGCGGATATCGCGCGCGCCATATAACCAACAGGAAAACGGTTATCCAAATAACAAAGAAATGTACAACACTCGCGTTACAGTATGTGTAACTTGATGCTGTCTACCTTTACATTAGCGCAAGTAACTGCATAGCTGCATAGCTAATGTGACAGCCACATTCTACGTGTAAGAAGCTAGGTAACCATAAACAGTAAAGCAACACACTCATATTATGGAGCTTATAATATGACAAAATGATTTGAATTTGAATTGTGTAAATTTGAATTATTTGCAAGTGTAATCTAACTAAATTGAATTTTAGGTGGTAGTTTAAATAGTTCTGAATTTGATTTTTTTTAAACGAATATTGAACGTTTGAAATTTAACAAATTGAAATGTTTTTATGGCTGAATTTTATAGACATGTATTTTCAAACAGCTAGTTTTTTTGTTCTGAATTCGTATAGTGCAAATATTCAGTTTAAAAAAATACAGATTCAAGTTTTCAAGATGAAGAAATTCGGAACTTCAAATTCAGTTTTCTAAAATTCAAGTTCAAAAATTCAGATCTTACAGAAAGTAGGTCACAGGTCATCCACAGGGAAGAGTAAAGGATCTCAGATAAGTCGAACAGAGCATTTTGGCTGCACTGCAGTAGTTTTCTGCCGCAAACGCGGTGGTGGTTCAAGAGAATCTGTGTATCTTTCGTTCAGTCGTTTTTTAATTTAATATTAAGAGTAGAAAAATGAGAAAACAGCTTGAGTATTAGATTTCTTCTAATATTCTAGTAATAATAGTCCGCTGCAGCAGCTGCACGGAGCTTACAAAACGCGTGTATTGCAACTATAGGCTACATTTAATTTTCTCATCAAACAACTAGACTAACGAATGGCTCGGCACAACAGAAGAGCTTAGACAGGGCTTTCTCTCTGTGTAGACCAGCAGTTGGTCTGAATTTGCTATAACCTATAGCCTATTTTCTCGACTGTATAGGCTAGTATACATTTCGTTTTATCATGAAACACGCTGTGATTTATTCCAAAGTGACTCAGGCATATATAATGCATTTAACGTTAAATAATCTAAATGTTGACTTTCAAAAGTAGGCGCGCCAAGAAGGCTATTCTCTGTATTTTGGTTCATTTTTGGTGAGCGCCAGAAAGATCTAAAGAGACCGAGACGCGCTAAAGCAGCGCATCATGGTTTTATTTATTTTTCAATGGCATGATATTTTGTAGTCATTTTTAATGTACACAAATAAAAATATACATTTTACTGTTTCGGATGATGTCATATTATCTGTATGACTAAATAACAGAGTATTAAGTTATTTCCCAGCAGTGGAACAAATCCAAGTGATGGCGCTCGCGCATCGAGCTCTCACACAACATAGTAGGATATCAGTTCTGGCGTTGCTTCATATCGCAGACTGTTCATTATCAAAATGAAACACAGTCAACCAAACATATAAAAAGTTATTCTGCATAATTTAATTGGTCTGTTGTACAATATGAAGGGCAAGCTGTGCCGCACACAGTCCTACTTGTTATTCCAAACATTACCCTTGCTGTAAAGACAATACAGAGTCCCGTGTATTTTGGGACTCGACTGAAGTATGACGCCTTTTTATTTGTATTATAATATAATATATTAAAATACATAATCTTCTGAGTTTTATGATGTAGGCCTTGTGTGTTTTATTAAAATGTATTATAATTTACATCTCAAAAGGATGCGCTTTGTGCATTCTCTGACATTATATTTATTTATCTAATTAATATTGAGTATCAATTGATGTTAAACAAAACGGTGTGTTATTTTCTCTGGCAACTAAACTTCCAAAAAAAACAAACAAAAAAAAACTTCCAAAGCAAAGCCATTGTGCGTTCTCTCCTCGCTCCGCAGCTTTTCCACACAGATTTTGAGAACTGGCCAGCTAAAAAAAATAGGCCAAAGAAGTAGACTAACGGCTAGTGTCCGGGAAATGCGAGGTAGGCCTACGTTCATATTTATAAATAAACATAACTGATTTTGTCTACACCTAAATACATTTCCTAATAATAACAGTGATTAAGCCCAAATGTGGGTGGGGGTAATGAACACAATATGTGTGTTTTTTTTTTTTTTGCCCAAATGGTCTCCACTCTATGCATTTTGTAATAATACAGCAACATTTTTTAACTGACCGTATTTGCCAGAAAATAAGTCGCATGCACATGAGTGCAAGTCAATTGGTCTGCTGGATCATGTTGAGAGAGAAAGGCGTCATCATTTTTTTTATTTTCTTTATATCAGCCTATTCAGCAATAGTGTAAAAGACCTGTAAATAAAATACAACATTTACATGATAAACACTATTAACATGTAGGCTATGTGTTGCCTATTTTACTTTCCCTTATGACAAATGAATGCAGAAAACAACAAGAATGAAAAATAAGTATGTAGGCTAGGCTATAATAAAATAATATATAGGCTACAGACTATAAAAATAGCCTATATTGTGCCCTTTATAAACGCCAAGCCTCAACAAATTTATTTAAATCGAAACGGTCGCGCATCTCTCATTCAGTCAAAAGTTTTCATTGCAATGTAACATGTGGATGCTAACTATTAATATAAAGAAGGCTTCATACTTCAGTCGAGTCCCAAAATACACGTAGGCCTATAGGCTAAATCAGCGTCTTCACAGCAAGGGAAATGTTTGGAGAAGGACTGTGTACAGCTTGCCCTTCATATTGTACAACAGACCAATTAAATTATGCAGAATAACTTTTTATATGTTTGGTTGACTGTGTTTCATTTTGATAATGAACAGTCTGCGATATGAAGCAACGCCAGAACTGATATCCTACTATGTTGTGTGAGAGCTCGATGCGCGAGCGCCATCACTTGGATTTGTTCCACTGCTGGGAAATAACTTAATACTCTGTTATTTAGTCATACAGATAATATGACATCATCCGAAACAGTAAAATGTATATTTTTATTTGTGTACATTAAAAATGACTACAAAATATCATGCCATTGAAAAATAAATAAAACAACATGATGCGCTGCTTTAGCGCGTCTCGGTCTCTTTAGATCTTTCTGGCGCTCACCAAAAATGAACCAAAATACAGAGAATAGCCTTCTTGGCGCGCCTACTTTTGAAAGTCAACATTTAGATTATTTAACGTTAAATGCATTATATATGCCTGAGTCACTTTGGAATAAATCACAGCGTGTTTCATGATAAAACGTGACTTAGCCTATACAGTCGAGAAAATAGGCTATAGGTTATAGCAAATTCAGACCAACTGCTGGTCTACACAGAGAGAAAGCCCTGTCTAAGCTCTTCTGTTGTGCCGAGCCATTCGTTAGTCTAGTTGTTTGATGAGAAAATTAAATGTAGCCTATAGTTGCAATACACGCGTTTTGTAAGCTCCGTGCAGCTGCTGCAGCGGACTATTATTACTAGAATATTAGAAGAAATCTAATACTCAAGCTGTTTTCTCATTTTTCTACTCTTAATATTAAATTAAAAAACGACTGAACGAAAGATACACGGATTCTCTTGAACCACCAGCGCGTTTGCGGCAGAAAACTACTGCAGTGCAGCCAAAATGCTCTGTTCGACTTATCTGAGATCCTTTACTCTTCCCTGTGGATGACCTGTGACCTACTTTCTGTAAGATCTGAATTTTTGAACTTGAATTTTAGAAAACTGAATTTGAAGTTCCGAATTTCTTCATCTTGAAAACTTGAATCTGTATTTTTTTAAACTGAATATTTGCACTATACGAATTCAGAACAAAAAAACTAGCTGTTTAAAAATACATGTATATAAAATTCAGCCATAAAAACATTTCAATTTGTTAAATTTCAAACGTTCAATATTCGTTTAAAAAAAATCAAATTCAGAACTATTTAAACTACCACCTAAAATTCAATTTAGTTAGATTACACTTGCAAATAATTCAAATTTACACAATTCAAATTCAAATCATTTTGTCATATTATAAGCTCCATATTATATATAATTTGTTGACTTACTTGTCCGACGTTCAGCAAGCCCAGCTCTGTATTGACCATTCGATGTTCATTTGTACATCCAATTATTGAGCAATTATTATGCTTCGCTCGCTCAAAAGCCATGATATATCTCGTGGACAAACTAAAATCGCACGCGCGCGTTCTACTTCCTAGCTCATTTTCTCATGGGCGAGAAATATTCTCTGGGCGGGCAAAGCAGAGAAAGGGGAGGTAACATTTCTCCTTATGACGTCATAAGGAGGAGATTCAATATCAGCCCGGTTGAGCTTCCATTTTCTCAAAGGCAAAGAAAGATAGCAAAAGCTCGATTTACACTGATTAAAATTTTTTGAAACTTGGGAACCATATACAGGCTAGGGGAACTCATATTAATGTTAAAAAACCTCAGAAAGTGGAAATTTCATGTCATGGGACCTTTAAGAAATAGGTGTTGCAAAACTCCAAACAGTTCCTCACACAATGACAGCATTAAGGATGGTCAACGGCTCATCTCAATTGGTGAAAAAACTGCGGTCCCTATTTTGCACCCAGCACAATTGACTTTATACACTGACGCATGTATCATTCCTATTTTGCAGCCTTGTAGCCTTGTAGCCTTGCAGCCTTGTATCATCCCAGCCACTTCACACTCGGCTGCAAACCGTACCAGTGCATGCTGGAGGTCCTGATGCGATGAGGCCAACATGACAACATCATCCGCAAAAAGCAGAGAGGGAATCATGTGGTCCCCAAACAGGACACTCTCCGGCCCCAGGCTGCGTCGAGAAATTCTGTCCGTAAAAATTATGAACAGAACCAGTGACAAAGGGCAGCCCTGCCGGAGTCCAACATGCACTGGGAACAAGTCTGACTTACTGCCGGCAATGCGAACCAAGCTCCTGCTCTGGTCGTACAGTGACCGGACAGCCCTTAGCAGAGGGCCCCGGAACCCATACTCCCAGAGCACCCTCCACAAGATGCCACGAGGGACACGGTCGAATGCCTTCTCCAAATCCACAAAACACATGTGGATTGGTTGGGCAAACTCCCATGAACCAAGCTGGTCCAGTGTTTCACGGCCGGGACGAAAACCACACTGTTCCTCCTGAATCCGAGGTTCCGCTATCGGCCGAATTCTCCTCTCCAGTACCCTGGCATAGACTTTCCCGGGAAGGCTGAGGAGTGTGATCCCCCTGTAGTTGGAACACACCCTCCAGTCCCCCTTCTTGAAAAGAGGAACCACCATCCCCGTCTGCCAGTCCAGAGGTACTGTCCCCGACCGCCACGTGGTCAGTTCACCCCAGTGAACGAGAGGGTCACTTCCTTGCACCTTCGGGTCGGGGATAGGTCTCTCACTGTCGTGTGTGCCTACGGGCCGGATGGCAGTACAGAGTACCTGTGCCCGGTTGCATAAAGCACCTTAAGTTTTTCCCTTAAGTATGATACTTAAGGGGCGATTTCCCCTTACCTAAGATAATAACTTAAGGCTGTTGCATACTCTTAAACGGTTCTCTTAGGTAAGGGAAACATTTAAGTGTTTCACGACAGCGATCCTGGATTCACGTTATAAAAGTCTGTTGTTGCCATAGATATGCAAAACACTAACACTAGCAATTTCGCAGTTTTATCAAATAAAGTAGGCTATCGGAATGGATAAAGAAAACAAAAAAAGAAAGCATAATTGGACAGAGGAGTAGAAATGCATTCTTCTTGACGAATATGGTAAAAGAAAAACAATTTTGAAAAGCAATCTAAATCCCAATGTAACTGCGGCAAAAAAACAGAAACAGTGGGGAAGAAATAACGGAAAAAATGTATGCAAGGAATCTTGATGTGAAGAGGACGGTTCAGGAAGTCCTTAAAAAATATGAAAACATCTCTGTGGTCACAAAAAAAGAGCTGAGCGCTTATAAGAAAGAAGCCAACAAAACAGGTAAGATTAAGCAAGACTATGGTTTTAAGATTGTATGCACCGCACCGTGGTGAAGAGTTCTCTTTATTGCTGTACAGTGTTAAGACCTAACGATCACAAAACTGACCAACAGGTGGAGGACCCCCACCGGCTGAGTTGTCGGACAGTACTATAATGGTACAAAACATCATTGGAGCTGACTCACCTGTCCTGTCTGGCATCTGTGGCGGTTTAGAGAGTGAAGCTGAACCAGTGCAACAGTGTAACATAGAGTGAGGCATTATTGTCCTGTATCAGCATAGAATAGCTAACACTAGTGGCTTAGAGGATGCATTATTATTTTGACATCATTAGAGACATAATATGTTATACCATAATGATATAACTGACATTCCTTTCACACTTAGACCCTTACAGCACTCTGAAAAACAACTTCAGCACCATCAGATCGCCAGTAGAGCGCCGATACAGGCAACCGCTAAGTAATGATTTATGTGTTAACTATTGCTTCAGCCTATTATTAATCCAATGTAGCTAGAACAGCTTTAATATTATTTTTAAGATTTTCTTAATTTTCCCCATCACTTGCGTATTTCAGAAGACCGCGAACATCACCTGCAGCCACAACTAGAGAAGATGTGCTGGAACTGCAGAGAGAGGTTCTACAGCTACAAAAGGAGAAACTGCAGCTGGAGATTGAAAAACTGAAGAAGGAGACAGAAAATCAGGAGCTCTATAATTTTATTCTAAATAACAAACTTTTACAGCTAAAGGATGAAGGAAAAATAACAATAACTTCAATTGAGTAATTTTTTGACAATTGTTTTTTCAGATTTCAGATTGTGTGTGTGTATGTTATAATAATAAAAACTACTACTACTACTACTACTACATCTTATTAAGATTACTACTATTACTACAACTATATTATCAGTTAAAGAAAGCATTGACAATGGCATCTCTAGCAGCATATCCAGCCCGTTGGAAATCTTGATTTTGAATCAGATGCAGGTCTTCACAGCCCTCTTCATGATATGCACATTAGTAGCCTACATACCTATTTTAAATACCTATTTTAATACACCTATAATTCAGTAAACTACTGCTAATATGTCTTTAATGCTCACAATTTGATTCATGCAAATCTTTTAGGCACCAAATTCTACCTTCACAGGAATATACATACATATGAATGAATTACATGCCTGTGCAGCATTACGGGGATTCGTGAAGGGCGTCATGAGCCATGGACGGCAGGGGTAACCACTGTCCCCGAGCAGGAGACCAGTGTGCTCTCCAGCTTCAAAATCTCTCCCTAGTTTGCTCTCCGCGCCAAAATCCTGGAGTCATGTGTACTCCCGGGCCATGATGCAACAACATTTGTAATTTTGCAGAGATGGTCACACACTAATTGTACATTTATTGAATGGTAGCCTTTTCTGTTTACGTACTGGTCTTCGTGTGTTTGGGGCGCCTGTATTCTGATATGTGTGCCGTCAATAACACCACATATGCGAGGAAAACCTGCTTTCCGAAAAAAACTGGTTTGAATGACCTCCTGGTCATGACGGGATGGAAACTTGACTGTTGCGTTTAAATGACGGGAAAGAGCCCCCGCAACCCGGTGAACCACTCTGCTGACAGTCGATTTATGCACGTGGAAAACATCTCCCACTACCGTCTGAAAACTCCCAGTTGCAAAAAAACGCTGTGCTATAAGCAGTTGTAACACCGCAGGTAAAGAGTGGTTGCGATTTGTGACATGGTCAAGGTCGCCGTCTAGTTTGTTAGCAATGTCAAATATTGCGCGTCGATCAAATCGGTATTCTAGCAACAATTTTTCCTCGCTAAGATGGTCCAAAGGGTTCTCCCTATCCCTAAAAATTATTCTTGGCACATAATGATCTTCAGCTGGTTCCATAAATTCAGCCATGTCGTCTTATTTCTTTGTCCGCGTTACTCTTAAGGTTACGATTTCCAAACCTTAAGTTATACTTAGGGAAATGACCGTTAAGGGGTTTTATGCAACACTTAACGCTTTTTAAGGGATTACTTAAGTGAAAAAACAGCATTTAAGGGAAATTCTAAGTGTTTATGACATTTCACTTAAAGAAACCCTTAAGGAACACTTAAGGTTTTTTTTTCTGCAACACCCTTAGGTTTAAGGGAAACATAAGGGCGAACTTAAGGGAAAATTACACTTAAGGTGCTTTATGCAATCGGGCACTGGCCCTCTTGGAGTCGCTGGGAGGGGTGCTGGAAAGTCAAGTCAAGTCAAGTCAAGTATATTTGTATAGCGCTTTTCACAATACAGATTGTATCAAAGCAGCTTCACAGTATTAAATTAAAATAATACAACAAGGTTTGTTTCAAGTGGAATTTATTGATTGATAAAATTAAATTAAATATCCCCAAAATATCCCCAACTGAGCAAGCCAAAGGCAACAGTGGCAAGGAACCGAAAAACTCCATCAAGTGACCTAATGGTGTCCTAAAACTCCATCAGGTGACCTAATGGAGAAAAAAAACCTTGGGAGAACCCAGGCTCAGTCGGGGGCCAGTTCTCCTCTGGCATTTATGAGCTAAAGACCGGATTGTATTTTGAACTGTAAGATTAAAAATATTATATGAATGCCTGGCTGAAGAGATGCGACTTTAATCTAGTTTTAAACTGGGAGAGCGAGTCTGAGCAACGAACAGTATCAGGAAGACTATTCCAGAGTTTTGGAGCCAAATGTGAAAATGCTCTTCCTCCTTTAGTGGTTCTGGATATCCTAGGTATGACCAAAAGCCTTGAATTTTAGTGATCTTAAAGAGCGCGATGGATTATAGGGTGATAGAAGATCCGTTAAATAGACTGGAGCTAAGCCGTTTAGGGCTTTATAAGTCAGTAGCAATACCTTGTAATTAATACGGAACTTTAATGCTATGATGATAAAATTGGTGTTATATGATCATATTTTCTTGATCTCGTAAGAACTCTAGCGGCGGCATTTTGGACTAACTGTAGCTTGTTTATTGAGGATGCAGGACAACCAGCTAATAAAGCATTACAGTAATCTAGTCTCGAGGTCATGAATGCATGAACTAACTTTTCTGCATCAGAAACTGATAGCATATTACGTAGCTTAGCAATGTTTCTAAGGTGGAAAAAGGCAGTTTTTGTAACATATGAAATATGATTTTCAAAAGACAGGTTGCAATCAAGTATAACACCCAGGTCTTTTACTGTAGAGGATAAAGTAACAGGACATCCTATGATGTTAAAGTTGTATTGTGCGATCTAAGAGTATTGTGTGATCTATACTATCGAACGCAGCACTAAGATCAAGTAAAACTAGTATTGAGATACAGCCTTGGTCAGAAGCTAAAAGTAAATCATTTGTGATTTTAACGAGCGCAGTTTGAGTGCTATGATGCGGTCTAAATCCAGACTGAAACTTTTCATAGATATAATTTTGTTGCAAGAAAGAGCCCAGTTGAGCGGACACCACTTTTTCTAATATTTTAGACATAAATGGAAGATTTGAAATGGGTCTATAATTTGCTAGGTTATTATGATCTAATTGTGGTTTCTTAATTAGAGGTTTTATAACTGCCAGTTTAAATGTTCTTGGAACATGACCTAAAGATAAAGACGAGTTAATAATATTGAGGAGAGGCTCTTCCACTACAGGTAACACTTCTTTCAGTAGTTTAGTTGGTATAGGATCTAATAAACATGTTGTTGCTTTAGATGAAGTGATACGTTTATTTAACTCTTTTTGTTCTATAGTTGTAAAGCACTGTAATTGTTCTTGCGGGGTGATAATTGAAGCTGAATTATAAGGCGCAATTGAAGATTGAACGTTTACAATTGTGGTTCTGATGCTTTCTATTTTCTCAGTGAAGAAGTTCATGAAATCATTACTACTGAACTGTAACGGGATATTTTGTTCGGGTGACGTCTGTTTATTTGTTAGTCTAGCCACGGTGTTAAATAAAAACCTTGGATTGTTTTGGTTGTTTTCTATTAGTTTGCGGAGGTGCTCAGCCCTGGCCGCTTTTAGGGCCTTTTTATAACGTGACATACTGTCTTTCCACGCGATTCTAAAGACCTCTAAATTAGTTTGTTTCCATTTACGCTCTAAAATACGGGTTTCTCTCTTTAAAACATGCGAAGTATTGTTGTACCATGGTGCTTTAATTTTCTCTCTGACCTTTTTTAATTTAATAGGTGCAACCACATCCAATGTTCTAGAGAGAATGGTGCTCATAGTGCTAGTTAGTTCTTCTAGTTGCATGACATGTTACAGCAGTACGTAATATGCAAGTTACCATGTAGTGATCAGTGACATCATCACTTTGTGGAATGATATCTATATCGGTTGGATCGGTTCCATGTGATATAATTAAATCGAGTGTATGATTAAGACGATGAGTTGGTCCGGTGACGTTTTGCTTGACCCCAAATGAATTTAATAAATCTGTAAACGCAGCCCCTAACGCATCATTTGGATTATCTACGTGTATGTTAAAATCTCCCACAATTAATGCTTTATCGACATTGACTAATAGGTCTGAGAGAAAATCTGCAAACTCTTTTAGGAAATCAGCGTAAGGCCCTGGCGGTCTATATACGGTAGCCAAGGCTAGAGATAATAGGGATGTTTTTCTAACATCTAAGAGCGTAACATTTAGTACAAGTACTTCAAATGAAATAAACTTATAACCCGTTTTCTGAGTAACATTGAGAATATCTCTATAGATTGTTGCAACACCGCCGCCACGGCCAATCAGACGGGGCTCATGCTTATAACAGTATCCAGATGGAGTAGACTCATTTAGACCGAAATAATCATTTGGTTTAAGCCAGGTTTCAGTAAGGCAAAGTACATCGAAGCTATTATCTGTGAGTATTTCATTTACAATAACTGCCTTAGGTGTGAGTGATCTAATGTTTAGAAGACCTAGCTTTAGAAATTGTTTTTGTTTACTAATAGCAACATTTTCTGTTGCTATTAGTAAACTGCTATTTTGTAGATTTTTCCTAGATCCTGCAGTAGATTTATTATTTGATCTCACTAAACGAGGAATAGACACGGTTTCTATGCAATGTTCTACACTAGTATTTATATCAGTTAAGTTGGTGCTGCAGAGACTATGATTTGGACTTTTGGTTACTAGTCAAAGGGTATTTAACATTTTGGAGATGTTATCCGACAGAAGATCTGCTCCGAATCTGCTTGGGTGTAAGCCATCAGCACGGAAAAGCCTAGGACGCTCCCAAAACAGATTCCAATTATTTACAAAGAGCAGTTTCTGCTCATTGCACCATGACATTAACCATTCATTTAGCGCAAATAATCTGCTGAACTTTTCATGCCCTAGTCGGTACGTGGGAAGCGGTCCTGACACAATGATCGTTGTTTCAGGCGATGTGCTGCGTACCGTATCGATCAGATTCCTGAAGTCTTTCTTCAGAATCTCCGTCTGGCGCAGCCTGATGTCGTTCACTCCCGCGTGCAGGACCACAGTTCCGACGCGCTCGTCACGGTTCAGGATCTCAGGAACGCGAGCAGCGATTTCAGAAACACGAGCACCAGGAAAGCAGTGACTGTGCACCTTACTTTTACCTAACGTAGCGTGTACGTGCCGAACGATGGAATCGCAGATGATCACAGCATCACGTTCTGTTTCGCGAAGAGGGGATAAGCGGTTTTGTGTGGATAACTCGAAAACCGGGAGGGTCGGAGAGAGTCTTGGTCTAAACCTGACTCGCGTCTTCCGCTGCGGAACCACCCAGGCTTCGTGGTGGCATGTTGGAGCCGGAGTGAACGAGACCATGGCTGATCGCGACCGATGCTGAGGAACGCACGGAGTAGACACGGTCGGAGTCAGCCGGTTAGTAACGTTAAACACTGATTTGTGTGCATCGGCGCGTGATGTTTCAAGAGCTAAACAACGGTCTCTCAGCTCGGCCTGTCTCAATAAAAGGTCGTGGATCTGTTTCTCAACAGCTTCCAGCTCAGACTGCAGTGCGTGCAGCTCAAATGTGTCCTCACCTGCACCAAGCGGTAGACTACTTACATCTGATATATTCGCCATTTTAACAGATGGACAGTGAGTTAGCAACGAAGCTACCAGTGATGCTATCAATATTAATACTAATTTATGACTGAAGTCTTGGATATAATCCGTCTTTTTAGTGGTAAGGGTGTAGAGTAGACGCACGATAGACGAAAAATGTTTGTTTGTAAATGAGTGTGGAGAAGACGCGTTCAGCCGTGATCCACTAGAGTAACCTATAAGAGTATCCGGAGTTGGATCACTAACTCCAAAAAAAGTGCTCCGACTAGGGACTCCATCATTCTACTGGGGGACTTCAATGCCCACTTGCGCAGCGACAGTGATACCTGGAGGGGCTAGATTGGGAGGAACGGCCCCCCTGATCTGAACATGAGCGGTGTATATATATATTATATATTTTATTTTTATTTATTTTTTTATGAAAAATCCCCATTTCCCAACCATTTCTTATGGGGGGTCTAATAGACCCACAATAGAAGGATTTGTTACTGTTTTTATTGCAACTACAAAAACTCCTTGAATAGATGCATACATTTGAATTGTCATTTTTTTATTTTTTTATTATTCATTTATTTGGATGGGACAATGCATATTGATGAACGTACAATATGAATTGACGTAAATATGCCGGATTTAGCACAATGCTAATTTCCATCCTTAGTCCCAGACATGTAAAAACAAACAAAACAAACAAACAAAAACAGCACTGTAATGTGCTGATCTACTCAGCTGGACATAAGTTGGTATTCACTTGCTGCATGTCTCATAAAACGTTCAATGTAAACATCTGGGAGAAAGAGAAGAGCAGACACTTGGATACATCTGAACAAGTGTGATGACATGAAAGAGAGCTAAATCTATAGTCTTTTGCTCAGTTCAGTCCGATTTTCAATGTACACAGAAAACCGCCTCCCACTCGTCAGCGCACGAGTAGCTCTCTTTAGTGTATTTCCGTACTTGACTGGAAAAATACACACAAAATTCTGTCAAAATTTTCTTTTCGGTGAGTATTCACATGAATACAGTTGGTTATGTCTTGACTTAAAGGTGCACTGTGTAATTTTTAGCGGCATCTAATGGTGAGGTTGTGAATTGCAACCAGCAGAAGTTCACTCAATGTTCTTGTGTTATAGAATGTGGACTCAGACATAGATAAATGCTGATAATAGTGAGCTTTATTAACAGCACTGAGCAGAATGGAGAGAGTGGGTAAGTATGCAGTTCAAACATAGCCTATTTTAAGACAGTGGATAACATGGTAATGATGAAAGATCGTGGATGGATGGACAGAGGGCAGGTTAGATGCACACACCTCGTCTTGGTCTGTGAATATGGTGGTATGGTACCTTGCAGGTGAACAACGGAGACACAAGGGAGAGGAAGATGCAGGAGAATGCTCACAGGAAGGAATCGCTGGAAAGAGACACTGTTGATAATCGCTGGGGTAATCGCGCTGTGATTGGCTGAGGTGAGAGCCTGGCAGATCCATGACATCTTGACTGAATAACTTGAATAGTTTTACTGAGGATTGATCTATATTTAATTTATACAAATAAGTGTGTCTGCTTGAAAGAATGAAGAATGTTGTATACAAGTTGTTATCATTCATTTATCATTAATTGTTTCTTTTAGAGAAGTGGTTTTATTTAATTTTAAGATAGATTAAAACATGTTATATGTCACAGCAGTTAAATATGTGTCTGTGTTGCATGTTCAAACTATAATATCAGTCATAGTAATAGGTTAATAGATGTTTTCTCCAATAGTATATGAGTTTGGACATTTTAGAGAAATGCTCAATTGACGCATTACAATTAAAATAAACCCATTCGATTTTAGTCGACTAAATCTATAGATTTGGTCGACTAAAATCTTATGATATTTAGTCGACTAAAACTAAAACAATTCAGATGACTAAAATATGACTAAAACTAAATGGCATTTTAGACAAAAGACTGACAAAATCACTAAATCAAAATTTGCTGTCAAAATTAACACTGAATTAGAGAGCTCTCTGATCATAATTGTTACTAGTAAGAAATTACTAGTAAGAAAAAGGGGCAAATCCAAACATAACACAGACTGTGACGTTGCAGTCAGGGTTAATTAATATTTACGCCCCCAAAATTTGCAGATACCAGCCCATGTTCTAGGCCAGGCAGTTACGTGGACCTGCACAGCCGAATAATCAGAAGTTCTGCAGGTATTGTGAAGCAAGCAAGGAAAATAGCGAAAAGGGCAGATCATGGATATAAATGTTATGTTCCAGGGGATGTGAGCACTTTTCATACCCTTCCCACAGAACAAAACTGTCAACAGGCGTGGTTGATGTTTCTCTATAACAGGATACTGCACCATTTTAATTCAAAGTTGTTAGTTTGCTCTGCCCATTTCACCACTGACAGTTTTTCTAACCTGGGACAATATTAAGCAGGCTTCTCTCAGCGTTTTAAACTAAAGAAGGGGGCGATTCCAACTACATTTCCATTACAACCTCTACCGAAAGCAGTAAGTAACGTTAGTGATTTTATCCACTTCTTGATTGTTGAAGCCATTTCTGTTTAAAAAGCCATTTATGTTTCTTAGTGAGCTAACAACATTAATGATAATTTACCCTTAGTTGTAGAGATCGAACGCAAGATGCTAGTACTGTAATGTTAACCTTAGCTAACTAGGAAGCTCCAAGTAACAAGCATAGATAACTTATTAGTATGACAACCTATTTACACTGAAGTTAATATTATTTCCGGCCTGTGTTGTCATATAAATGAATGAGGCATTTATATAGCGCTTTCATATGTACTACTGTACACCCAAAGTGCTTTACAATCATATCAGGGGATCTCTCCTCAACCACCACCAGTGTGCAGCATCCACTTGGATGATGCGACAGCAGCCACAGAACAACGGCACCAGTTTGTTTAACACACACCAGCTACAGATGGAGAGGAGAGAGAGTGATAGAGCCAATTCAGTGGATGGGGATTATTAGGAGGCCATGATTGGCAAGGACCTACTCTTACACCCCTACTCTTTACTAGAAGTGCCATGGGATTTTTAATGACCACACAGAGTCAGGACCTCGGTTTTACGTCTCATCCGAAGGATGAGTTTTATAAGAATTATGTTAAGTTAATTTTAACTGTTAAAAATATATAGAGCGATCGTGTCTCTTTAGAGGACTAGGAGGAAACCATGCGATTCATATGGATAAGTGAATCGTTTATCGGAGGGTTGTACATCTCTCAGGTTTCATTAAAATATGTCAGTTTTTCTTTCGAAGATGAAAGAAAGTCTTAAATGTTTTGGAACTACTTAACACAGTTTTTTGAAATAGGGTTTATTCACCTTCTTTCCTACATTTAGATAGGTGGGCAAATGCATTTTTGTCTCAGTGCATGGATTGTTTTAGTTTGACAGGGTCGGCACTAGCTTAGCTTAATGAATGGAATCCTTTGTTGCCAGCTAGCATGTCCTGAGTAAAAGTGATAAAAAAATTACTTCTTGTAGCCTGCGTATTCACAACGAGTACAAATAGCGATGCAGATTAACACTAGGCGATTTCCTAGGCAGATATTGACTTGGGACTATATTGGGGTGAAGCACAGTCGAAGCACTGCTACTTGGGCGCAGAGATATCACGCAACACATGAATGATTCCATTCATTGTGCTAAGCTAAGCTAGCGCCAACCCTGTCAAACTAAAATGCATTTGCCCACTTATCTAAATGTAGGAAAGAAGGGGAATAAGCCCTATTTCAAAAAACGGTGGAGTGTTCCTTTAAGAGTTATTAATAGGTACTTAACTTTAAAATAATTTACTAAAGAATTACTAAAGTCATTTAGTTTTAATAAAAATAATATAGAACATACAGTATATACCAAAAATATTTTTATGATAAAAATATGGGATTCTATGAAACACTAAAAATATTTACATAAAATGATTGATTCAGTACATCTGAGCCAGTTCAAACTCACCATGACATATTCTTTGATGAGTGTAATCTCTGATGGCTTCAGTCGTGGAAAGTCCATTTTCTCACAAACATCATGGAGCTCTTGAGGTTTCTCTTCAATTCAAGTTATCATACGATCCATTGCATTATACAGGTCCTTCTCAATAAATTAGCATATTGTGATAAAGTTCATTATTTTCCCTAATGTAATGATAAAAATTTAACTTTCATATATTTTAGATTCATTGCACACCAACTGAAATATTTCAGGTCTTTTATTGTTTTAAAGGGGACATATCATGCTAAATGCACTTTTTTAGCCCTTAAATGCATTTTGTTGTATATTTGGAGTGTTTAGAAGTACAGAAAAGATGAAATTATTCTCTTCAGGTGCTTCGTTGATATCTTTATATTCTGTTTTGGTCATATTTTTCAACCGGTTCAGATTTTTCTGTTATCTATGACGTTTTTTGAACTATCACGTCACAGTATTTGCAGCGGAACTGCCAAATAAGGACATTGACTTCCGGCCCAACACTTCGAGTAATCCGCCATTATTATTTCTCGCTGCAATTTTGTAGTCCAAGCTAAAGGATGCAGAAGTTACGAGAGGGTAAGTTAAAATGTTCGGTTGTTGGATGTAGTAACCCACACGCTTCATTACACCGTCTAATTTAGATGAACTGCCGCGCTTGTGACAGGAGCATGTTTAACTGAAAGAACGAGCAGAGAGAGAGACCCGGTCGCGCGCGCGCTCACTCTCTCTCTTCAGAGCCAGGCGAAAGTGTAAACAAGACATCACCGTCTCCAAACTAGACGCTGTCTTGCTCTCTCTCCCTCGGACATATTAATCAAAATAAATCGACACGGTGGTAAAAGGTCGGAAGACCAAAGTTTCATGTGTAAATACAGCACACACCATTGCGATACATCCATATGAAGACGTTGTTCTGCAGGTTCGTCGTCTTCATTTTCATCTCGCTCCGGCTCTGGCTCGAACATGTAAGGCTGGCTGGACAAGTCTTCCGTTGTTGACATTTTGTTAATAACGTGTGTATAAAAGTTTCTGTGCGCTAGATAATCCTATCTCTGCTACCAGACTACAAAAATGGCCGAACGGGGTGGAGTTGAACCGAGTGTCACCGCTACAACCTGGAGCGGGGGCGGGGTGTGCGACGATTAAAAAAAAGAAAAAAATAAATAAAAAAAAAAAAAAAAAAAAAAAAAAAAAAAAAAAAAAAAAAAAAAAAAAAAAAAAAAAAAAAAAATAAATGAGGAATTCAGACCCAAGCATTGCAGTTCCGCTTTATATAGACTACAAATGTATGATTTATATGTAAAAAGGAACAATTTAAAAGCATGATATGTCTCCTTTAATACTGATGATTTTGGCATACAGCTCATGAAAACCCCAAATTCCTGTCTCAATAAATTAACATATTTCATCCGACCAATAAAAGAAAAGTGTTTTTAATACAAAAAAAGTAAACCTTCAAATAATTATGTTCAGTTATGCACTCAATACTTGGTCGGGAATCCTTTTTGCAGAAATGACTGCTTCAATGCGGCGTGGCATGGCCGTAATCAGCCTGTGGCACTGCTGAGGTGTTATGGAGGCCCAGGATGCTTCGATAGCGGCCTTAAGCTCATCCAGAGTGTTGGGTCTTGCGTCTCTCAACTTTCTCTTCACAATATCCCACAGATCCTCTATGGGGTTCAGGTCAGAAGAGTTGGCAGGCCAATTGAGCACAGTAATACCATGGTCAGTAAACCATTTACCAGTGGTTTTGGCACTGTGAGCAGGTGCCAGGTCATGCTGAAGAATGAAATCTTAATCTCCATAAAGCTTTTCAGCAGATGGAAGCATGGAGTGCTCCAAAATCTCCTGATAGCTAGCTGCATTGACCCTGCCCTTGATAAAACACAGTGGACCAACACCAGCAGCTGACATGGCACCCCAGACCATCACTGACTGTGGGTACTTGACACTGGACTTCAGGCATTTTGGCATTTCCTTCTCCCCAGTCTTCCTCCAGACTCTGGCACCTTGATTTCCGAATGACATGCAAAATTTGAGCAACCACTGAGCAACAGTCCAGTGCTGCTTCTCTGTAGCCCAGGTCAGGCGCTTCTGCCGCTGTTTCTGGTTCAAAAGTGGCTTGACCTTGGGAATGCGGCACCTGTAGCCCATTTCCTGCACACGCCTGTGCACGGTGGCTCTGGATGTTTCTACTCCAGACTCAGTCCACTGCTTCCGCAGGTCCCCCAAGGTCTGGAATCGGTCCTTCTCCACAATCTTCCTCATGGTCCGGTCACCTCTTCTCGTTGTGCAGCGTTTTTTGCCACACTTTTTCCTTCCCACAGACTTCCCACTGAGGTGCCTTGATACAGCACTCTGGGAACAGCCTATTCGTTCAGAAATTTCTTTCTGTGTCTTACCCTCTTGCTTGAGGGTGTCAGTGATGGCCTTCTGGTCAGCAGTCTTACCCATGATTGCGGTTTTGAGTAATGAACCAGGCTGGGAGTTTTTAAAAGCCTCAGGAATCTTTTGTAGGTGTTTAGAGTTAATTAGTGAATTCAGATGATTAGGTTAATAGCTCGTTTAGAGAACCTTTTCATGATATGCTAATTTATTGAGACAGGAATTTGGGGTTTTCATGAGCTGTATGCCAAAATCATCAGTATTAAAACAATAAAAGACCTGAAATATTTCAGTTGGTGTGCAATGAATCTAAAATATATGAAAGTTTAATTTTTATCATTACATTATGGAAAATAATGAACTTTATCACAATATGCTAATTTATTGAGAAGGACCTGTATATAGAATTCCAACGAGTTACATTAGGCACAACAGCATGCATCCAAGTCTGTCTTTAATGTTGTCAGAAGCTTGGGTGCTTCTACTCTGCTTATTCCAAAGGCTTTGACATTTGGCGAAAGCTGCCCTTGAAATCTTTTTAAATGAAGAGTCTTCCACAGCTGCCTAAGCATCTTTGGGTGCAACCTAGTGGAGAGAATGGCAGGCACAGCGTTGATTGGCTGGAACATCAGTGAACTCAACATCTGCCACTTTATCATTTTGTTCATCATTTCAGTCACTTTTTTTTTTTTTTTTTTTACAAAATTTGAACCATTGTCTGTAGTGGTTAACACAACTTTGTTTTGAATGCTGAATTCCATGTGGACACTTTCAAGCATCTCTGCCAGAGTGTCATAACTTAAGTGTGCCTTCCCATGATCCTTCGACAAGCTAAAGCCCCTGAAGAGATGGTAAGTGTGTCTGAATCTATTGAATGGACAGTGACTCTTGTGATTTGTAGACCATGCATCTGTGGTTGTTGCATGAGATTTCTGCTCAGACAAAACTTTATACATATCTGCCTTCATGGAAATTTATTGAGTGTATCTAGCATTTTGACTAATGTCTTTATAGACATCACATGCCTTGAAGGCAGTACCTGCTTGAATAATTCTTTAAATTCTGCCCTTTCAACAATACTGAGGGGATGAAGCCCCTGAATAACAAAATTCAGAACCAGCTTGTTGAATTTTGCCTGGGAAACTGGTGCCACATCCCTCATGAAATACTGGATTGGACTTGATGAGCTTGAGGAACTCTGTTCTTGAATGGAGGGTGTCGTTATCTTCTTACTGAATTGCTGCTACATTCTCTGTAACTTATTCAGTTTAGATGGATGCAGTCTCTGGTAGGCATAGGATAAATGGGTAAAAGCAAACATTAGAAAGAAAAAAACATTTGAAATTACATACTTTTAAATGATTATGCAAGACAGAAATATATAAGCCTACTATTATAATACAACTGCGATACAACTCAAAGGAATGTTTCAGAGTATATTAATTTTAACTTTACACTAAGGTAGTTAAATTAAAATACTTGTCTTAATTTCTTCACTTGGAAGGATTAAACACTTTTATTTTGGCGGTAAACTATGACGAGACCTTTACGTTTCTATGACGCTTTAATATTACAAATGGAGTGAAATGCTGTAATTATCTGATATATATAATGACTGGATAGCTCATGATGTTCTAAACTGCCAGCAGGCAGTGAAGCCACCGGAAGTGTTCGAGCGGCCATCTTACGATTCCCTACCAGCAGAGGGCTCCAACGGCCGTTATACAGAGATTGGTAGCTCCGACGGCACTTTTAAGATGACCCGCTGTGCAGCATCCATAGACAGTATATAAACTGGACACAGCGACCCCATTGGATTCAACGGAGAAAAGTGAAGTCAATTAGAAGCTCTCACTTCCTGATGGTCGAGCGTACTACGCAGACTCAAAGACTCTGTCTTCGCAGACTCTGTCTTCTAGTAGCTGTGCCAAGAGAAATCTGAATCATTCCCTTCTGAAACTTGCAGAGACGGAGAGTGTGAGTAGGAGGTGTCCATGAGCTAGGAGCAGGAGAAACTTTTGCTAAGTATTCTGATTAATTACTTTGTCATTTTGCCTCCACGTCCCCCCGATTGCACGCGAGCTTCTCCTCCTGTCCATACGGTAATTTCTCTACTGTGCGACAGAGAGTCGCGTGGTTATGACGCAATCGTTAGCCTATTTTTACAAGAATTGCTTCTACGGGGCCATAGCGTTAGATACAAGGTAATGGAGCCTTTTATACATTTTCGTGTTTCTTTAGAAATAAACAATGGACAAATGGAGTCTTTAAACGCCTCAGATGTAAAGTTATTCGCTGTCAAAGTGATGCCAAAATGAATGGGAGTCAATGGAATGCTAACAGCAGGTGATGGTCCGCTAATCAATGGCGGCGCCCGGGGAAGCTTCAATATTTTATGAAACACTGCCCCCCTGGCAGCATCCAAGTGTAAAACGACGTTCACAAAAGGATGTAGAAAAACTGCCCACAGGTTGTAATTCAAGCCCTGTAAGTAGTAATTTAAATGCACAATTGTCGCTATTCCTGTGTTGTTTTCTCTGAGGCAAGAGTAATGCTCTTCTTCTTCTTCCAAAAACAACAACAACAACAACAACAAAAAACAATAAAACAGTCAACAGTAGCCTATAAGAAACCTCAGAGCAGCAATAATCACAATTAAGTGTCCAATAGCGACACCATTTGATTTGACAGCTTCAGAAGAGCTTCGTGCAGAGTCCGTTTACAGTTACTTACATTAACCCATACAATTTGTATTAGGCTGATGCATTTCCTGAACATGTAGGCTACTTGCTAACTAATCAAACACTTTATTTGAACAAACTACTGATCTATAAAACACAATCGGTCTTCCGACCTTTTCTTATCGTGTCAACTGATTTTGATATGCGCGAGGGAGAGAGAGCAACAGCACTCGTGTTGTTTGAAGACTCTCTCTCTCTGCTCATTCTTATATGCGCCCTGTCCACTGATCTAAATAATTCATTGTTACGACTTATTTGTTCCCTCGTTTTAATAAATCGTGGAGATGTTTAACTAATTCCATCCCTCATTTTGATTTAACGAATTACAATGTGGCCACAATATATTAAAACGAGGGAACAAATTAGTAAAACGTGCTGAGGTATTATTAATTCCTGGCCACGAAACAATATTCACCTGAATATTCACCAATTCACAAAAATATAGATCTTTAGCATTCACTATTTAATTAATAGTATCAAACTGTTTTTCTTACCTGTGAAGATAGCTCTTCAGTGAAGGCCGACTAGTGTTCTCGTACAGCTTTTTATTGCTTTTGCAAAGAAATTGCCATTTTTTAATTTTTAAATAAGCAGGAAAAATTTCCGACTTTAAATAAATACCCATTTAAATGCTAAGGATGTTCTAAGCGTGTAAGAATGTACAGGGAGACTTTAGGATTAAAAACGGTGTCTCGTTAGGCAATGTCAAGGAGCCGCTATCAATATGCGGGAGACTCCCGGAACTTCCAGGAGAGTTGGGGTGTCTGGATAAAGATTTAAAGGCATAAAAAGGAAAATTTCCTCTCGTTTGGCGCCCCACCTGTCACGTCTCTATTCCCACCATGCAGTGGGGCACGCCCCACACTTTGAGAACGAGCATATAAAACAAAACAGCTAATTGGACAAAATGAAATGTAATATTGTAGTAGGCTAGTTATAAACAAATGTGAATGCTTCTCACTAGATCTCGCAGCGATGTTATTACTTCAGTGGCAAATTCAAATGCTTTCTTTACTGGATCTCTTAGTGCTGTGTAGTATAAGATCGGCTCGCGCTGCTTTGGTCCAAACTGATAAACGCTGCTTCCTGCCTTCCTTTCAGCCTTTCATTTACTGAAGGCATCACGTGTTCGCAATATTTTGGACTGTGACCCGGGGCTGCGTTGCGGTTGCGTTCTCAATTATTGGTTCCGCCACTCTTTATTTATACTACGTTATTTAATCAAAATAATCGTGGTTGACAAATGAAACTTTTGAGGAAAAATACAAAACGGAGAAGTTACATACAGCACAATTTTTAAGACCCAGACATCAAAATTCAATACTTTTTAAAGTCTTTTTAAGGTATTATTTCCAAATGTATAAATTCAATGCTTTTAAGGCTTTTTAAGACCCCGCGGGAACCCTGCTACTGCAATTTTAAAAGCAGTCTCTAATTACAGATTTGTTTCTGAAAGCAAATGTTTCTGAATCTGATAATCTATGCCACAAACCAGTCAATCCCTCAGCATTTGGTCTAAAGTTGATCCATAATTGCAGTCTTGCGCTAAGCAACGCAACTCCGCTACATACTCTGTCGTTCATATATTTCATTCTCTTCGTTCTCAAATCATATTTAAATCTCTGTACAATCTCACTTGCCTGAGGATTGAAATTATTTTTGAGCATTGTTACCAGCTGCTGATAAGCCCACATAAGATTTCACATCACCCTGTAAATTTGTGGTCCCACAACACTTATGAGAATAGCTCTTTATCTTCGACTCCATTAGCCACGAAAAATTGCTCCAGTATTTAAGAATATTCTTCCCATGTTTGAGCTTTTGCATCAAATGCTGCTAATGAGCAAATCGTTCCTGTAGCCATAATTCCTCTTCTTCTCTCTATCCTTTATATTATGTATTGAGTTGAACTTGACACTTAACTTTCTGTTTGCAGCAGTTACAGCAGCAGACATTTTACACTCCATGCCACCCACTTTGGACATCTTCAAATACCTTTACAGGTAAGAGAAGACAACACTTGTAATACAAGAATGACACCTAGTGGTTAATCCAGGATACTGCAAAAAACTTTGCAGGATTTACAATGCTGATGATCTTTTAAAGGCGTCTTTCACAGTCTGTGAAAAGGGTCCATCTTTTCCATCACAGCATGAGTTTATCAGTGGTTGAGTTCTGGACTCTCACCAAAACTCCTATTATAATCAATGATTATGTCCACTCTACACAATGAATCTCCTAATTAAATCATGTTTGCATTCTTAGTTATGATGATATCCAATGGCAATGACGAGATCACCACATTCATGTCTGTCATCAGCTACAATGCTCATTGCTGCAACCTCTCATGGGAAGGGAGATCTTAATATGATGCTATAATCAACACTTCACACGATTATTCTCGAGAGCTGTAATAGTAAAATCATAGTCAATGTTTTTGAGAGAGTTCCAAGTGTAATACTTATTTCATATGCAAAGATGTTAGCCAATCAGCAGTGGCCGATTATACTGAAGTCTCACAGCAGACACATCCCTTCAACAGAGCGTTTAAATCAGAGAGCTAAAATCAGGGCAGAAAATGGCCTTTTATTTCTAAATTATAACCCTTTATAATTGCACATTTAAATAGTTTATTAATCATTTACTTACACCTTCTAAGTGATCTTATGAACCACTGACAGTGACAACTCCTAAATAACTTGGTGTAAATTATGCAATACGTCATTTAGAAATGATAAATTGATCATTAATAAAGTATTTAAATACAATTATTAAACACATTATAGATATGCTTACAAATCAAGAATAAAGCATTTATAGCTGTATTTATAAACGGCTTATTAATGTCTATTAATGCTTTATAAATTATGAATTAACTGTTTACTAATGCTTACCTAACGATTAATAGCGTGCAGTTATTATAAAGTGTTACCATTTTTTATTTAAAGTCATACTAACATTATAAGTGCACTTCATTATTAAATAATAAAGACATTGGAAAAGTAGCAGATTTACAACTTGCATTTTATTGACTTTTTTTCTGGCTTTTCTTATCCGCAGGATATGTGCATTTGTACACAACTGCATTTAGAATGAATAAATAAATAAATAAAACATTTACATAAAAGGAAAATAGTAATGAATTAAGTCAAGGCAAGTATCCTCTTCCCTTCAGCTAATGAGGATTGCTCCTGTCTGCCTCGCTGCCTGCTGTGAGTGTGTTTGCTCTGTGCTGTAAGCTCCGTCTTAGCCTCGTATTTTCCTTGTTTTGAACCATCATCTACTACAATTTCTAGTTGTTTATACTACTACTAAATACAGCTTACCCAACATCGCTAGCTTCCGTTACTACTAGCACAGCACGCTAGTAATTCGCTTGCCTGTAAACGCGCGCCACCCGTGTGCGCTCAGCTATTTTTATTTATTTATTTTCTCTCGCGCCTTTGAGTTCATAAAAGCTCAGGTGAGTAAGAAACACTCAACAAACACGGTGAGTAATGTCTTGTCCTGTTATTATCATGCGTCGCGTCTGAATACGTTGTTGTTTTTGGAGCTCTATCGATTTGATTTATAACTCTTGATTTTTCTCGCTGCCTGCTGTGAGTGTGTCTGCTTCGGTGCTGTAAGCTCCGTCTTAGCCTCGTATTTCCTTGTTTTGAACCATCATTTACTACAATTTCTAGTTGTTTATATTACTACTAAATACAGCTTACCCAACCCTGACATCGCTAGCTTACGTTACTACTAGCACAACACGCTAGTAATTCGCTAGCCTGTAAACGCGCCACCCGTGTGCGCTCAGCTATTTTTATTTATTTATTTTCTCTCGCGCCTTTGAGTTCAGAAAAGCTCAGGTGAGTAAGAAACACTCAACAAACACGGTGAGTAATGTCTTGTCCTGTTATTATCATGAGTTGCGTCTGAATGCGTTGTTGTTTTTGGAGCTCTATCGATTTGATTTATAATTCTTGATTTTTCTCTTTAAACTCGCTTACAACGAACATTTTCTACTTTTCCTCACTGAGAAGCACTAATGTTACTGCTCAAACCTCATTGTTACAACGCGGACTGTTGAGCAGATGCGTCTCAAGCCTATTAGTGATCCAACGCTGCATACTCTTAAAGGTTACGTCCGTGGATCACGGCTGAACGCGTCTTCTCCACACTCACTTATAAACAAACATTTATTTTTCGCCTATCGTGCGTCTACTCTACACCCCTACCACTAAAAAACCTAAAAAACCTCATAGTTACAACGCGGACTGTTGAGCAGACGCGTCTCAAGCCTATTAGTGATCCAACGCTGCATACTCTTAAAGGTTACGTCCATGGATCACGGCTGAACGCGTCTTCTCCACACTCACTTACAAACAAACTTATAATATAAATTAGTATTAATATTGATAGCATCACTGGTAGCTTCGTTGCTAACTCACTGTCCATCTGTTAAAATGGCGAATATATCAGATGTAAGTAGTCTACCGCTTGGTGCAGGTGAGGACACATTTGAGCTTCACGCACTGCAGTCTGAGCTGGAAGCTGTTGAGAAACAGATCCACAACCTTTTATTGAGACAGGCCGAGCTGAGAGACCGGTGTTTGGCTCTTGAAACATCACGCGCCGATGCACACAAATCAGTGTTTAACGTTACTAACCCGCTGACTCCGACCGCGTCTACTCCGTGCGTTCCTCAGCATCGGTCGAAATCAGCCATGGTCTCGTTCACTCCGGCTCCAACACGCCACCACGAAGCCTGGGTGGTTCCGCAGCGGAAGACGCGAGTCAGGTTTAGACCAAGACTTTCTCCGACCCTCCCGGTTTTCGAGTTATCGACACAAAACCGCTTCTCCCCTCTACGCGAAACAGAACGCGATGCTGTGATCATCGGCGATTCCATCGTTCGACATGTACACGCTACGTTAGGTAAAAGTAAGGTGCAAAGTCACTGCTTTCCTGGTGCTCGTGTTTCTGAAATCGCTGCTCGCGTTCCCGAGATCCTGAACGGTGACGAGCGCGTCGGAACTGTGGTCCTGCATGCGGGAGTGAACGACATCAGGCTGCGCCAGACGGAGATTCTGAAGAAAGACTTCAGGAATCTAATCGATACGGTACGCAGCACATCGCCTGAAACAACGATCATTGTGTCAGGACCGCTTCCCACGTACCGACTAGGGCATGAAAAGTTCAGCAGATTATTTGCGCTAAATGAATGGTTAATGTCATGGTGCAATGAGCAGAAACTGCTCTTTGTAAATAATTGGAATCTGTTTTGGGAGCGTCCTAGGCTTTTCCGTGCTGATGGCTTACACCCAAGCAGATTCGGAGCGGATCTTCTGTCAGATAACATCTCCAAAATGTTAAATACCCTTTGACTAGTAACCAAAAGTCCAAATCATAGTCTCTGCTGCACCAATTCAACTGATATAAATACTAGTGTAGAACATTGCATAGAAACCGTGTCTATTCCTCGTTTAGTGAGATCAAATAATAAATCTAATGCAGGATCTAGGAAAAATCTAATTGTTATTAAAACAGAAAATGTTGCTATTAGTAAACAAAAACTATTTCTAAAGCTAGGTCTTCTAAACATTAGATCACTCACACCTAAGGCAGTTATTGTAAATGAAATAGTCACAGATAAAAGCTTCGATATACTTTGCCTTACTGAAACCTGGCTTAAACCAAATGATTATTTCGGTATTAATGAGTCTACTCCTCCTGGATACTGTTATAAGCATGAGCCCCGTCTGATTGGTCGTGGCGGAGGTGTTGCAACCATTTATAAAGATATTCTAAATGTTACCCAGAAAACGGGTTATAAGTTTATTTCATTTGAAGTACTTGTACTAAATGTTACGCTCTTAGATGTTAGAAAAACATCCCTATTATCTCTAGCCTTGGCTACCGTATATAGACCGCCAGGGCCTTACGCTGATTTCCTAAAAGAGTTTGCAGATTTTCTCTCAGACCTATTAGTTAATGTCGATAAAGCACTAATTGTTGGAGATTTTAACATACACGTAGATAATCCAAATGATGCGTTAGGAGCTGCGTTTACAGATTTATTAAATTCATTTGGGGTCAAGCAAAACGTCACCGGACCAACACATCGTCTTAATCATACACTCGATTTAATTATATCACATGGAACCGATCCAACCGATATAGATATCATTCCACAAAGTGATGAAGTCACTGATCACTACATGGTAACTTGCATATTACGTACTGCTGTAATATGTCATGCGGCGTCGCGTTATCAACCAGGCAGAACAATCCTCCCATCCACCATAGATAATTTCTCAAATTGCTTATCTAATCTGTCTCAGCTGCTGCCTGAACCCAAACAAACAGATGAACTAGAAGAACTAACTAGCACTATGAGCACCATTCTCTCTAGAACATTGGATGTGGTTGCACCTATTAAATTAAAAAAGGTCAGAGAGAAAAATAAAGCACCATGGTATAACAATACTACGCATGTTTTAAAGAGAGAAACACGTATTTTAGAGCGTAAATGGAAACAAACTAATTTAGAGGTCTTTAGAATCGCGTGGAAAGACAGTATGTCGCGTTATAAAAAGGCACTAAAAGCGGCCAGGGCTGAGCACCTCCGCAAACTAATAGAAAACAACCAAAACAATCCAAGGTTTTTATTTAACACCGTGGCTAGACTAACAAATAAACAGACGTCACCCGAACAAAATATCCCGTTACAGTTCAGTAGTAATGATTTCATGAACTTCTTCACTGAGAAAATAGAAAGCATCAGAACCACAATTGTAAACGTTCAATCTTCAATCGCGCCTTATAATTCAGCTTCAATTATCACCCCGAAAGAACAATTACAGTGCTTTGCAACTATAGAACAAAAAGAGTTAAATAAACTTATCACTTCATCTAAAACAACAACATGTTTATTAGATCCTATACCAACTAAACTACTGAAAGAAGTGTTACCTGTAGTGGAAGATCCTCTCCTCAATATTATTAACTCGTCTTTATCTTTAGGTCATGTTCCAAGAACATTTAAACTGGCAGTTATAAAACCTCTCATTAAGAAACCACAATTAGATCATAATAATCTAGCAAATTATAGACCCATTTCAAATCTTCCATTTATGTCTAAAATATTAGAAAAAGTGGTGTCCGCTCAACTGGGCTCTTTCTTGCAACAAAATGAGATCTATGAAAAGTTTCAGTCTGGATTCAGACCGCATCATAGCACTGAAACTGCGCTCGTTAAAATCACAAATGATTTACTTTTAGCTTCTGACCAAGGCTGTATCTCAATACTAGTTTTACTTGATCTTAGTGCTGCGTTCGATACTATAGATCATACATTACTCTTAGATCGACTACAAAATTATACTGGTGTTCAAGGACAAGCACTAAGCTGGTTCAAATCATACCTATCTGACCGCTACCATTTTGTCTATTTAAATGGAGAAAAATCGATCATAACTCCAGTAAACTATGGAGTGCCGCAGGGATCTGTATTAGGCCCTCTGTTATTTTCAATATATATGATGCCACTTGGAAATATTATAAGGAAACATGGAATTAGTTTCCATTGTTATGCTGATGACACTCAAATCTATATTTCATCACGGCCGGATGAAAACGCAAACTTTTCCAAATTGACAGAGTGTGTTAAAGATATAAAAGATTGGATGACCCGTAATTTTCTTTTATTAAATCCAGACAAGACAGAGGTAATACTTATCGGTTCAAAAAACCGCCCACAAAACCTCGCACAATACAACTTTAACATCATAGGATGTCCTGTTACTTTATCCTCTACAGTAAAAGACCTGGGTGTCATACTCGATTGCAACCTGTCTTTTGAAAATCATATTTCATATGTTACAAAAACAGCATTTTTCCACCTTAGAAACATTGCTAAGCTACGTAATATGCTATCAGTTTCTGATGCAGAAAAGTTAGTTCATGCATTCATGACCTCGAGACTGGATTACTGTAATGCTTTATTAGCTGGTTGTCCTGCATCCTCAATAAACAAGCTACAGTTAGTCCAAAATGCCGCCGCTAGAGTTCTTACTAGATCAAGAAAATATGATCATATAACACAGATTTTATCATCACTGCATTGGTTACCTATAAAGTTCCGTATTAATTACAAGGTATTGCTACTGACCTATAAAGCCCTAAACGGCTTAGCTCCAGTCTATTTAACGGATCTTCTATCACCCTATAATCCATCGCGCTCTTTAAGATCACTAAATTCAAGGCTTTTGGTCATACCTAGGATATCCAGAACCACCAAAGGAGGGAGAGCATTCTCACATTTGGCTCCAAAACTCTGGAATAGTCTTCCTGATACTGTTCGTTGCTCAGACTCGCTCTCCCAGTTTAAAACTAGATTAAAGTCGCATCTCTTCAGCCAGGCATTCATATAATCCTACAGTTCAAACTACAATCCGGCCTCTAGCTCATAAATGCCAGAGGAGAACTGGCCCCCGACTGAGCCTGGGTTCTCCCAAGGTTTTTTTTTTCTCCATTAGGTCACCTGATGGAGTTTTAGGACACCATTAGGTCACTTGATGAAGTTTTTCGGTTCCTTGCCACTGTTGCCTTTGGCTTGCTCAGTTGGGGATATTTTGGGGATATTTAATTTAATTTTATCAATCAATAAATTCCTCTTGAAACAAACTTTGTTGTATTATTTTAATTTAATACTGTGAAGCTGCTTTGATACAATCTGTATTGTGAAAAGCGCTATACAAATAAACTTGACTTGACTTGACTTCAGCTAATGATAGCGTAATTAAGGTTGATTATTTCAGCAGTTAGCTGTACATTATAGTTTTTCTTTAAGGTCACAGTGCCCAAAGTCCGAGTTCCTGTGCATGAGAACTGGAATTCATATACACCAGGAATGCTGGGAGAAGAACAACCCTGATGTTTGGTTATTTGGTCAATTTCAATTTATTTAATTTAAAAAAGAGACAATGTACATTAATCAACATTCATGATTGTTAATGTACTCAAATTAGCACGAAGGCTTGTTTTCATTGGTAGTCCATTTGTCAGATCTTATTAGGCCTAAAAAAAATTATAAACAATTCTGTAAATCACAGTTAAACAAGTTATACAAAAAGACTAAATATAAAAAAGACAAAGTAAATAATAATAATAATATTTACAATAAAGTGAGAAACATCAATGTTTACATTTTTGATTATGAAGAAGCCATTTGATGTGCATTCTTTAATTGATTGTGGAATAGAATTCCGCCTATGTGATGCTCTGAATGAAAAAACAAATGACCCAACTGAACACAGTCACTATAGCAGAGACAGAAAGGGTGGCGCCAACAGAAGAATTGGTAGAATTATTTCCTGGGTCAATGCGGGGTCCTGGGGGTCCTGGAGGTCCTGGAGGTCCAGGCGGGCCTGCTACACCTTGTGGACCTGGAAAAATTAAATATTAGTGAAAACTAAAATATTTGATATTGATAACATACAGAATATCATATTTGTATTCTTGGCTCTGTTTGTCAGTTATGGTATCTGGCTTAAATAATTAAAAAGAAAGTGAGGTTGGCGGCTTTATGTTGAAGGAATATTTAAAGGCCATGTTTGATGTATGACTGGCTTACCAGGTTGTCCTCGAGGTCCTATGAAGGAATCGGTGTCTGAAAGGTAATGCATATATGTTACATGTTTGTACTATAAGCCTAAGTGTTCACATTAAAGGGGAAAAAACTGTTTTAAACATGAAAGAGGCCCCTAAGCCAAGCAAAGCCCAAAGAAGCAAGCGAAAGGCAGAAATGACTAAACAGCTTACAAAGGCTTGGTGCAGTTCATGAACCAGTGCTTGACAGTTGTGATATCCAAATGTATTAATATATGTCACTGCACCAGTACAGTGTACAGCAAAAAAGAAATTACTCAAGCAGTGTCCAGTTTAGAGATTTTACAGTGAATTAATTGCCATTTTAAGGTAAATAGGTCATGTGCACAACAGCATTACTTGTCTTTTTCCTTGCAATTAAGAGAAAACAAACACTTGTCTAACCTCTTTTCCAATGTCTGTAATGTTGAAGCCACCAACACCTGGAAGGCCAAATACCAAATCACAGGTGAACCAAACCATGGTGAGCATGCGAACAGATTAAAAAATGTCTTCGATACCTGTGTGCCTATACTACCATAAATCAACCTCTACAAGCACATAGAAAGGCAGTAAGAAGCTTAGAAATTTGCAGTCAGAGGAAGAAGATTTATGTATGACCACACAGCACATAAGCATTTAAGAGCTCTAATACTGTGATGCCTTACCAGTTTCAATCCAAGGGTTGAGGTCTAAGGCGGGGATATCCCCACAGTTAACGAAATCGGCTGAACTTGTGAAGCGGAAAGGATCTCTGGGAACTCTGCTGATTCCAGTGTTGTCACAGATGATGCGGGCCAGCGACACAGAGGCTAGTGATGCTTTTTGTTGGGTGGTAAACACTCCTTTGTTCTCCCACCATAACCTGAACACAACATGCAACTTGGCATTAACACCACTCAAACACATGCTGTTCTCTTAGACTAAATCAGGGATGTACAATCTTGCTCCTGGAGGGCCAGTGTCCTGCAGAGTTTAGCTCCAACCTGCCACAGGGCATTTACCTGGAGATTTCCTGAAGACCTTGATTAGCAGGTTCTCTCTTCCAGGAGAGGGATTGGACACCCCTGGACTAAATACACATAAATCTTTACCTGTCACCCTCACGAATGTGCTGGAACTGTGTAGAGATAAGGCAGGCAAAAAGAGAACCAACACGACCACCAGGAACAAAAGGCTCAGCAACACCTCCCAACCAAATGTCAATGTTCTCAGGGGTGCCATAAAGCTCAATCAGCCTGCGAGCCAATTCAGTGTTGTTCATCACCACAGCCAATTCTTGCTCATTCTGAGGTGCCGACAGTCCACAGAACCGACGCCATGCATTATAGCCTTATGAGGAACAACAGATGAATACCCGTTAAGTCTTCTAAAAAAACACATGGAGTGATAATGCAGCATGAAGCTGAGTTAGCTTCACGTGGTTGGGTTTAAAGGGTTCCAAGAGGTTTTTTTTTGCATGTTGTGTATGAATCCAGAATATTTACCTGGTATAGCGTGGTCACGGCTTCTTTGCATGTTGAGGGATGCCAAGTCCAAAGCAATGTGGGCTGTAAAGGCAAACAGTCTCTCTCTAAGAGCATTCACCATCATGTGGTCTTGTGTGTTCAATTTTGCCGGCCGACCAATCAGTCCACGGAGCAGAGGATCGATACCCCCTAAACAAAAAGCAAAGCAGAAATAAAGTGAGCTTGAAAGAAGACAGATTTAGAACTCTGTAGGTGTGCTGCAAGCCTCACAAACTCACCCTCGAATATCACCCTCCACGGCGAGAGGAAGGCCTCAAAGAGGGGCACACTTGGAAATTGAGAATGGTTCTGGTAATTTTCATCAAGACGAAATATGATGGGTTGGATGGCCAGGTGGGCAAAACGGAAAGCTGCTGTAGCAAAGACGTTTGCAATGGTAGGGTCCACATTTTCATTGTAACCTGGATATTGTCCAAGGCGTCTATTATAAGCATCAGGACCCACAATTATCGGCAAGTAGTCCTTAATCACCAAGATCTAAAAGAGAAAGGAGAGGTTGAATATATGAATATATGTTGTACTCCGCATGTAACTGTTTGTGCTTGTGTTAATGCACTTTTCATTGAGTGTCTTTACCTGGTTGTAGGCACCCACAATTTTTCTTGCCTCTTGATAGAGGGTTTCACTACTCCAGGTAGGATTTTGCACATGGAGGGCACGAGCCAATCTATTGTGCTCTCTCAAGAAAAGTGCGTGTAATGAGGTAAGAGCAATGTTCTCAACAACACGAACATCCCCTGCACACATCAAGAGTTCATTAGCATTTGCAAATAGTAGGCATATACCACACATTTTAGATGCTGCATTTACCAATGACGACTAGGAAAATGCCTGATAATTGCATATGAAGGCATAAGATTTTCTAAGAATGAAAAAGTTACTGACCTGCAATGAAGCAAGGCACCTCTGTTAGGGTGGTGTCATTGAGGGTTTTCCTACGCGTGGCACAGACGTTACTTTTTACACTAGTAAAGGGAAGGTGCTCTCGTCCATTATCCTTGAACTGATCGTTGACACGCAGAAGACCACCATCATTGGTCAGGTCTCGTAGTTCCTTTGCTAGCCCATCCTCATTCCCGTAAATCTGTCCAGCATCTAGGAAAGCTGTTAGAGCGTTGATCTGTTCCCGAACTTTGGGGACCCCACCAAAGAAATAGGCGGTGTTCCCAGAACCACAGGCCGGTGCAGAACGGAAGAAAGGGAGACAGGAGTCAGGAAGCAGGCGTTGATCTCCTGGAGGAGCCTGTGTTTTGAAATTAAATGTATCATGAAAGATCGTTATTATACAACAACAATAGTGGGATAATATCTGACAGAAGTTTAATCTTTGACTGACTGGAATTGGGAAGCAGGGTTCAGAGCGCTCACAGCTCTCGTCACAGTTGAGGCCACTGCTGAAGGACCTAATGCTTGGTGAGGTGGGCGTAAAAGTCAGATCGTGGTCAACCCATTGCCCAAAGATGGTAAGCATGAAGGTAAAGTCATGATCACTCTCTATGTCAGCATCTGCAGTGCTTAGAATACGATTGGAAACCAGTCTGACCTACAATCATTGAGGTAGACAGAATTCAGACATTGTTAACTGATTGGTGGCCTACTTGATTGTCAAGTAGACTTCAGTAAACTATTCATTATCATACCAGGGGCAGCGCTGCACCATTAAGCAATCTGTTAGGATCCCATCCTTTGGCCTGGGATATGCCATCCTCATAGACAGCAGGCAACCATCGGGCAAAAGGGGTGTTGGATGCACCAAGAAGTGGGTTATTCCTGGGAATTATAAATTTAGTTGTTTAGCAAGACAAACACTGAGTCTTTGATTAAGACTACTCTGAATAACGAGGGCAAGACAGACCTATTGTTGCAGACATTGCTGGCAGTTCGATACTTGTTTATGTGGGGTGTGGTCCTACAAGAAGGTGGGCGGACTTGAGCAGCACAGCCTGTCAGACGTGTAATCGTGTTAAGCTCGTCTTGAGTGAGCAGATCTAGGGGAAAACACATAACGACAGTTTATAGAAAGGAACATCAGTCAGTGATGGATCTTTTCTGAGCTTTGCAAGTTTTGCAACATGTTTTACTCATACTTGTAGCATTGATGGACCTCTTGTGTACATGATGGGCTTTCTCACTGATCAGTCTAAGCGTTTGCCCCATGTAGTCTGCGGCTCTCACAGCGTCTCGTGTCTTTCGAGCTGGCTGTTTCAGCAGACGTAGCTTGTCGGAAGGCTTGGTGACATCTCTGCGCACCCTTGCTAAACTCCTGGAAGAGGGGAGATTTATAAAAATAAAATAGATCAGTGACTGATGATGGCACAGGAATATAGAGCAACATTCTTACAAACTTTACTCACTCATCACGAGAATACTTGTAAGCAGCATCTACTATTTGCTTTGCTTCCTCAATTGAATCTAGAATGAAACGTCTCCTGGCACTGTCTTCTTCTGCTAAAAAAAAAGAAAAGGGTATTAAATCATCAAATCATTGCCCCAGAAATACTAATAATGACTGTCACAGGTTAACCTGGTGACTCTATAAACTTGGACTTACAAACACACCCATTTCACTAATACTGTGCATTGCCGGCAATAGTTACATCTGTGTACACATCAGGAAAGTGTTATGGAGTTTTTGTTTTGTTTAGTCTAAAGTTTGGTGCTGCTGTGTTTTGTTATAGTTTTCAACTCTTGATAAATTTCCTTTAAAGATGTTATTATTTTTCTAAAAATAACAGAATGCCAGAACACATAATAATTCATATAATAATTACCTTTATTTTTCCACATAATTTCCACAAACCTTATTGCAGTTAAACTTCCCAGTTCACACTCTGTACAACCGAACCCATAATCCAGGTTAATCTGTTTTTTATAGAAACAGCCACATCACTTCCTGTGGAAGATACCATTTTGGTATGATGTCAGAGGGGGAGGGGATTTAGAAACAGCTGTTTTTCCATTTAATTTGTTGTTAAACTCTTTCTCTGTTAATGGTTGTTGTTTAACCTGTTTGGAAGGTTTAAGTGTTGTTTTGGGTGTTTATATTATTTAATTTGATCGCTACAAACTAAAATGTTTGTACATGTGATTGGTATGCTCTATAGGAGGGGTGTCAGCCTATAAATAGGCTTGCTAGCTGAAAGGATTTCAGTTCTGATTGTGGACTCTAAGACTGAGCAGCGTTGTGAACTTGGGCCATTTGGTTTAGCCAAAATTTGCACATTGTTGCTGTTTTCTTTTCCTTTTGTACAGTTTTTATTTATTTTTGTTTTCTCCTGCACTGTAAATATTTAACACCTACCAATAAAGCACCATTTTTGGATTTTGCATCAACTTTTGTACCGCACGTCATTTCCCTTTTCCACTCCAACTGGTTGGCCTTCCAACAATGACTAATTTTAGTGTACATGTATTTTTTATATTGCTAATCATTAGCTGATACATTTTTTAAAGGCCCCCAATATATTTCAAGTGAAATTGAAGAATGGAAAAGGACGTTTTGTACAAAATCAGGCCTAGATGAAGTTCGGTTTGGCAGTTCGAAACAGCTTTGCAAAGCTAACTTTCCAGAAAAGTTCGCTCCAGCTGGTAAACACCTTCGTACTACCATTGGTCCAATGTGATTACGTAATAGGTTGGTGTGCGCAGAGGCTCCGTTTTGTTTTTGTTTTTTTTTGTTTTTTTTTTGATAAGGAAATCTCTGCACTCAAAAAAATGAAACCTTGACTTTAATTATTTTTTTCTTGTCAACAGGTTCCACTTAATTTAATTATGAAAGTTGAAAACAAATAATTAAGTTTATTTAACTTAATGTGGTTGTTTTAGGGATAAATAATATTTTTGACTCAAGCCAACTATTATCAATCATTTTTGCTCAACAAGAGGCGTTTGAGTTAGTTAAGTTATATGGACTAACAAAATGTGTGAATCCAACTTATTTAATATTCCATTCATTTTAGTGACACATAATTAAATTGATAGACTATTCATAGCTATCAGCTAGCAGTAACACATATTAGCATCTTAAATGGTAAGATTTACATGTTCTTTCAACCAAAGCATATGAAAGTAGCTGAATCAGTCCACAGCCAGACAAAATGCTCCACTCTTCTCCACAATGGTAACCCACTGTAATTGAAATGGTTCTAATAATTCCAATGTAATTGAACATTAAACACAATTACATTCCCCTTTTCTCATTGTCTCAAAAAAACATAAAATAACACTTAATTTTAACATTTATTCTCTCTTAATTCAAACATATGCAAAGCATGCTGGGAACTAACAAGCACCGCCAAGTTTCAGTTAATGCAACACAAATCATTCAAGTAATCCAACACAAACGGATTAAGTAAACTTAAATTTTACATATAAGCAGATTGAACACAATCAAATTAAGTTAGGGCAAAATGGCAGTTGGCGTCGCACTATACTGCCACCATCTGGATGTAAGAATTATTTTCTTAACATAAATGGTTTGTGTTTAGACAACGCGTTAGGATTTTGTACTGTTAAGTTGAGACATAATTACGTGGACCTTAATAGAAAAAAAAAACATTTCAAGTCAACAAACACAATTATTATAAGTAAACTAAATATAAATATATTATGTAAAGTGCACAACCTTCCTCGTTCATTTTCATTTCTTCTGTTCAGTCTGTCGGACGTCCGCAAGAAAAACATGAACACACTGGAGAGACGCTTTATAGTAGAGAATTAAGTTGTAGGGGAGAGCGGGGCACAAAGTAACGCTTTTTGACTTTCTCAGTTTGTGTAAATCTATTTATGGTTCAGAGTATTTATTTTTTCCCACATTAATTTCCCACATGTCTAGTACAATTATGTGTTTTTGTTTTATTAATACAGTATATACTTTTTTCTTGATATACCCCGAAAGAATGGAAGTGAAATGTGACAACATGCCCCATAGGTGGGGTACATTGTAACATGTGTGGGGCACATTGTAACATAACATATGACAGCTTAAAATGTTATCTGATCTAATAAAAATAAAATAAAATAAAAACTAAAATATTTTCTAAATAAAATACAATTAAAAAACTTTTTCATATAAAATAATGGCAATTTTTAAGAATTAAATATAAACTCATTTTTGAGTTTTGACTACGAACACATGAAAACACAGCTATACAACATAGTTCAAAACAAATAAATAATTAGTAATTTCTGAACATTGACTCTCAGTCTTTATTCACCTTTTTCTCATGTTTTCTCAATAAAATTAATAAAAGTATAGAATATAATAGCATATTTCTAATAGGGGCACATTGTAACGCAGTGTTACAACATGCCCCCGCCTGCACAACTGGGATTTAAACCCGGCTAGTGTCTTCTGCTAGTTAGCGAAGCATTAAATAACTATCTCAACTGTTAAATAACATCTTGGAGATTAAAATAATATCAGATTTGTCTTATTTTAAGTAAACACAAAAAATGTAGATGAAAAATTAACTTAAGTAAGAAATTTACTTTTGCTATGGTTTAATAACTGTCTATGGATATCTTCCAAAAACAAAAATTTTGGTGGATTTTTTTTCTTCTAGTGTTGATATGGCAACTAGTAAATACACAAAGTTTCGTCATCCAAGCATGTGCGGAAGTATTTAAAACAAGCATGTTACAACTAGCCCCGCGTTAGGTTGTGCCCCGCGCTCCCCTACTTTGGATAACATGAGACACTGACACCGTTTTTCATGTTTAATACTGTAAAGCTGCTTGATTTTAAGAAATCTATTTTATAAACTAAGTGATATATGAAGACTTCAGATGCAAAAGCCTCTAAGTCCGTCTAATGTTTTTCTTTAATATTAACATTTTTATCAGGCTCCTATATATAGGTTTCTACCTAAGTACCGACATTTCTGAATGGGATGAGGCTGGAATTTAGTGAGTTTGAAGTAAAAAGTATTCGATGAACTTATACTAAGTGCGGAGAGCATTCACTCAATTATTATTATCTCACTTTTTAATAGGTGGCTTTTAGAGGCTTTTACATCGGAGGTCTTCATATATACAAACTTGACGTGACTTTACTGGAGTGCCGATTTGCTGAGCTCGTGTAAACATATCCAAGTTGTTATGATCAGATGCTTTTCTTATGTTTTCTTTAAAAAAGCTTGCTGTTTTCTAATTTTTGTTGTATGTTTATTTTGTTATTGAGAGGAAAGCGTGCAGCACATATTTACATATTCATCTAAAACATTGCAATGTTTGCTAACAGTATATCGCTGGTCACGTATTTTCGAAGCGAAGAAGGAAAAAGAACTTAGAGTCCTTGAGTATATCAGGGCCTTAATTGATAAACTTACCACCCATTGAAAGGGCACAACAGCACCCGACCACAAAAAGCAAGGTGCAATGATTCATCTCTGAAACACAAAGTGTGACCATATGAAAAACATTGTTTATGAAAATTGCACTTTTTTTTATGCATTTCCTCAGTTTTGGAAGATAAATTCCTCTACATTTAAGTTTTTTTTTAAAAAAGTATTCAAATAAATAAATGTAACATTTTTAAAAACGAAGTAAGATTAAAATGTTATTTTATACTGTAGTCATTTGGAGTATATACTGTATGATAGCAGTTTTTAAACAAAATAAATATGTTTCAATATTGTGCATATTTTACATTTTAAGAGACACAGGAAAAAGAATACAGATTTATTGTGAAAGAATCTGAAAAATTTGACAATTAAAAAAACAGAGTGAGAAGTGTCTATACAGTGTAACAAATAATTAGACTTAAAAATACATTTGCATTTATACTTTGCATTTGCAATCAGCATCACAGAGTTTCACAACAACTACGTAAAAAGTGCAATTAAATTTATTTACAACAACAACAACAAAAAAGCCATCTAACGATAAGTTTTAGATTTGTTGCATTTCTCACCTGGTTACAGGTCTCAGGCTCTCTGGTTCCGGACTCAAGGCTCTGAGAGTGTGTTGTACTGATGGAGCAGCCGTGCTTTATACCGTCCCTCATCCTCACTCTGTTAAGCATCATTGAGGGAGTCCTAGGCGGGGCAACTGGTTTACTTCCTTCTTCCTTTTCACATTTACCATCTGTGGTGTTTCTTTAATTTATTGTTTTGAAGTGACACTTCTTAGTATGCATTAAGGAATGCAAAAACAATAGCTACGTATTTCTGTACGTAATACTGTCTTAATACTGACACAAGGAGTAGTTCATCAAACATTTTAAATTCTGTCATCATTTATTCACTCATTAAACAGAAGTAAGGAAATTATGTAGTTACCAAAATTCCAAGTCAAAGTAACCACTCTCTTAGATCTCAGAATTACAACAACACAGGAGTTTGATGGGCTGCTTTTCTTTCATTGTCTGCTCCAGTTCATCCATTAAATAATAATAACAATAAATACAATAAAATGTTGTATATATATATATATATATAAACAGTCACACTTTAGATTAGGGTCCAATTCTCACCGGCTAACTATTAATTTTGACTCACTATAATTTTCCTCAGTAAACTCCAAATCACTGCTTATTAATAGTTAGTAAGGTAGTTGTTAAGTTTAGGTATTGGGTAGGATTAAGGGATGTAGAATATGGTCATGCAGAAAAGGGTGTGCTTTATTAGTACTAACAAACTGACAATATCCTTGTAATATTCATGCTAATTAAAGCAACTAGTTAATAGTGTGAATTGGACACTAAACAAAAAAATCATATTCATACATTAACACAATTTATATTGTCCACACATTTTAAGAATTCAAGCACAAGACTTTAAGAGAAAACATTTTAAGGTCATGCAGGGTAACAAATTCAAATAAAGTGGGTTGAAACATTTGACTGGTAGACCGTGTATACTACTGTCACCATGTTTTTGTTTGTTTGTTTTTTAAACTTTTATAACATTTAGAAAAAAAAGAAAAAAAAACTAAATAATAGTTTAAACTGTTTAACAGCCTACTGATCTATAATCTATCACTAAGATCAGGAAGAACTATTTTTGTGTTAATTTTTACCAGCACTCCACCTACCATAGAATTTATGACATCAAACCCCATGTGATGAATCAGAGCCTGATTATGAAGTTATGATTTGCTTTGCTTTCCTGGTCACAGAATTATTTAATGGAAAACATGTTGGCACGCACAAGGGCTCTACCAGTAAAAAATATATTTAATACTCGCCTTAAACCTATATCATTTATCACTTTTTACTGGGCACAATGTCTGTCTGTTTTTAATTTCTTTTAATTTCTGTTTTTCAAAAATCCTCATTCCATAAGACTCTTTCATAATTGAGGTCATATCAAGTTTCACCACCAGCAATTTCACTACTAAAAGTAAACGCCTGCAGACTTGAAAAACAACTGATTCATTTTTCTGGCCTTGCAGAATTTTTCAGATATGTTGAAAGTATTTATTTGAACTTTCTTAACTTTGTTGGCTAAGAGAAGGCAAACCTCAAGACAAAATTTTCAATAGAGTCATTAATATTAGATGAACTACAAACTGTCACGTATTAATTTACAGATCTGAAAATCTCAAGTGTTGTGATTGAACTTATTGTCATGGTATATTAGTCAATCCAAACTTAGTTTAATTTAACATTTAAACAAATCTTCTGACATTATTAAAGTTGTGCAAAAGATGAGACTGTCACGAAGATTAAGACGAAGGAACACAGGATCCAATACGAAGTGATTTTAATCAATCAAGAGTAGTGTGAGTGGCAGGAAACAAAGACAAAGAAACATGTGACTGAAGTAAACAAACAGAAAGTTCATGGAAGTGTTACTAAAGATGAACAAAACTGAGTGCGTGTGACAGAGACGTGTCTTTCGTTAACCTGATGTGATTTGAGATCCATTTTCTACAACACAGGCTCATTGGAGAAAAAAAAGTACCTGTGGCAACATTTTGTATCACTACAGTTTCCAACAGGAATGAACTCTAGAGGCAGTAAAACAGCACGCACTTTTAATCGTTTTCACACACAATTATGATTACAGGAGCAGATTATAGATTAGGCTAATAAAGACTTGTTTCACGTGGCTCCTTGCACAATTATGTCATTACCTCAAAACACTTTTTACCATAGTAAACGAATATATTTTGGAGTTTGCATCACTTAACCAGCTCCACTGGTTTTACTGACGTACTAAGCTTGCTAAGTAGCTCATCTGGTACAGAATTGTACTTGTGATGCGGAGAGCTCGGGTGAATACCGTAAAAGACGAGTCAAGATTAAAGAGCTCAGAGGCAAGAGTTCAAAAACAAGTTGCTAAAGTGTTATGGTTACGATTGCGTTTTTTGGTCACATCTGCTTTAGTTAACACGATCGGGTAGGTTTAGGGTTAGTGTAGGTGTACGTTAGCCTGACGTCGTCATACTCAGATTCTACTCAGAAAATGAGTCTGATACTGCTCCATTGGGCTGTGATTAAGGGGCGTGTTTCAACCGAACCAGGAAAGAAAATGCCTCTGCACTAAATTGGATAGACCTACAACCAATCAGAGCAATGGAGTAAGTGACGTATGTTCTTTATTCATCTTTCCGGTCGACAAATGCCTTGATCGTGGTTCTCTGTTCCTCTTTTAAAATGAATGTGCTGTCCATATCTTCTATAACAGGCGCGATGGCGGAATCTACACATCTCAATTCTCCAGCGGCAGTCATCTTTTTTGTAAACGAATTCAAACCAAGCGCTCTTTGGTGACGTGGATGATTACGTTAGGCCTACTGTTGATCATCTTTCCATCATCGTATAAAGTCCGCCCGCATAGTTGCTCCACAACGAATCAAGTCTAGACCGAACTTCCTGACCTCAAATGTTGTGAGCGGGGCTAAGTTCGGTTGGCATCCAGGCTAGGTGTAAATTATATTAAAATGGCACTGAGCTTTTAGAGCCACTCACCCGACATTTAAATTCAGAACTGGGTGATAGCCAACGTACAAACTCTAACATAATAAAACGTAGCCATATTTATGTTCATCTGTTCCAGAAAAAAAAAAAAAAAAAAAAAAACGTAACATGCTTTTAGTGCCACTTACTAAACATTTCACTTTGAAACTGTCGCAAAATGAGCACGACACAACGTGTTCTGCAAAACTGTTGCCACAGGTACGTTTTTCTAGGAGCCCCATGACATGCAGAGAAAAAATAGTAGGCTAAATTGTGTTCACGATTTACTATAGACCTTATGTAGCCCCGCCCTGCGGTCATTGTCTTTTGTCTTTTGGTCTGTATTTTCACAGTGTTCTTTATGAATGAATGGCTTGTTTTAAAATCTTCCCGGTCTATTGACATTTGTTAAGACATCTGCTCTAAACATTAGATTCCGCATGAGAACTTTTGTTAACTTTACAATAAGTAAATCCCCTTCACCAGCTAAGTAGGCGACTCCTTGACAGCGATGCCATAGAGATATACCAACGCATTCTCATCCCAAGTCGTCATACTGACGCTTTGGACATTTCGTCTACATCGAACGCACATGGCACCCTTTAGCGTCAATATGAGACGCACAGAGCTTTGTTCGGTTATGGGTAGGTTTAGGTCTGGGGTAGGGTTAGGGTTAGACCGCTAGGAGGCGCCTTCTGGCCCATATCTATCTGCGTCTCATATTGACGCTAAAGGGTGCCATGTGCGTTCGATGTAGACGAAATGTCCAAAGTGTCAGTATATGACGACTTGGGATGAGATCGGGCTGGATATACAGAGCGACCGCAAAAACGGAAGTTCAAAGACAATATTATAAAACGGATAGTTCCAGTCCTTGATTTTGAATGGTTAAGCCGCATTCGAAGCCCTTGTAAATTACTCAACAAACATACACCTATGACCGCATTACATTAGTAGTAGCCTTCTGCGCAACTGCCGTTTGTGATTCTTTGTTGCTGCATGTGTTGCTTACACTGTAAAAATGAATACGCTATATCTACTCAATAAAATTGTGGCAACAGATTACAAGCAATATTATTAATTAAATTTAACATATTAGAATTGAGTAATAATTAATCAAATTAATTCCTTAAAAGTTAACCATTTAAAATGAGTAAAATTTACCCCAAAATTTTTTTTCAACAAAAATATCTGAATAACAGACAGACGTCAAAGATGAATTAAGATCTATTTATTTTGTATTGCCAACATTGAAGACACCTGATGTTAACAAGCAGAATCACTGAGGGGGAAAACCGTAATTGTAAGTCACCATTCTGGTGATTAGTGTTTGTTTTAGTTGGGCTCTTGACCCTTAAATCAATAACTTTAGATTTTGTTTGGCTGCTGTACTTGAGTTATAACAGCCAGATGAACAAATAAAAAAAGGTGATCTGATGGTATTGGTTGTGTTTTAACACTAAGTAAAGATAAACAACAATGCCTTTGACTACCAACCTGAAGCTGCTGCCGCGATTTACACTATTGGATGTTAATATCCAATATAGGATATGTATTTAGTTCATTCCTGCTTCTTTTTTTACTTTCTGAATTATATATAAAAAAATATTTTATTTATAAATGAATTTCACTGTATATAGTCTAAAGTATGAAAGAAATGTATATAAAGTTTTAGAACAAATCATTTTATACATTAAACACAATAATACGCCATCGCATTCACGACTCTCCTGTGATTAAAGGCGACACTTCCGTTTTTCTTCCCACCGGAGCCTCGCTTTCGATTTCAAAATAACGGCTGCGTGAAATCAGCGTATTGCTGAGATTCATACGCTAATTATTGATGTCTGTGTGTCTACATTTTTTTTATTTTATTGATTTGATCATTTGGATTTCATTGAAAAGGCTAAAAATATTATGCTGTACAAGGACAGTGCTGCTATAATTAATAAAATAAACCTAACTCAGAAACTGGGCTCTACATGAGTTCAGTGATTCAGGTCAAATGATTGTGAAATAATGATTATGTTAAAACACAACCAATACCATCAGATCACCTTTTGTATGTTCATCTGGCTGTTATAACTCAGGTACAGCAGCCAAACAAAATGTAAAGTTAATGATTTAAGGGTCAAGAGCCCAACTAAAACAAACACTAATCACCAGAATGGTGACTTAAAATTACGGTTTTCTCCTTCAGTGATTCTGCTTGTTAACATCAGGTGTCTTCAATGTTGGCAATAAAAAATGAAGAGATCTTAATTCATCTTTGACGTCTGTCTGTTATTCAGATATTTTTGTTTAAATTTTTTTTTTGTAAATTTTACTCATTTTAAATGGTTAACTTTTAAGGAATTAATTTGATTAATTATTACTCAATTCTAATTTGTTAAATTTAATTAATAATTGTAATGATTCATGTCTGTGTTCCTCTGTCTTGTCCCGTGTTTAGCAGTTCCCCATTATGTTGATTAGTCTCCCCAGGTGTTTCTGATTAACCACGCCCCCTTATTATCTTGTTTAGCTTGTTTACCCTGTTAGTCTCAGCCTTTTTATACCTTGTACACTCATTCTTTCCCTGTGAAGTCTTGTTTTAGTGTCACACTGCAAGAGTATCCTGGTTTTCATGTCTCTTGGTTTTGGATTTCTTGCTCTGTTCCCTGGATTACTCTTTTGCCTCTGACCACATGCCTGTTTTGTGTGTTTCTTTGTATGGACTGCCTGCCTGTGTTTGACCTTGCCTGTTCTTTGGATTACCCTTAATAAAATCTGCATTTGGATTCTCCACCTTCGTGTCTTGGAGCAGTTTGTGACAGACAAACACACAAAAAAGGCGTGTGGTCAGAGGCAAAAGAGTAATCCAGGGAACAGGGCAAGAAACACTGCACGACAAACGACGCACAAAGCTGAAAATCGGCCCGATTAAAAAAAGAGCCGCACGAGTCAGAATTCGGCTCAAAATTGGGCAAAAATTGCACAGTGTATGCCCAGCCTTAGTAAATATTGTGCAAGATTTACTTTTTTTTTTTTTGCATGTCATGTGCGGGGCTCCATATTTTTCTGATGAGCTTAATCATATAAATATACTTTACACTTAGAGTTAGTCTCAGCCTCAGACGTCATGTCCACGGATCATTGGCTGAACGTCTGATGCATATGGCACACTTTTCTGGAAACACTTCAGAAGTTTCGAAGTCGCGATCTGATTGGTTGAATTCTACAGGATTTCCGGAAGACGTGTGTGTCGCGTTCTTTATCGGTCCGCCTGGAGACAAAGGCTGTGACGCCAAAACCCCTCGTGGAAGAAGAAAGCTTCTGTGTTTACAACTGTGACAATGAGCGCTTACCAGGATCTAAATGCTGGATTTTCAAAAGTATGTGAAGTTTGCAGCTCCATGCAGTAAACTTGCACAATGTTCTTGAATGAATAATTTGTTATATGCACGCCATTCTGTTATTGTAGGGACATCGACATCATATTGTCATGCCCCTAAACATGACGTGGAACAAAACAAACTGTGATTGGTTGCGTTACATGTCAGTCAAACGTCCTCTTGGGCGGTCCTTGGCCAAGAAAAGCTGCGATAGAGGCTACGCAAGACTAACTTAGAGTAGACTAGTCAAGTCAAGTCACCTTCATTTATATAGCGCTTTTAAAAATATAGATTGTTTCAAAGCATGCAGCTTTACAGTGATAATGGGAAATTAAAGCAACAGAGATTGTTTTGGCTTTACAGCAGCTCTAGAATAAAGTTATTGTCCAGCTAAAGTTAGTTTTGATTGATTCACTTCGGTCACAACGAACATTAGTTATAACTTAGGGGCCGCTAACACGAGACTACACTCTATTGACTTTTTACTTTATGTAGTGTCACAGATAGGGTACAGTAAACATTTCTCAATATGTGCTCAAAGAAAGTAGCCTATATAAAAGATTATTAAAGCTTGAGGATCATATTTTACTGTTTCAAATTTGTTTACTAATGATGTCATACTGTTGTATAAAAAAAAATGCAAGCGGTGACTAAACAGACTTGAAACTGACTGACTGAATTTGTCCTGTCAGCAATGCTGAAAGATGTTTTCATCTAAAACATTTATGGTATTTCATGTTTATAAGAATTTATTTTACATCACTTCCTTTGAATAATGTGACAAAGCTTTTAAGTCACTCGAGAAATGTCACTGTTCGTAAGAATGATTCTTGCAAGTAAGGCTATTTTGGCAGTATGTGGCTTTATACCGTCCCTCATCCTCTCTGTTGATCATCACTGGGCGAATCTCAGCAGGTTTACTTCCTTCTTCCTTTTCACATTTACCAGGTGTGGTACTTTTTGAGAGGTCAGTCTGACTTCATTACTATGCATTACAGGAATGTAAAAAGTTACATATTTCTGTACTTAGCTTCTTAAAGGGATACTCCACTTAAAAAATGAAATATACTCACCCTAATGTTGTTTCAAACCTGTATGAATTTCTTTCTTCTGCTGAACAGAAAGGAAGATATTTAGAAGAATGTCAGTAACCAGACAGTTTCTGGTCCCATTGACTAGTATATATTTTTCCTACTATTTTTTCCTAATAGTTTCGATAAATTCAGCCAATTTACACAAAAGGGGGGAAAAAATTCACATCAGGAATACTGCAATCTTTGTAAAATTTCTAAGTCCACTTACAGTATCGTCCATGAATTATTATTTTTTGTGGTAATTTTTCTTGAGATATTGGATGTTCAAACCATAGTTTTTTTTTTTTTTTTTTTACTTTTTTGGTTCTGCTGACAGGTACAACAAACCTTTTCAAAGTGCTTTTATACATGTTTTACTAAGCACTCTCTTAGACTGAAATCATACACTATGTAGGTGTTTGAATGCAAATACAGGCTACACTTGCTTGATTTCACACAGACACTATTGCTGTTGCAATAATAGTCTTCTTCTACGTCAGTTTTCTCTTACTACTTCGCATACTGTCAGAGTACTATATTTCAAAGAGAACTTAGTTCATGACCAATAAAAAAATTTTGTTCTATATGAATGCAATCCAGACATGCTACATCTGCCATTTTGGCATTGCAATATAAATTGTGTTGCTTACACACACTTTACAAATCCTCTTCCAAAGCCTCATGTGATAGTAAAGTGTCTTTTGTATGCGTACTTCAAAATATTGCAAAATATAATAGTAGGTCATCCAGGGAGTTTTCGTCTGCTTTTTATGAATTCTATGAATTCAGACATATTACTCTCCTAATATAACCTATTGTTTTTTTTGCCTGCTAAATATTGGGGAGAAATGAGAGAATGAGAGAAACCTGAGGCACAGAACTGAAACATAATTCAAAACCCATCCAAACATAACACAAACTCAGATTATCCCTTTGACAATATCTTGTTTGATTAATTTGATGACCGACCAGAAACTTCATTCTTTTGTGTGACAGACTGAAGTGTGCAAACTGATGCTATCACCTGACAACTGAAAAGTCCCAAAACTCCATGCCAAAATCAGACATTACATCAGGCAGTACAGCTGTTGAAGATTTCTGTCTCATTCTTTTGACTGATAACTATATGCCTCTCCTTCTTCTAAAGAAGATATTTAAAGAAATGTCTCATTGTTTTTGTCCATACATCACTCTATTAAGCATCACTGAGGGAGTTGTAGGCGTTTACTTCCTTCTTCCTTTTCACATTTACCATGTGTGTTGTTTATTTTTTTAATTGTTTTGAGGTGACACTTCTTAGTATGCATTACAGGAATGCAAAAAGACGAGAGACTAAGCTCACGAGAACGATACTAGATTTTTACACATGCAGTATTTTTAAGAAATCCCCAATGACAAAATTCATGACTGGAAAAATAGTCTGCAGGTGTATTTTGAAATGTTTTAACTGATCATTTTGTAATGAATGTAATTTCAGTTCTACTTCTTAATATGAATTATCATATGCATTGAAAGACAACAATATACAAGCACTTTAAAAGGTTTTGCCACAAACTCTGGCTGGCTTCTGTCCTGTTTAACATGAGTCTCTTCAGACCTTACTGTACATGAATTATAAGCTTCCAAAACTTCTGATTAAGGCTGTGTGTGATCTGCTAATTGAACTCCTTTCCACAAATTGAATATAGAAATAAAAACATAAAAAAAATAAAGTGCAAACAATAAGTGAAACCATAATCAAAGTACTCTCTCAATATTCAAAGTGCAAACAGAGACCAGAGCTAAGAGGTGGGTACATCTACACAGCCCAGCCTAAGATAGGTTTGGTATTGGTAGACAGGCTATTGTATGCAGCCTACTTTGCGCGCATGGCGCATCAGAGAGCTCGCGTTTTACTTTACAGAGCAGACATTTACAATAGTTTACAATTGAAGCGACCTTTATCCAACTGAATTAAATGTTTTTTATTTTTATAAAAAAAAGCAAAACGACAGTGGAAGCAATGTAATGTAAACATAGCGATGGCATACAGGTATTCTATGCTAATTTCACCCTCATGCTCCGTCATGGCGATATAGCGAGACAGCTTTTCACCTCAACGAGAAATATCGTCACATTTGAATATCGCGAGATCTCGTGGCACAAGATCTCATCACACCCCTAATACTGACACAATGGATAGATCATTTATTCACCCTCATGTCGTCCCAAACCTGTATGCCTTTCCTTCTTCTAAAGAAGATATTTTGAGAAATGTCTCATTGTTTTTGTCCATACATGGAGGTCTGTATCTTCTAAAAAAAAATCTTATTTTGTGTTCAGCAGAAGAAAGAAAGGCATGCAGGTTTGGAATGACATGAGGGTGAATAAATTAATTTTCATGCATTGCGTATACTACAATATGCCATTTAAGCTATATAAATACATTCAAAAAAAAAAGAAAAAAGGAAAAAAAAGAATGCATTATTATGTTGGTTGGTGGTTTATATGAATATTTACATGATATTCAAGTTCACAAGATTCACCACAAGGTAAAATGTTTAAATTTTTTACCAGACAAAACTACCCAGGAACCCCTTCAAAAATGTAATTCTTGGTGACACTTATAAAAGCTTTCATTAAGACCATTAACTAACATTACTACATTATTAACAACAGATTAATAGTTAGAAAATGGCATGAAAATGTACTATTAGTGACTTTGTTCGTGTGAACTTTTAGAATACATTACAGGATTAAGAAACTTTACAAAAACAAAGTGGCGGCAGATATCACTAGAACAATCCAAACAAGAAATTTTTCCACACCTTAAAGGACAATAACAATTCAGATTTGTTTTTGAACTGGTTTCAGCATTGAAGCACAAGGAAGGAGGAAGATTTCATATTATCCAACTTTCAGTTTTGTTTTGTTTCCATTTGTTCGCAGTCTGTACGTGATTAAGTGCAAACTGTTTTCCCTTGCCTTGCCTGCATGCTATGAATCATTAGTTAGTAAATAGTTAATTTATCATTTATAAAGCAATGTCCCTACATTAATAGACATTTATAAGCAGTTATAAATACAGCTATGAATGCTTTATTCTTCATGTATAAGCATATCTAAAATGTGTTTAATAATTGAAATGTAATACTTTATTAATAATCAATTTTTAATTTCTAAATTAATTATTACATTATTTACAAATTAGGAGTTGTCAGTGCTTCATAAGATCATTTATAAAGTGTAAGTAAATGATTAATAAACTATTTTAAATATACATTTATACATATTATTCATACAAATAGTAAAAGTTACTCAATGTATCAATAAATGCTTTTTTAACACATATTCCTACTGAAATCATAATTAATTCAGGTAGTTATAAAACATTTCGTAGTTGTCAGGTAACTATTTTTGTGAGCTCATCTAAAGTGAGGACTTTTTATGCCTCTTAAAGCTTTTAAAAAGGAGATTTAAAGGCTCAGATATCTTCTAAACAGAAAAAGGAAACAAACACAACACATAGTGATACAGAACATAGAAATATTTATTTCAAGATACAAAAATGTAAACTGTACAGCTGTACACTTGATATAAAATAAAAAATAAACCTCTGCAATGTAATATACAATATAAAAAGAAACGAAATAAGCAATTAAATTAACAAAAAACAACAAAATAAGCAAGAATATAAATAAAAATTTTGAAACAAAATTAATATACGTAAAAAATAAATAAAAAAAGGAACAAAACTAACAAAAAGCAACAACATTAGGAAAATAGGCTAAGCAAAACATTTTGGTCAAGTATGAAGGTTTTCTTGTTTCAGTTTCATGGCTGAGAGAAAATTCAGGGCAAACAGTGAGTCACAAAGTTCCAAAATTCCACACAAAATCTTAGTGTGGAAAAATCCAAATAAATTCTACATATAAATCAAAACTGCCTAATGTTACCCAGGACGAGCTATAGGACTGTGCAAGCATTAGGGGTGTTGATGGACTCTGTTGATGGAATCTATATTTTAATCATCGTTCTAAATCTGATCTGGATAGTCTTTGACAAAAACTCGATTTTCTCAGCTTTTTGCTGAAAATGTTTCTTTTTTATGCAACATTCACCCACATTCAAGTGATGATAAAAAAAAGTATGCGTTTTTGATTGTTTCAAAAAAGCAGAGGGTCTGTTCTTTCTTTTGACATATGTTCAGATATTTATACAACAAAATATTCTGAGGGCCATGAAACTTTTGTGAAAATGATCAAAAATGCTGACAGTGGCTGGCAACTGTTTAAAAAACAGACAGGAAGAGTTAAAGTGCAACAAATTAATATCCATCACATTACATCACATTTACATTTTAAATTGTACCTCAAATAGATGAATACATGAAATTATAGATTTAATTATGAATTAATTACTTAAACAAATGTACAGAAGTACACAAAAGCACTTACATGCCTGCTAAATTTAATCCAAACATTAATAAAAACATCACCTAGGCCTAGGGGAGCGCGGGGCACAACCTAACGCGGGGCTAGTTGTAACACGCTTGTTTTAAATACTTCCGCACATGCTTGGATGATGAAACTTTGTGTATTTACTAGTTGCCATATCAACACTATATAGAAAAAAAAAAAATCCGCCAAAATGTTTTTTGTTTTTTTTGGAAGATATCCATAGACATTTATTAAACCATAGCAAAAGTAAATTTCTTACTTAAGTAAATTTTTCATCTCTATTTTTTGTGTTTATTTAAAATAAGACAAATCTGATATTATTTGAATCTCCAAGATGTTATTTAACAGTTGAGATAGTTATTTAATGCTTCGCTAACTAGCAGAAGACACTAGCAGGGTTTAAATCCCATTTTTGCAGGCGGGGGCATGTTGTAACACTGCGTTACAATGTGCCCCTATTAGAAATATGCTATTATATTCTATACTTGTATTAATTTTATTGAGAAAACGTGAGAAAAAGGTGAATAAAGACTGAGAGTCAATGTTCAGAAATTACTAATTATTTATTTGTTTTGAACTATGTTGTATAGCTGTGTTTTCATGTGTTCGTAGTCAAAACTCAAAAATGAGTTTATATTTAATTATTAAAAATTGCCATTATTTTATATGAATTTTTTTTTTTATTGTATTTAATTTAGAAAATATTTTAGTTTGTTTTGTATATTTTTTTTTTATTAGATCAGATAACATTTTAAGCTGTCATATGTTATGTTACAATGTGCCCCCACACATGTTACAATGTACCCCACCTATGGGGCATGTTGTCACATTTCACTTCCATTCTTTCGGGGTATATCAAGAAAAAAGTATATAATGTATTAATAAAACAAAAACACATAATTGTACTAGACATGTGGGAAATTAATGTGGGAAAAAATAAATACTCTAAACCATAAGTAGATTTACACAAACTGAGAAAGTCAAAAAGCGTTACTTTGTGCCCCGCTCTCCCCTATATCAAAAATAAAGGTAATTGAGTTTACTTGAAAAGTGCAGCATGGTCTTAACTAAACTCAGGAGGAATGTGGCTATCCAGGTCCAGGAATGTGTAATCCATGCTTTACTGACGTACAGACACGTTTAACACAGAAAGAGAATGATGCTAACATTACAAACAGTTGTTTACTGTAAGAGCGGGCGCAGTCATTTGTTACTTAAATGTGCAAGGCTTCTGATGTCATCCTGATGTCTTGCATATTCAAAGAAAATCGCTTACTTTCGTGTTGCAAAATAATGTGGATGGATTCACTTCTATGACAATCACCACTATGACAATACAACTGCCCATTCTATTTCCAACTTCATTTTCAACTCAAATAGGGGTGGTGAATGTTTATATAAGGAAGTAAAAAAAAAAAGACTATATTCTTAAACATTTTAGCAAATAACATGTACCGAGAATTATGAAGTGATTGAAACAAATGACTGAAAAACAATTATCCTTGTGACAAAAAACAATTGAAGCCTTTTCACAATCATGATTTATTTTATTTTATTTTATTTAATCAGTCATGTACAATAAAAAAATAAAAAAAGACCTCACATTTTTCTTCAAAATACAGTTTTATGATATCTATGCTGTAGTTGTTCTGTGCTGTTGTTACAATAACACCATTCAATAATGACAGCAGGGTTTAGTGGAGGGTCTTAACCACACAACCAGTCAATGCTTCTGCTAATATAAGTTTCATGAATTTTCAGTAAGCCTACACAAAACGTCTAGGTTACGACTGTAACCTCTTTTCCCTGAGAACAGGGAACTCGCACTGCATCGATGACGCAAAAACTATCCAATCACGGCAATCGAATTTGACCAGCGACAACATGACATCACTACTAGTGTGACCCGGAAGTATAAAAGGGGTGCCTAGAGTACGTCATCCACTTTCGTCTGAAGGGACTGTTCAGCAGGCATCCCCGAGGCATGACTAACGATGCAGTGTCTCGTTCCCTGTTCTCAGGGAACAGAGATTACAGTCGTAACCTAGACGTTCTCTTTAGAAAGGGAACTCGAGTTTGTCTCCAACAAACTCCTAGTACACATGCCTAAGCCAGATATTAAGGCAGCCCAGATATTAAGGATGGCACTTGAATATCCTATGTCCGAAGTTCCAAGCTAAAGTCTCAAACCAACACTCAGAAGTGAGATGAGACCTGCTATACAAATACAAGGTGGCTATCCAGGTGGGCCTACGCTTGGTAGACAGAAATATTAGTTAGAAAGAAAAAAAGATTAGGTAGAAAGATAGAAAAGTTAGAAAGAAAGAAAGAAAGAAAGAAAGAAAGAAAGAAAGAAAGAAAGAAAGAAAGGATAGCCAGAAAGAAAGAAAGATTAGGTAGAGGGAAAGAAAGAAAGATTAGTTAGAAATAAAGACAGAAAGGAAGATAGATAGGTAGATAGATAGATTAGTAAGAAAGAAAGAAAGAAAGAAAGAAAGAAAGAAAGGTTGATTAGTTAGAAAGAAAGAAAGATTAGTTAGAAAGACAGATTGGTTAGAAAGAAAGAAAAAGATAGATTAGTTAAAAAGAAAGATGGATTAGTTAGAAAGAAAGAAAGAAAGATGGATTAGTTAGAAAGTTAAAACCAAAGAAAGAAAGAAAGAAAGAAAGAAAGAAAGATAGATAGATAGATAGATTAGTTAGAAAGAAAGATAGATTAGTTAGAGATAGATAGATAGATAGATAAAAACATTTTGAAGATAGATAGATAAAAACAGTTTGAAGATAGATAGATAGATAGATAGATAGATAGATAGAAATAGTTTGAAGATAGATAGATAGATAGATAGATAGATAGATAGATAGATAGATAGATAGATAGATAAAACAGTTTGAAGATAGATAGATAGATAGATAGATAGATAGATAGATAGATAGATAGATAGATAGATAGATAGATAGATAGATAGATAGATAGATAGATAGATAGATTTAGAATGGTAGTTTAATTGAGTCTAGGGCTTCAGAGAGTTTAAATTTGAGTTTTTGGTTTGTGCACTAATGGGCCACCGTAGTCTTGGCTCAATTTGAGCAGTCTGCAATGAAAGTCAATGGGGTTTTTATGATTTTTAATATTAATTTTTAAGAAAACTGAAAGTCAAATCAGTCTGAAAAGATATAGCACACTAAGTCAGAACAGTCTGAAAGTCTGACCCGAGTTTGGAGTTTGTAGAGTTAAAGCTCTAGGAGGAGTTAGAGTTGAAAAATTTTGGGTAAGAAAAAGAATAATAACTAGATGCGAAAGTTCGTAGAGACAAACTTTAAGTTGGCTTGAGAAAGTTTGGTGTTGCTAGGTGGTTGCTAGGGTATTTTGGGTGGTTACTAGAATGTTCTGGGTGGTTGCTAGGCGGTTGCTAGGATATTTTCGGTGGTTGCTAGGGTCTTTTTGGTGGTTGCTTGGCGGTTGTTAGGGTATTTTGGGTGGTTGCTAGGGTGTTCTGGGTGGTTGCTAGGATATTTTCGGTGGATGCTAGGCGGTTGCTAGGGTGTTATGGGTGGTTGCTAGGGTGTTGCTAGGTGGTTGCTAGGGTATTTTGGGTGGTTACTAGGGTGTTCTGGGTGGTTGCTAGGCGGTTGCTAGGATATTTTGGGTGGTTGCTAGGGTCTTTTGGGTGGTTGCTAGGCGGTTGCTAGGGTGTTCTGGGTGGTTGCTAGGCGGTTGCTAGGGTGTTATGGGTGGTTACTAGGATGTTTTGGGTGGTTGCTAGGGTGTTCTGGGTGGTTGCTAGGCGGTTGCTAGGGTGTTATGGGTGGTTGCTAGGCTGTTTTGGGTGGTTGCTATGGTGTTGCTAGGGTATTTTGGGCGGTTGCTAGGGTGTTCTGGGTGGTTGCTAGGCGGTTGCTAGGTTGTTATGGGTGGTTGGTAGGCTGTTTTGGGTGGTTGCTTGGGTATTCTGGGTGGTTGCTAGGCGGTTGTTAGGCTGTTATGGGTGGTTACTAGGGTCTTTTGGGTGGTTGCTAGGCGGTTGCTAGGGTATTTTGGGTGGTTGCTAGGGTGTTCTGTGTGGTTGCTTGGCGGTTGCTAGGATGTTATGGGTGGTTACTAGGGTGTTCTGGGTGGTTGCTAGGCGGTTGCTAGGATATTTTTGGTGGTTGCTAGGGTCTTTTGGGTGGTTGCTAGGGTATTTTGGATGGTTGCTAGGGTGTTATGGATGGTTACTAGGGTGTTTTGGGTGGTTGCTAGGGTGTTGCTAGGTGGTTGCTAGGTTATTTTGGGTGGTTACTAGGGTGTTCTGGGTGGTTGCTAGGTGGTTGCTAGTATATTTTGGGTGGTTGCTAGGGTCTTTTGGGTGGTTGCTAGGCGGTTGCTAGGGAATTTTGGGCGGTTGCTTGGGTGTTCTGGGTGGTTACTAGGCGGTTGCTAGGGTGTCCTGGGTGGTTGCTATGAAGATTTTAGGCAATTACTTATTGGCTGCTCAATAATATAAATCCTCTGAGGGAGAGAGAGGGAGAGAAATGCAGGGGTGTCAGGCCCTTTGTGTGTGTGTGTGTGTGTGTGTGTGTGTGTGTGTGTGTGTGTGTGTGTGTGTGAAAACGTCGGTTTGGATTAGAATTTTTTAGAACTCCCCAATGTTAAGTCAATGGGAGTTTTTCCGAGTTTTGATCGTCATTTTTAGGAAAACCTAAGTCCGATCAGTCTGAAAAGATATAGCACACAGAGTCAGATCAGTTTGAGTGTCTGAGCCGAATTTGTAGTATGTAGAGTTAAAGCTCTAGGAGGAGATAGAGTTGTAAATTTTTCAAGTACAATATCAGTAAGTTGGCTCTCTCAAGCCAACTTAATAATAATAATAAGTTTAAATAGGATTTCAGTAAGTTGGCTTTCCCAAGCCAACTTAATGAATGAATAAATAAATAAAACATTTACATAAAAGGAAAATAGTAATGAATTAAGTCAAGGCAAGTATCCTCTTCCCTTCAGCTAATGATAGCGTAATTAAGGTTGATTATTTCAGCAGTTAGCTGTACATTATAGTTTTTCTTTAAGGTCACAGTGCCCAAAGTCCGAGTTCCTGTGCATGAGAACTGGAATTCATATACACCAGGAATGCTGGGAGAAGAACAACCCTGATGTTTGGTTATTTGGTCAATTTCAATTTATTTAATTTAAAAAAGAGACAATGTACATTAATCAACATTCATGATTGTTAATGTACTCAAATTAGCACGAAGGCTTGTTTTCATTGGTAGTCCATTTGTCAGATCTTATTAGGCCTAAAAAAAATTATAAACAATTCTGTAAATCACAGTTAAACAAGTTATACAAAAAGACTAAATATAAAAAAGACAAAGTAAATAATAATAATAATATTTACAATAAAGTGAGAAACATCAATGTTTACATTTTTGATTATGAAGAAGCCATTTGATGTGCATTCTTTAATTGATTGTGGAATAGAATTCCGCCTATGTGATGCTCTGAATGAAAAAACAAATGACCCAACTGAACACAGTCACTATAGCAGAGACAGAAAGGGTGGCGCCAACAGAAGAATTGGTAGAATTATTTCCTGGGTCAATGCGGGGTCCTGGGGGTCCTGGAGGTCCTGGAGGTCCAGGCGGGCCTGCTACACCTTGTGGACCTGGAAAAATTAAATATTAGTGAAAACTAAAATATTTGATATTGATAACATACAGAATATCATATTTGTATTCTTGGCTCTGTTTGTCAGTTATGGTATCTGGCTTAAATAATTAAAAAGAAAGTGAGGTTGGCGGCTTTATGTTGAAGGAATATTTAAAGGCCATGTTTGATGTATGACTGGCTTACCAGGTTGTCCTCGAGGTCCTATGAAGGAATCGGTGTCTGAAAGGTAATGCATATATGTTACATGTTTGTACTATAAGCCTAAGTGTTCACATTAAAGGGGAAAAAACTGTTTTAAACATGAAAGAGGCCCCTAAGCCAAGCAAAGCCCAAAGAAGCAAGCGAAAGGCAGAAATGACTAAACAGCTTACAAAGGCTTGGTGCAGTTCATGAACCAGTGCTTGACAGTTGTGATATCCAAATGTATTAATATATGTCACTGCACCAGTACAGTGTACAGCAAAAAAGAAATTACTCAAGCAGTGTCCAGTTTAGAGATTTTACAGTGAATTAATTGCCATTTTAAGGTAAATAGGTCATGTGCACAACAGCATTACTTGTCTTTTTCCTTGCAATTAAGAGAAAACAAACACTTGTCTAACCTCTTTTCCAATGTCTGTAATGTTGAAGCCACCAACACCTGGAAGGCCAAATACCAAATCACAGGTGAACCAAACCATGGTGAGCATGCGAACAGATTAAAAAATGTCTTCGATACCTGTGTGCCTATACTACCATAAATCAACCTCTACAAGCACATAGAAAGGCAGTAAGAAGCTTAGAAATTTGCAGTCAGAGGAAGAAGATTTATGTATGACCACACAGCACATAAGCATTTAAGAGCTCTAATACTGTGATGCCTTACCAGTTTCAATCCAAGGGTTGAGGTCGAAGGCGGGGATATCCCCACAGTTAACGAAATCGGCTGAACTTGTGAAGCGGAAAGGATCTCTGGGAACTCTGCTGATTCCAGTGTTGTCACAGATGATGCGGGCCAGCGACACAGAGGCTAGTGATGCTTTTTGTTGGGTGGTAAACACTCCTTTGTTCTCCCACCATAACCTGAACACAACATGCAACTTGGCATTAACACCACTCAAACACATGCTGTTCTCTTAGACTAAATCAGGGATGTACAATCTTGCTCCTGGAGGGCCAGTGTCCTGCAGAGTTTAGCTCCAACCTGCCACAGGGCATTTACCTGGAGATTTCCTGAAGACCTTGATTAGCAGGTTCTCTCTTCCAGGAGAGGGATTGGACACCCCTGGACTAAATACACATAAATCTTTACCTGTCACCCTCACGAATGTGCTGGAACTGTGTAGAGATAAGGCAGGCAAAAAGAGAACCAACACGACCACCAGGAACAAAAGGCTCAGCAACACCTCCCAACCAAATGTCAATGTTCTCAGGGGTGCCATAAAGCTCAATCAGCCTGCGAGCCAATTCAGTGTTGTTCATCACCACAGCCAATTCTTGCTCATTCTGAGGTGCCGACAGTCCACAGAACCGACGCCATGCATTATAGCCTTATGAGGAACAACAAATGAATACCCGTTAAGTCTTCTAAAAAAACACATGGAGTGATAATGCAGCATGAAGCTGAGTTAGCTTCACGTGGTTGGGTTTAAAGGGTTCCAAGAGGGTTTTTTTTGCATGTTGTGTATGAATCCAGAATATTTACCTGGTATAGCGTGGTCACGGCTTCTTTGCATGTTGAGGGATGCCAAGTCCAAAGCAATGTGGGCTGTAAAGGCAAACAGTCTCTCTCTAAGAGCATTCACCATCATGTGGTCTTGTGTGTTCAATTTTGCCGGCCGACCAATCAGTCCACGGAGCAGAGGATCGATACCCCCTAAACAAAAAGCAAAGCAGAAATAAAGTGAGCTTGAAAGAAGACAGATTTAGAACTCTGTAGGTGTGCTGCAAGCCTCACAAACTCACCCTCGAATATCACCCTCCACGGCGAGAGGAAGGCCTCAAAGAGGGGCACACTTGGAAATTGAGAATGGTTCTGGTAATTTTCATCAAGACGAAATATGATGGGTTGGATGGCCAGGTGGGCAAAACGGAAAGCTGCTGTAGCAAAGACGTTTGCAATGGTAGGGTCCACATTTTCATTGTAACCTGGATATTGTCCAAGGCGTCTATTATAAGCATCAGGACCCACAATTATCGGCAAGTAGTCCTTAATCACCAAGATCTAAAAGAGAAAGGAGAGGTTGAATATATGAATATATGTTGTACTCCGCATGTAACTGTTTGTGCTTGTGTTAATGCACTTTTCATTGAGTGTCTTTACCTGGTTGTAGGCACCCACAATTTTTCTTGCCTCTTGATAGAGGGTTTCACTACTCCAGGTAGGATTTTGCACATGGAGGGCACGAGCCAATCTATTGTGCTCTCTCAAGAAAAGTGCGTGTAATGAGGTAAGAGCAATGTTCTCAACAACACGAACATCCCCTGCACACATCAAGAGTTCATTAGCATTTGCAAATAGTAGGCATATACCACACATTTTAGATGCTGCATTTACCAATGACGACTAGGAAAATGCCTGATAATTGCATATGAAGGCATAAGATTTTCTAAGAATGAAAAAGTTACTGACCTGCAATGAAGCAAGGCACCTCTGTTAGGGTGGTGTCATTGAGGGTTTTCCTACGCGTGGCACAGACGTTACTTTTTACACTAGTAAAGGGAAGGTGCTCTCGTCCATTATCCTTGAACTGATCATTGACACGCAGAAGACCACCATCATTGGTCAGGTCTCGTAGTTCCTTTGCTAGCCCATCCTCATTCCCGTAAATCTGTCCAGCATCTAGGAAAGCTGTTAGAGCGTTGATCTGTTCCCGAACTTTGGGGACCCCACCAAAGAAATAGGCGGTGTTCCCAGAACCACAGGCCGGTGCAGAACGGAAGAAAGGGAGACAGGAGTCAGGAAGCAGGCGTTGATCTCCTGGAGGAGCCTGTGTTTTGAAATTAAATGTATCATGAAAGATCGTTATTATACAACAACAATAGTGGGATAATATCTGACAGAAGTTTAATCTTTGACTGACTGGAATTGGGAAGCAGGGTTCAGAGCGCTCACAGCTCTCGTCACAGTTGAGGCCACTGCTGAAGGACCTAATGCTTGGTGAGGTGGGCGTAAAAGTCAGATCGTGGTCAACCCATTGCCCAAAGATGGTAAGCATGAAGGTAAAGTCATGATCACTCTCTATGTCAGCATCTGCAGTGCTTAGAATACGATTGGAAACCAGTCTGACCTACAATCATTGAGGTAGACAGAATTCAGACATTGTTAACTGATTGGTGGCCTACTTGATTGTCAAGTAGACTTCAGTAAACTATTTATTATCATACCAGGGGCAGCGCTGCACCATTAAGCAATCTGTTAGGATCCCATCCTTTGGCCTGGGATATGCCATCCTCATAGACAGCAGGCAACCATCGGGCAAAAGGGGTGTTGGATGCACCAAGAAGTGGGTTATTCCTGGGAATTATAAATTTAGTTGTTTAGCAAGACAAACACTGAGTCTTTGATTAAGACTACTCTGAATAACGAGGGCAAGACAGACCTATTGTTGCAGACATTGCTGGCAGTTCGATACTTGTTTATGTGGGGTGTGGTCCTACAAGAAGGTGGGCGGACTTGAGCAGCACAGCCTGTCAGACGTGTAATCGTGTTAAGCTCGTCTTGAGTGAGCAGATCTAGGGGAAAACACATAACGACAGTTTATAGAAAGGAACATCAGTCAGTGATGGATCTTTTCTGAGCTTTGCAAGTTTTGCAACATGTTTTACTCATACTTGTAGCATTGATGGACCTCTTGTGTACATGATGGGCTTTCTCACTGATCAGTCTAAGCGTTTGCCCCATGTAGTCTGCGGCTCTCACAGCGTCTCGTGTCTTTCGAGCTGGCTGTTTCAGCAGACGTAGCTTGTCGGAAGGCTTGGTGACATCTCTGCGCACCCTTGCTAAACTCCTGGAAGAGGGGAGATTTATAAAAATAAAATAGATCAGTGACTGATGATGGCACAGGAATATAGAGCAACATTCTTACAAACTTTACTCACTCATCACGAGAATACTTGTAAGCAGCATCTACTATTTGCTTTGCTTCCTCAATTGAATCTAGAATGAAACGTCTCCTGGCACTGTCTTCTTCTGCTAAAAAAAAAGAAAAGGGTATTAAATCATCAAATCATTGCCCCAGAAATACTAATAATGACTAATTTTAGTGTACATGTATTTTTTATATTGCTAATCATTAGCTGATACATTTTTTAAAGGCCCCCAATATATTTCAAGTGAAATTGAAGAATGGAAAAGGACGTTTTGTACAAAATCAGGCCTAGATGAAGTTCGGTTTGGCAGTTCGAAACAGCTTTGCAAAGCTAACTTTCCAGAAAAGTTCGCTCCAGCTGGTAAACACCTTCGTACTACCATTGGTCCAATGTGATTACGTAATAGGTTGGTGTGCGCAGAGGCTCCGTTTTGTTTTTGTTTTTTTTTGTTTTTTTTTTGATAAGGAAATCTCTGCACTCAAAAAAATGAAACCTTGACTTTAATTATTTTTTTCTTGTCAACAGGTTCCACTTAATTTAATTATGAAAGTTGAAAACAAATAATTAAGTTTATTTAACTTAATGTGGTTGTTTTAGGGATAAATAATATTTTTGACTCAAGCCAACTATTATCAATCATTTTTGCTCAACAAGAGGCGTTTGAGTTAGTTAAGTTATATGGACTAACAAAATGTGTGAATCCAACTTATTTAATATTCCATTCATTTTAGTGACACATAATTAAATTGATAGACTATTCATAGCTATCAGCTAGCAGTAACACATATTAGTATCTTAAATGGTAAGATTTACATGTTCTTTCAACCAAAGCATATGAAAGTAGCTGAATCAGTCCACAGCCAGACAAAATGCTCCACTCTTCTCCACAATGGTAACCCACTGTAATTGAAATGGTTCTAATAATTCCAATGTAATTGAACATTAAACACAATTACATTCCCCTTTTCTCATTGTCTCAAAAAAACATAAAATAACACTTAATTTTAACATTTATTCTCTCTTAATTCAAACATATGCAAAGCATGCTGGGAACTAACAAGCACCGCCAAGTTTCAGTTAATGCAACACAAATCATTCAAGTAATCCAACACAAACGGATTAAGTAAACTTAAATTTTACATATAAGCAGATTGAACACAATCAAATTAAGTTAGGGCAAAATGGCAGTTGGCGTCGCACTATACTGCCACCATCTGGATGTAAGAATTATTTTCTTAACATAAATGGTTTGTGTTTAGACAACGCGTTAGGATTTTGTACTGTTAAGTTGAGACATAATTACGTGGACCTTAATAGAAAAAAAAAACATTTCAAGTCAACAAACACAATTATTATAAGTAAACTAAATATAAATATATTATGTAAAGTGCACAACCTTCCTCGTTCATTTTCATTTCTTCTGTTCAGTCTGTCGGACGTCCGCAAGAAAAACATGAACACACTGGAGAGACGCTTTATAGTAGAGAATTAAGTTGTAGGGGAGAGCGGGGCACAAAGTAACGCTTTTTGACTTTCTCAGTTTGTGTAAATCTATTTATGGTTCAGAGTATTTATTTTTTCCCACATTAATTTCCCACATGTCTAGTACAATTATGTGTTTTTGTTTTATTAATACAGTATATACTTTTTTCTTGATATACCCCGAAAGAATGGAAGTGAAATGTGACAACATGCCCCATAGGTGGGGTACATTGTAACATGTGTGGGGCACATTGTAACATAACATATGACAGCTTAAAATGTTATCTGATCTAATAAAAATAAAATAAAATAAAAACTAAAATATTTTCTAAATAAAATACAATTAAAAAACTTTTTCATATAAAATAATGGCAATTTTTAAGAATTAAATATAAACTCATTTTTGAGTTTTGACTACGAACACATGAAAACACAGCTATACAACATAGTTCAAAACAAATAAATAATTAGTAATTTCTGAACATTGACTCTCAGTCTTTATTCACCTTTTTCTCATGTTTTCTCAATAAAATTAATAAAAGTATAGAATATAATAGCATATTTCTAATAGGGGCACATTGTAACGCAGTGTTACAACATGCCCCCGCCTGCACAACTGGGATTTAAACCCGGCTAGTGTCTTCTGCTAGTTAGCGAAGCATTAAATAACTATCTCAACTGTTAAATAACATCTTGGAGATTAAAATAATATCAGATTTGTCTTATTTTAAGTAAACACAAAAAATGTAGATGAAAAATTAACTTAAGTAAGAAATTTACTTTTGCTATGGTTTAATAACTGTCTATGGATATCTTCCAAAAACAAAAATTTTGGCGGATTTTTTTTCTTCTAGTGTTGATATGGCAACTAGTAAATACACAAAGTTTCGTCATCCAAGCATGTGCGGAAGTATTTAAAACAAGCATGTTACAACTAGCCCCGCGTTAGGATAACTCCTAACTCCTAACGCTCCCCTACTTTGGATAACATGAGACACTGACACCGTTTTTCATGTTTAATACTGTAAAGCTGCTTGATTTTAAGAAATCTATTGTATAAACTAAGTGATATATGAAGACTTCAGATGCAAAAGCCTCTAAGTCCGTCTAATGTTTTTCTTTAATATTAACATTTTTATCAGGCTCCTATATATAGGTTTCTACCTAAGTACCGACATTTCTGAATGGGATGAGGCTGGAATTTAGTGAGTTTGAAGTAAAAAGTATTCGATGAACTTATACTAAGTGCGGAGAGCATTCACTCAATATTATTATCTCACTTTTTAATAGGTGGCTTTTAGAGGCTTTTACATCGGAGGTCTTCATATATATAAACTTGACGTGACTTTACTGGAGTGCCGATTTGCTGAGCTCGTGTAAACATATCCAAGTTGTTATGATCAGATGCTTTTCTTATGTTTTCTTTAAAAAAGCTTGCTGTTTTCTAATTTTTGTTGTATGTTTATTTTGTTATTGAGAGGAAAGCGTGCAGCACATATTTACATATTCATCTAAAACATTGCAATGTTTGCTAACAGTATATCGCTGGTCACGTATTTTCGAAGCGAAGAAGGAAAAAGAACTTAGAGTCCTTGAGTATATCAGGGCCTTAATTGATAAACTTACCACCCATTGAAAGGGCACAACAGCACCCGACCACAAAAAGCAAGGTGCAATGATTCATCTCTGAAACACAAAGTGTGACCATATGAAAAACATTGTTTATGAAAATTGCACTTTTTTTTATGCATTTCCTCAGTTTTGGAAGATAAATTCCTCTACATTTAAGTTTTTTTTAAAAAAAGTATTAAAATAAATAAATGTAACATTTTTAAAAACGAAGTAAGATTAAAATGTTATTTTATACTGTAGTCATTTGGAGTATATACTGTATGATAGCAGTTTTTAAACAAAATAAATATGTTTCAATATTGTGCATATTTTACATTTTAAGAGACACAGGAAAAAGAATACAGATTTATTGTGAAAGAATCTGAAAAATTTGACAATTAAAAAAACAGAGTGAGAAGTGTCTATACAGTGTAACAAATAATTAGACTTAAAAATACATTTGCATTTATACTTTGCATTTGCAATCAGCATCACAGAGTTTCACAACAACTACGTAAAAAGTGCAATTAAATTTATTTACAACAACAACAACAAAAAAGCCATCTAACGATAAGTTTTAGATTTGTTGCATTTCTCACCTGGTTACAGGTCTCAGGCTCTCTGGTTCCGGACTCAAGGCTCTGAGAGTGTGTTGGACTGATGGAGCAGCCGTGCTTTATACCGTCCCTCATCCTCACTCTGTTAAGCATCATTGAGGGAGTCCTAGGCGGGGCAACTGGTTTACTTCCTTCTTCCTTTTCACATTTACCATCTGTGGTGTTTCTTTAATTTATTGTTTTGAAGTGACACTTCTTAGTATGCATTAAGGAATGCAAAAACAATAGCTACGTATTTCTGTACGTAATACTGTCTTAATACTGACACAAGGAGTAGTTCATCAAACATTTTAAATTCTGTCATCATTTATTCACTCATTAAACAGAAGTAAGGAAATTATGTAGTTACCAAAATTCCAAGTCAAAGTAACCACTCTCTTAGATCTCAGAATTACAACAACACAGGAGTTTGATGGGCTGCTTTTCTTTCATTGTCTGCTCCAGTTCATCCATTAAATAATAATAACAATAAATACAATAAAATGTTGTATATATATATATATATAAACAGTCACACTTTAGATTAGGGTCCAATTCTCACCGGCTAACTATTAATTTTGACTCACTATAATTTTCCTCAGTAAACTCCAAATCACTGCTTATTAATAGTTAGTAAGGTAGTTGTTAAGTTTAGGTATTGGGTAGGATTAAGGGATGTAGAATATGGTCATGCAGAAAAGGGTGTGCTTTATTAGTACTAACAAACTGACAATATCCTTGTAATATTCATGCTAATTAAAGCAACTAGTTAATAGTGTGAATTGGACACTAAACAAAAAAATCATATTCATACATTAACACAATTTATATTGTCCACACATTTTAAGAATTCAAGCACAAGACTTTAAGAGAAAACATTTTAAGGTCATGCAGGGTAACAAATTCAAATAAAGTGGGTTGAAACATTTGACTGGTAGACCGTGTATACTACTGTCACCATGTTTTTGTTTGTTTGTTTTTTAAACTTTTATAACATTTAGAAAAAAAAGAAAAAAAAAACTAAATAATAGTTTAAACTGTTTAACAGCCTACTGATCTATAATCTATCACTAAGATCAGGAAGAACTATTTTTGTGTTAATTTTTACCAGCACTCCACCTACCATAGAATTTATGACATCAAACCCCATGTGATGAATCAGAGCCTGATTATGAAGTTATGATTTGCTTTGCTTTCCTGGTCACAGAATTATTTAATGGAAAACATGTTGGCACACACAAGGGCTCTACCAGTAAAAAATATATTTAATACTCGCCTTAAACCTATATCATTTATCACTTTTTACTGGGCACAATGTCTGTCTGTTTTTAATTTCTTTTAATTTCTGTTTTTCAAAAATCCTCATTCCATAAGACTCTTTCATAATTGAGGTCATATCAAGTTTCACCACCAGCAATTTCACTACTAAAAGTAAACGCCTGCAGACTTGAAAAACAACTGATTCATTTTTCTGGCCTTGCAGAATTTTTCAGATATGTTGAAAGTATTTATTTGAACTTTCTTAACTTTGTTGGCTAAGAGAAGGCAAACCTCAAGACAAAATTTTCAATAGAGTCATTAATATTAGATGAACTACAAACTGTCACGTATTAATTTACAGATCTGAAAATCTCAAGTGTTGTGATTGAACTTATTGTCATGGTATATTAGTCAATCCAAACTTAGTTTAATTTAACATTTAAACAAATCTTCTGACATTATTAAAGTTGTGCAAAAGATGAGACTGTCACGAAGATTAAGACGAAGGAACACAGGATCCAATACGAAGTGATTTTAATCAATCAAGAGTAGTGTGAGTGGCAGGAAACAAAGACAAAGAAACATGTGACTGAAGTAAACAAACAGAAAGTTCATGGAAGTGTTACTAAAGATGAACAAAACTGAGTGCGTGTGACAGAGACGTGTCTTTCGTTAACCTGATGTGATTTGAGATCCATTTTCTACAACACAGGCTCATTGGAGAAAAAAAAGTACCTGTGGCAACATTTTGTATCACTACAGTTTCCAACAGGAATGAACTCTAGAGGCAGTAAAACAGCAAGCACTTTTAATCGTTTTCACACACAATTATGATTACAGGAGCAGATTATAGATTAGGCTAATAAAGACTTGTTTCACGTGGCTCCTTGCACAATTATGTCATTACCTCAAAACACTTTTTACCCATAGTAAACGAATATATTTTGGAGTTTGCATCACTTAACCAGCTCCACTGGTTTTACTGACGTACTAAGCTTGCTAAGTAGCTCATCTGGTACAGAATTGTACTTGTGATGCGGAGAGCTCGGGTGAATACCGTAAAAGACGAGTCAAGATTAAAGAGCTCAGAGGCAAGAGTTCAAAAACAAGTTGCTAAAGTGTTATGGTTACGATTGCGTTTTTTGGTCACATCTGCTTTAGTTAACACGATCGGGTAGGTTTAGGGTTAGTGTAGGTGTACGTTAGCCTGACGTCGTCATACTCAGATTCTACTCAGAAAATGAGTCTGATACTGCTCCATTGGGCTGTGATTAAGGGGCGTGTTTCAACCGAACCAGGAAAGAAAATGCCTCTGCACTAAATTGGATAGACCTACAACCAATCAGAGCAATGGAGTAAGTGACGTATGTTCTTTATTCATCTTTCCGGTCGACAAATGCCTTGATCGTGGTTCTCTGTTCCTCTTTTAAAATGAATGTGCTGTCCATATCTTCTATAACAGGCGCGATGGCGGAATCTACACATCTCAATTCTCCAGCGGCAGTCATCTTTTTTGTAAACGAATTCAAACCAAGCGCTCTTTGGTGACGTGGATGATTACGTTAGGCCTACTGTTGATCATCTTTCCATCATCGTATAAAGTCCGCCCGCATAGTTGCTCCACAACGAATCAAGTCTAGACCGAACTTCCTGACCTCAAATGTTGTGAGCGGGGCTAAGTTCGGTTGGCATCCAGGCTAGGTGTAAATTATATTAAAATGGCACTGAGCTTTTAGAGCCACTCACCCGACATTTAAATTCAGAACTGGGTGATAGCCAACGTACAAACTCTAACATAATAAAACGTAGCCATATTTATGTTCATCTGTTCCAGAAAAAAAAAAAAAAAAAAAAAAACGTAACATGCTTTTAGTGCCACTTACTAAACATTTCACTTTGAAACTGTCGCAAAATGAGCACGACACAACGTGTTCTGCAAAACTGTTGCCACAGGTACGTTTTTCTAGGAGCCCCATGACATGCAGAGAAAAAATAGTAGGCTAAATTGTGTTCACGATTTACTATAGACCTTATGTAGCCCCGCCCTGCGGTCATTGTCTTTTGTCTTTTGGTCTGTATTTTCACAGTGTTCTTTATGAATGAACGGCTTGTTTTAAAATCTTCCCGGTCTATTGACATTTGTTAAGACATCTGCTCTAAACATTAGATTCCGCATGAGAACTTTTGTTAACTTTACAATAAGTAAATCCCCTTCACCAGCTAAGTAGGCGACTCCTTGACAGCGATGCCATAGAGATATACCAACGCATTCTCATCCCAAGTCGTCATACTGACGCTTTGGACATTTCGTCTACATCGAACGCACATGGCACCCTTTAGCGTCAATATGAGACGCACAGAGCTTTGTTCGGTTATGGGTAGGTTTAGGTCTGGGGTAGGGTTAGGGTTAGACCGCTAGGAGGCGCCTTCTGGCCCATATCTATCTGCGTCTCATATTGACGCTAAAGGGTGCCATGTGCGTTCGATGTAGACGAAATGTCCAAAGTGTCAGTATATGACGACTTGGGATGAGATCGGGCTGGATATACAGAGCGACCGCAAAAACGGAAGTTCAAAGACAATATTATAAAACGGATAGTTCCAGTCCTTGATTTTGAATGGTTAAGCCGCATTCGAAGCCCTTGTAAATTACTCAACAAACATACACCTATGACCGCATTACATTAGTAGTAGCCTTCTGCGCAACTGCCGTTTGTGATTCTTTGTTGCTGCATGTGTTGCTTACACTGTAAAAATGAATACGCTATATCTACTCAATAAAATTGTGGCAACAGATTACAAGCAATATTATTAATTAAATTTAACATATTAGAATTGAGTAATAATTAATCAAATTAATTCCTTAAAAGTTAACCATTTAAAATGAGTAAAATTTACCCCAAAAATTTTTTTCAACAAAAATATCTGAATAACAGACAGACGTCAAAGATGAATTAAGATCTATTTATTTTGTATTGCCAACATTGAAGACACCTGATGTTAACAAGCAGAATCACTGAGGGGGAAAACCGTAATTGTAAGTCACCATTCTGGTGATTAGTGTTTGTTTTAGTTGGGCTCTTGACCCTTAAATCAATAACTTTAGATTTTGTTTGGCTGCTGTACTTGAGTTATAACAGCCAGATGAACAAATAAAAAAAGGTGATCTGATGGTATTGGTTGTGTTTTAACACTAAGTAAAGATAAACAACAATGCCTTTGACTACCAACCTGAAGCTGCTGCCGCGATTTACACTATTGGATGTTAATATCCAATATAGGATATGTATTTAGTTCATTCCTGCTTCTTTTTTTACTTTCTGAATTATATATAAAAAAATATTTTATTTATAAATGAATTTCACTGTATATAGTCTAAAGTATGAAAGAAATGTATATAAAGTTTTAGAACAAATCATTTTATACATTAAACACAATAATACGCCATCGCATTCACGACTCTCCTGTGATTAAAGGCGACACTTCCGTTTTTCTTCCCACCGGAGCCTCGCTTTCGATTTCAAAATAACGGCTGCGTGAAATCAGCGTATTGCTGAGATTCATACGCTAATTATTGATGTCTGTGTGTCTACATTTTTTTTATTTTATTGATTTGATCATTTGGATTTCATTGAAAAGGCTAAAAATATTATGCTGTACAAGGACAGTGCTGCTATAATTAATAAAATAAACCTAACTCAGAAACTGGGCTCTACATGAGTTCAGTGATTCAGGTCAAATGATTGTGAAATAATGATTATGTTAAAACACAACCAATACCATCAGATCACCTTTTGTATGTTCATCTGGCTGTTATAACTCAGGTACAGCAGCCAAACAAAATGTAAAGTTAATGATTTAAGGGTCAAGAGCCCAACTAAAACAAACACTAATCACCAGAATGGTGACTTAAAATTACGGTTTTCTCCTTCAGTGATTCTGCTTGTTAACATCAGGTGTCTTCAATGTTGGCAATAAAAAATGAAGAGATCTTAATTCATCTTTGACGTCTGTCTGTTATTCAGATATTTTTGTTTAAATTTTTTTTTTGTAAATTTTACTCATTTTAAATGGTTAACTTTTAAGGAATTAATTTGATTAATTATTACTCAATTCTAATTTGTTAAATTTAATTAATAATTGTAATGATTCATGTCTGTGTTCCTCTGTCTTGTCCCGTGTTTAGCAGTTCCCCATTATGTTGATTAGTCTCCCCAGGTGTTTCTGATTAACCACGCCCCCTTATTATCTTGTTTAGCTTGTTTACCCTGTTAGTCTCAGCCTTTTTATACCTTGTACACTCATTCTTTCCCTGTGAAGTCTTGTTTTAGTGTCACACTGCAAGAGTATCCTGGTTTTCATGTCTCTTGGTTTTGGATTTCTTGCTCTGTTCCCTGGATTACTCTTTTGCCTCTGACCACATGCCTGTTTTGTGTGTTTCTTTGTATGGACTGCCTGCCTGTGTTTGACCTTGCCTGTTCTTTGGATTAACCTTAATAAAATCTGCATTTGGATTCTCCACCTTCGTGTCTTGGAGCAGTTTGTGACAGACAAACACACAAAAAAGGCGTGTGGTCAGAGGCAAAAGAGTAATCCAGGGAACAGGGCAAGAAACACTGCACGACAAACGACGCACAAAGCTGAAAATCGGCCCGATTAAAAAAAGAGCCGCACGAGTCAGAATTCGGCTCAAAATTGGGCAAAAATTGCACAGTGTATGCCCAGCCTTAGTAAATATTGTGCAAGATTTACTTTTTTTTTTTTTGCATGTCATGTGCGGGGCTCCATATTTTTCTGATGAGCTTAATCATATAAATATACTTTACACTTAGAGTTAGTCTCAGCCTCAGACGTCATGTCCACGGATCATTGGCTGAACGTCTGATGCATATGGCACACTTTTCTGGAAACACTTCAGAAGTTTCGAAGTCGCGATCTGATTGGTTGAATTCTACAGGATTTCCGGAAGACGTGTGTGTCGCGTTCTTTATCGGTCCGCCTGGAGACAAAGGCTGTGACGCCAAAACCCCTCGTGGAAGAAGAAAGCTTCTGTGTTTACAACTGTGACAATGAGCGCTTACCAGGATCTAAATGCTGGATTTTCAAAAGTATGTGAAGTTTGCAGCTCCATGCAGTAAACTTGCACAATGTTCTTGAATGAATAATTTGTTATATGCACGCCATTCTGTTATTGTAGGGACATCGACATCATATTGTCATGCCCCTAAACATGACGTGGAACAAAACAAACTGTGATTGGTTGCGTTACATGTCAGTCAAACGTCCTCTTGGGCGGTCCTTGGCCAAGAAAAGCTGCGATAGAGGCTACGCAAGACTAACTTAGAGTAGACTAGTCAAGTCAAGTCACCTTCATTTATATAGCGCTTTTAAAAATATAGATTGTTTCAAAGCATGCAGCTTTACAGTGATAATGGGAAATTAAAGCAACAGAGATTGTTTTGGCTTTACAGCAGCTCTAGAATAAAGTTATTGTCCAGCTAAAGTTAGTTTTGATTGATTCACTTCGGTCACAACGAACATTAGTTATAACTTAGGGGCCGCTAACACGAGACTACACTCTATTGACTTTTTACTTTATGTAGTGTCACAGATAGGGTACAGTAAACATTTCTCAATATGTGCTCAAAGAAAGTAGCCTATATAAAAGATTATTAAAGCTTGAGGATCATATTTTACTGTTTCAAATTTGTTTACTAATGATGTCATACTGTTGTATAAAAAAAAATGCAAGCGGTGACTAAACAGACTTGAAACTGACTGACTGAATTTGTCCTGTCAGCAATGCTGAAAGATGTTTTCATCTAAAACATTTATGGTATTTCATGTTTATAAGAATTTATTTTACATCACTTCCTTTGAATAATGTGACAAAGCTTTTAAGTCACTCGAGAAATGTCACTGTTCGTAAGAATGATTCTTGCAAGTAAGGCTATTTTGGCAGTATGTGGCTTTATACCGTCCCTCATCCTCTCTGTTGATCATCACTGGGCGAATCTCAGCAGGTTTACTTCCTTCTTCCTTTTCACATTTACCAGGTGTGGTACTTTTTGAGAGGTCAGTCTGACTTCATTACTATGCATTACAGGAATGTAAAAAGTTACATATTTCTGTACTTAGCTTCTTAAAGGGATACTCCACTTAAAAAATGAAATATACTCACCCTCATGTTGTTTCAAACCTGTATGAATTTCTTTCTTCTGCTGAACAGAAAGGAAGATATTTAGAAGAATGTCAGTAACCAGACAGTTTCTGGTCCCATTGACTAGTATATATTTTTCCTACTATTTTTTCCTAATAGTTTCGATAAATTCAGCCAATTTACACAAAAAGGGGGAAAAAATTCACATCAGGAATACTGCAATCTTTGTAAAATTTCTAAGTCCACTTACAGTATCGTCCATGAATTATTATTTTTTGTGGTAATTTTTCTTGAGATATTGGATGTTCAAACCATAGTTTTTTTTTTTTTTTTTTTACTTTTTTGGTTCTGCTGACAGGTACAACAAACCTTTTCAAAGTGCTTTTATACATGTTTTACTAAGCACTCTCTTAGACTGAAATCATACACTATGTAGGTGTTTGAATGCAAATACAGGCTACACTTGCTTGATTTCACACAGACACTATTGCTGTTGCAATAATAGTCTTCTTCTACGTCAGTTTTCTCTTACTACTTCGCATACTGTCAGAGTACTATATTTCAAAGAGAACTTAGTTCATGACCAATAAAAAAATTATGTTCTATATGAATGCAATCCAGACATGCTACATCTGCCATTTTGGCATTGCAATATAAATTGTGTTGCTTACACACACTTTACAAATCCTCTTCCAAAGCCTCATGTGATAGTAAAGTGTCTTTTGTATGCGTACTTCAAAATATTGCAAAATATAATAGTAGGTCATCCAGGGAGTTTTCGTCTGCTTTTTATGAATTCTATGAATTCAGACATATTACTCTCCTAATATAACCTATTGTTTTTTTTGCCTGCTAAATATTGGGGAGAAATGAGAGAATGAGAGAAGGCACAGAACTGAAACATAATTCAAAACCCATCCAAACATAACACAAACTCAGATTATCCCTTTGACAATATCTTGTTTGATTAATTTGATGACCGACCAGAAACTTCATTCTTTTGTGTGACAGACTGAAGTGTGCAAACTGATGCTATCACCTGACAACTGAAAAGTCCCAAAACTCCATGCCAAAATCAGACATTACATCAGGCAGTACAGCTGTTGAAGATTTCTGTCTCATTCTTTTGACTGATAACTATATGCCTCTCCTTCTTCTAAAGAAGATATTTAAAGAAATGTCTCATTGTTTTTGTCCATACATCACTCTATTAAGCATCACTGAGGGAGTTGTAGGCGTTTACTTCCTTCTTCCTTTTCACATTTACCATGTGTGTTGTTTATTTTTTTAATTGTTTTGAGGTGACACTTCTTAGTATGCATTACAGGAATGCAAAAAGACGAGAGACTAAGCTCACGAGAACGATACTAGATTTTTACACATGCAGTTTTTTAAGAAATCCCCAATGACAAAATTCATGACTGGAAAAATAGTCTGCAGGTGTATTTTGAAATGTTTTAACTGATCATTTTGTAATGAATGTAATTTCAGTTCTACTTCTTAATATGAATTATCATATGCATTGAAAGACAACAATATACAAGCACTGTAAAAGGTTTTGCCACAAACTCTGGCTGGCTTCTGTCCTGTTTAACATGAGTCTCTTCAGACCTTACTGTACATGAATTATAAGCTTCCAAAACTTCTGATTAAGGCTGTGTGTGATCTGCTAATTGAACTCCTTTCCACAAATTGAATATAGAAATAAAAACATAAAAAAAATAAAGTGCAAACAATAAGTGCAATCATCAAAGTACTTTCTTAATATTCAAAGTGCAAAGAGCTAAGAGGTGGTTACATCTACACAGCCCAGCCTAAGATAGGTTTGGTATTGGTAGACAGGCTATTGTATGCAGCCTACTTTGCGCGCATGGCGCATCAGAGAGCTCGCGTTTTACTTTACAGAGCAGACATTTACAATAGTTTACAATTGAAGCGACCTTTATCCAACTGAATTAAATGTTTTTTATTTTTATAAAAAAAAGCAAAACGACAGTGGAAGCAATGTAATGTAAACATAGCGATGGCATACAGGTATTCTATGCTAATTTCACCCTCATGCTCCGTCATGGCGATATAGCGAGACAGCTTTTCACCTCAACGAGAAATATCGTCACATTTGAATATCGCGAGATCTCGTGGCACAAGATCTCATCACACCCCTAATACTGACACAATGGATAGATCATTTATTCACCCTCATGTCGTCCCAAACCTGTATGCCTTTCCTTCTTCTAAAGAAGATATTTTGAGAAATGTCTCATTGTTTTTGTCCATACATGGAGGTCTGTATCTTCTAAAAAAAAATCTTATTTTGTGTTCAGCAGAAGAAAGAAAGGCATGCAGGTTTGGAATGACATGAGGGTGAATAAATTAATTTTCATGCATTGCGTATACTACAATATGCCATTTAAGCTATATAAATACATTCAAAAAAAAAAAGAAAAAAGGAAAAAAAAGAATGCATTATTATGTTGGTTGGTGGTTTATATGAATATTTACATGATATTCAAGTTCACAAGATTCACCACAAGGTAAAATGTTTAAATTTTTTACCAGACAAAACTACCCAGGAACCCCTTCAAAAATGTAATTCTTGGTGACACTTATAAAAGCTTTCATTAAGACCATTAACTAACATTACTACATTATTAACAACAGATTAATAGTTAGAAAATGGCATGAAAATGTACTATTAGTGACTTTGTTCTTGTGAACTTTTAGAATACATTACAGGATTGAGAAACTTTACAAAAACAAAGTGGGGGCAGATATCACTAGAACAATCCAAACAAGAAATTTTTCCACACCTTAAAGGACAATAACAATTCAGATTTGTTTTTGAACTGGTTTCAGCATTGAAGCACAAGGAAGGAGGAAGATTTCATATTATCCAACTTTCAGTTTTGTTTTGTTGCCATTTGTTCGCAGTCTGTACGTGATTAAGTGCAAACTGTTTTCCCTTGCCTTGCCTGCATGCTATGAATCATTAGTTAGTAAATAGTTAATTTATCATTTATAAAGCAATGTCCCTACATTAATAGACATTTATAAGCAGTTATAAATACAGCTATAAATGCTTTATTCTTCATGTATAAGCATATCTAAAATGTGTTTAATAATTGAAATGTAATACTTTATTAACAATCAATTTTTAATTTCTAAATTAATTATTACATTATTTACAAATTAGGAGTTGTCAGTGCTTCATAAGATCATTTATAAAGTGTAAGTAAATGATTAATAAACTATTTTAAATATACATTTATACATATTATTCATACAAATAGTAAAAGTTACTCAATGTATCAATAAATGCTTTTTTAACACATATTCCTACTGAAATCATAATTAATTCAGGTAGTTATAAAACATTTCGTAGTTGTCAGGTAACTATTTTTGTGAGCTCATCTAAAGTGAGGACTTTTTATGCCTCTTAAAGCTTTTAAAAAGGAGATTTAAAGGCTCAGATATCTTCTAAACAGAAAAAGGAAACAAACACAACACATAGTGATACAGAACATAGAAATATTTATTTCAAGATACAAAAATTGAAACTGTAGCCTACACTTGATATAAAATGAAAAATAAACCTCTACGATGTCATATAAAAATAGAAAAGGAACTAAATAAGCAACAAAATGAACAAAAAACAACAAAATGAACAAAAGAAACAACAAAATAAGCAAGAAAGTGAATATAAATAAAAAATAAGAAACAAAATTAATATATGTCAACAACAAAATGCAACAAAACTAACAAAAAGCAACACAGTTAGGAAAATAGCCTAAGCAAAACATTTTGGTCAAGTAAGAAGGTTTTCTTGTTTCAGTTTCATGGCTGAGAGAAAATTCAGTACAACCAGTGAGTCACAAAGTTCCAAAATTCCATATAAAATCTTAGTGTGGAAAAATCCAAATAAATTCTACATATAAATCAAAACTGCCTAATGTTACCCAGGACGAGCTATAGGACTGTGCAAGCATTAGGGGTGTTGATGGACTCTGTCTACTCCATCTATATTTTAATCATCGTTCTAAATCTGATCTGGATAGTCTTTGACAAAAACTCGATTTTCTCAGCTTTTTGCTGAAAATGTTTCTTTTTTATGCAACATTCACCCACATTCAAGTGATGATAAAAAAAAGTATGCGTTTTTGATTGTTTCAAAAAAGCAGAGGGTCTGTTCTTTCTTTTGACATATGTTCAGATATTTATACAACAAAATATTCTGAGGGCCATGAAACTTTTGTGAAAATGATCAAAAATGCTGACAGTGGCTGGCAACTGTTTAAAAAACAGACAGGAAGAGTTAAAGTGCAACAAATTAATATCCATCACATTACATCACATTTACATTTTAAATTGTACCTCAAATAGATGAATACATGAAATTATAGATTTAATTATGAATTAATTACTTAAACAAATGTACAGAAGTACACAAAAGCACTTACATGCCTGCTAAATTTAATCCAAACATTAATAAAAACATCACCTAGGCCTAGGGGAGCGCGGGGCACAACCTAACGCGGGGCTAGTTGTAACACGCTTGTTTTAAATACTTCCGCACATGCTTGGATGATGAAACTTTGTGTATTTACTAGTTGCCATATCAACACTATATAGAAAGAAAAAAATCCGCCAAAATGTTTTTTTTTTTTTTTTGGGAAGATATCCATAGACATTTATTAAACCATAGCAAAAGTAAATTTCTTACTTAAGTTAATTTTTCATCTCTATTTTTTGTGCTTACTTAAAATAAGACAAATCTGATATTATTTTAATCTCCAAGATGTTATTTAACAGTTGAGATAGTTATTTAATGCTTCGCTAACTAGCAGAAGACACTAGCAGGGTTTAAACCCCAGTTGTGCAGGCGGGGGCATGTTGTAACACTGCGTTACAATGTGCCCCTATTAGAAATATGCTATTATATTCTATACTTGTATTAATTTTATTGAGAAAACGTGAGAAAAAGGTGAATAAAGACTGAGAGTCAATGTTCAGAAATTACTAATTATTTATTTGTTTTGAACTATGTTGTATAGCTGTGTTTTCATGTGTTCGTAGTCAAAACTCAAAAATGAGTTTATATTTAATTATTAAAAATTGCCATTATTTTATATGAATTTTTTTTTTATTGTATTTAATTTAGAAAATATTTTAGTTTGTTTTGTATATTTTTTTTTATTAGATCAGATAACATTTTAAGCTGTCATATGTTATGTTACAATGTGCTCCCACACATGTTACAATGTACCCCACCTATGGGGCATGTTGTCACATTTCACTTCCATTCTTTCGGGGTATATCAAGAAAAAAGTATATACTGTATTAATAAAACAAAAACACATAATTGTACTAGACATGTGGGAAATTAATGTGGGAAAAAATAAATACTCTGAACCATAAGTAGATTTACACAAACTGAGAAAGTCAAAAAGCGTTACTTTGTGCCCCGCTCTCCCCTATATCAAAAATAAAGGTAATTGAGTTTACTTGAAAAGTGCAGCATGGTCTTAACTAAACTCAGGAGGAATGTGGCTATCCAGGTCCAGGAATGTGTAATCCATGCTTTACTGACGTACAGACACGTTTAACACAGAAAGAGAATGATGCTAACATTACAAACAGTTGTTTACTGTAAGAGCGGGCGCAGTCATTTGTTACTTAAATGTGCAAGGCTTCTGATGTCATCCTGATGTCTTGCATATTCAAAGAAAATCGCTTACTTTCGTGTTGCAAAATAATGTGGATGGATTCACTTCTATGACAATCACCACTATGATAATACAACTGCCCATTCTATTTCCAACTTCATTTTCAACTCAAATAGGGGTGGTGAATGTTTATATAAGGAAGTAAAAAAAAAAAGACTATATTCTTAAACATTTTAGCAAATAACATGTACCGAGAATTATGAAGTGATTGAAACAAATGACTGAAAAACAATTATCCTTGTGACAAAAAACAATTGAAGCCTTTTCACAATCATGATTTATTTTATTTTATTTTATTTAATCAGTCATGTACAATAAAAAAATTAAAAAAGACTTCACATTTTTCTTCAAAATACAGTTTTATGATATCTATGCTGTAGTTGTTCTGTGCTGTTGTTACAATAACACCATTCAATAATGACAGCAGGGTTTAGTGGAGGGTCTTAACCACACAACCAGTCAATGCTTCTGCTAATATAAGTTTCATGAATTTTCAGTAAGCCTACACAAAACGTCTAGGTTACGACTGTAACCTCTTTTCCCTGAGAACAGGGAACTCGCACTGCATCGATGACGCAAAAACTATCCAATCACGGCAATCGAATTTGACCAGCGACAACATGACATCACTACTAGTGTGACCCGGAAGAATAAAAGGGGTGCCTAGAGTACGTCATCCACTTTCGTCTGAAGGGACTGTTCAGCAGGCATCCCCGAGGCATGACTAACGATGCAGTGTCTCGTTCCCTGTTCTCAGGGAACAGAGATTACAGTCGTAACCTAGACGTTCTCTTTAGAAAGGGAACTCGAGTTTGTCTCCAACAAACTCCTAGTACACATGCCTAAGCCAGATATTAAGGCAGCCCAGATATTAAGGATGGCACTTGAATATCCTATGTCCGAAGTTCCAAGCTAAAGTCTCAAACCAACACTCAGAAGTGAGATGAGACCTGCTATACAAATTCAAGGTGGCTATCCAGGTGGGCCTACGCTTGGTTGGTCTATCTGGAGCTTATACAAAGTGGTGGCCTGAGGAGAAAACCTCCAAATGGGAGTAAGCCATCTCACGCTAAACAGAATCTGTTTGAAGCTCTCATGCATTTCACTCCACGTTGCATTTCGGGAAGGCGGCGTCATATTGGAAGGATGCGTTATCCGTTGCCATGGTTACTTCGACAGTGAGACCAAGAGAAATAGAGACAGACAGAGAGAGAGTAGCTTGATATTTGTTTGCATTTTAGCGATACGCCACAGTTTCTTGGTAATAAATAAAGAGAAGAGGAAGCTAAAGGAAAGGGGCTCTATCGGAAGAGACTAAATAACAATGCTAGGCAGTAAAAGTGCTTGACATCAACAACATGGACCCGTACGACCTGCCAGCTACAGAATGGACGAAAGACCCAGAAGCACTACCACCTGCCGTGTAAGCGGACAGATCGGATATCTTTTACGTCATTTGAAAAAGTGACTTTTTGAAACATTTTGCGGTACAGATATATCTATAACAAATTAAACAACTCTAGTTGACTAGCAGACTATTAATTTTGTTCGATTGTGTGAAATAAGAGGCAATCTGGCGCTGAAATGGGTTGCTTTTGAAATCATGAGTGCTCATTGCCGATGCTGTCAGTTTAGTGTCAAGCAGTTTTTCTAAATAACGCTGCCTGCCATTGTTATTTAGTTTCTCCCGATAGAGCCCCATTCCTTTTGCTTCCTTCTTCTCTATTTATTCCCAAGAAACTACGCCATTTCGCAAAATTTAAAACAAATATCAAGCTACTCTCTCTCTCTTTTGCTATTTTTCTCGGTCTCACTGTCGAAGTAACCATGGCAACGGATAGTGTATCCTTCCAAAATGGCGGCGGCTTCCCGAAATGCAACGCGGAGTGAAAACATCGTGATGTAACTCTTCATACTCTATTTCGTTCCCTCGATTTGCTATATCGTGCACACGATTTATAAAACGAGGGAACAAATTAAGGCGGGTGTAAGACTGGAGAAACTGGGAGAACTGGAAGAGAGGGCAACTCTCTGAGAGAACAAAGGAAATTAACATTTGAACTCACTCTTGTGCACCATTCGAGACGCAAATCTCACCTCAGAATCATCCTAATCTACATTTCTTTCCCTCTTCCCCCATCCCTCCTCCCTCATGCTGAGATCACCTAAATTCACCCAAGAATCTATATGGTTTAATGTGAATAATTATCATACAGTATTACACATGTTTGGTATCATTTGAAATGTCTCAGTGCGACTGGTACAAAGGTCTCATTCCCAAAGAAGTAAAACAAAAGGTAATACAGTTTTTAAGAGTTTAGACATAACTTGCACACAAAGGAGGATGGGTCTTCCAGGCAAATGGCCTCCTGCTCTCAAAATGAGTAAACTCTGAATGCAAATTCCCATTGTTAGTTAATGTTTCCATGTGAAAGGAGTTTCTGTCTTGGTCTGGGTAAATAATGAATTGCAACAAGGGGCTTCTATAACTGAGATCAGCCCGTGATCATGTTTCTAATGTCAGGTTCGCATCTTTTCTCTTTATTCCAGAGCATTTGATGTTTTGTATTGATTATCTTTGAACTGATTATGTAATTGGCATTATACATTTACCTGACATAATAAATTGTAAACATTTGATTTTATTCTAACTGACTCTGACATTATTTTCAGTAAAGAGTTAAAAGAATGGTCAAACATTCACTCACATTTAATGATGCACAGATATCATTAAAACCTTTTCATTTATGGAGTCAGATGAAATAACGAGGTAATACATATGAAAAAATGTACTTCATTTAATTAAATTACTTTGCCACGAGGAAAGACAGTAACGCGCAGAAACCTTCACACGCTGACCAGATGCCTCCATTGGGGCGATTGAGTCGGGCTTACACAGGCATACACTGTGCGATTTCAGCAAGGTTACCAACTCACACTATATGAGTAGATTGCATGCGATGTAAAGCCAAAGCTCACGATTTATGTGCTCACACTATATGGTCCGATCGTTGAGCTGCGACTTGACTGCTCACACTATACGTGTGAAATATGCGCGATAAACCCCCTATTTGCACAAATAGATCATGATATTGTTTATCCAGAGATAGTCAAAAGGATCAGCTATCGATATCAAGAGGAATTAGCATTTTCAATTTATCTAATAAATTAGGCTATTATTATTATTAGGGTAGGCCTATTAAATTGATATTACAATTAATTTGCCCCGCAATAATTTCATAGCGCATCACCGCATTACTCACTGCTAGGATAAAAGATTAGATAGATTAGCTTACTCCTAATTGAAAATTATTTTTATAGGCCTACACTGTACATTTTTTTCGTGATTTTAACGGTAAAAAACAAACAAAAAAAAACAATGTAAAAGACATGTTAATTGTTTAACAGTATATGCCCTTACTATATACAGTAAAAACCTGTAATAGCTCTCATGGGACATTTCATGTAATTTTACTGTAAAATACGGTTAAATGTACGGATTTTGGATGTACACTGTAAAAAAAAAAACCTTACCGTTGCATTTACCGTACCTTACCATAAAAAAAAAAAAAAAAAAAATTTACGATAAAAAACTGGTAGCTGTGTTTGCCAGTACTTTTCCGTAAAAAAACATAATAGAAATATTTATTGAAATTGAAAAAACTGGCAGCTGGTTGCAAGCGATTTACCGTAACAAATATGGTAGTAATATTTTAGGTTTTACGGCAGTGATCTAAAGATTACGGTAAAAAACTGGCAGCTGTGGTTGCCAGTACTTTACCGTAAAAAATAGGGTAGAAATATTTTAGTTTTTTCGCCACTGAACTAAAGTTTACGGTAAAAACTGGCAGCTGGTTGCAAGTGCTTTACTGTAAAAAATACGGTGGTAATATTTTAGGTTTTATGGCATTGAATCTGCCAGCTGTGGTTGCCTGTAATTTAAAAATATTGTATTACAAACCAATTTGTCATAAAATGTATTATTGAGAATTACCAGAGGTTTAGACATTGATGTTTTATTGACAAAAATAAGTAAGTGAGGATAGGAGCAGGCTTCACTCAATGCATATACTTATAAACTTTAAGAGTGCTGGCCTGGATAATTAGAATACGTAAAGTAGGAGAGAGGCCGCACTATGCATATATATACTTTTATTTGCACCAAGCGGCAACCTCACCGTCTCTCTCTTGAAACCAACACGGAAGTGAGTTAAACTGCAATTCATTGACTGGCCGCTTGCGCTGGCTGCAGAAGTGAGTCTAATCTGTATCTCCCCCATGTTAAAATTACCAACTTTACAGCAGAAAAAAACATGTTTACAGCCTGGATCTCTATGTGGCTTTGGTCTATACAGCTAATTTTGCCCTTCATGACAACTGTGAGGGGGGTGATTTTTTTTATAACTCATCCGTTTAGTTCATTAATATTTAAAGTTCTGCATAATTAAGGGTGTGTCCACTTTTGAGTGACAGGTGGATTCCCACTGATGTCAATGCTAGCCGTTTGTCTGCTGTTAGCTGTGTGCCTGCGTCATTTCACCTCAGCAAATTTTAGCTGCTGAACTTGCCATCTCTGCAGTGTTTGTACTTTTCTAGGGATTATTTCATACAATTTAATACACCCATTACTTCGCCCACGGCTTAGGATTCCGTCGAGTGTCGTTCGAGAGAACAACCACCGTTGATTTCAGTTGTTTTCCTCTGTGAACTTGCACTAATGGATGTCTGACAATTTCGTTGATTTTTTGAGTTTTCAGATTTAAAAACGTCTATAGATATAAAGGCTTGTTCGTTCTGCTCTCACAGAACAGATGGATTATAATATGCTTATGTTCCGTCAGATGAAATCCTGCAGGTGTCGTTGCTTTCTCCGTCCATGTAATAAATGCACATCCTTGAATGAGCGCAGATTTCTAGCGCATTTAACGTACTTGAACTTCATAGGTAATATATCTATGGTTTAACCCATTTGAGAGGCGCCAAATCAGAATTTAAAATTGACTGAATAAGCTCTCTACGAACTTGACGACCCAGCAAACATTGGTCCGACGGCAACGTCGTGTCCCTGTCCAAAAATAGTCGCGGTAGGACGGCATAAATCGGTAAAAATATGTAACACAGAACATTTCCTAAAAATGCATTCAGATACATTTGTACATGTCTACAGTTATCTGGGGTTGCATGTATAGTTGTTATTTTGACTTTTAGCTACGTGCAGTTCAATATCTACCCTAGTTGTGTATCGGTTGTGAGAGGACGTCACCTGGCGACGTCTTTTACACGTGCGTTTATAGTCCATCATGACCCTCTATGAAATCCGTGTTGAAATATGCAAAAAAAATATGCTTAATCCTTGCATGATTAATACTGCAATAACCCAGCACACATTGGTCCGACTGCACGTACGTCGTGTCCCTGGCCAAAAACAGTCGCAAGTGGACGTCCACTAGGTGACGTCCTTTACACGTGCATTTATAGTCCATCATGACCCTCTATGAAATCCTATGAAATATGCTAAAGCAATTATGCATACACCTTGGTCAACACTACAATAATTAATTTAAGTGCCCCAAGTAGTTTTTAAGAGGTTCTGAAAAGACGTACACTGACGTCAAAACTGCTGCCGAGATGTTGTAACAAATCTCGCGATATTGCAAAATCCCGCGATAGGATGTAGTGTATTATCTCGCGATTTGGGGCGTTTTCTTTTTGAACAACCACCGTACCACGAGGCGAGCAGGACTTGAGGGCGCATCGTGTGTTGCAGAATTACAGAAAGTCGACGAATTACAAAAAATCTGCTTTTGGGTAAGTACATTTTGTGTTATTTTATAAATGTGATTGAGTTTTACTTGTTTTACTCGAAGGAACCAAAATAAATGATTCACACATTGTCAACTGAGATGTAGTTTGAGTTTGGATAAAATTAGCTAGTAGGCTAAAAGTTAATCGGGTTAAAGGCAGGGTTCTATACATTTTGCGACTATTTTTCCTGCTGGTGTGACCAAATTGTGTTATATGTCGCGCTGGCGCGACCGCAACGTTGCCCAGCAGCGAATGGTAAACAAAATGAAAGCGGAACGAAACTACGCTACTCGTTTGTGCTTCACGGACAGTTTATTGGTTCGGACCAATAATAGTCCACAAATCATTTAAACTTGTAGGAAAACATATATATATATATATATATATATATATATATATATATATATATATATATATATATATATATATTAGTACCAGTCAAAAGTTTGGAAACATTACTATTTTTAATGTTTTTGAAAGAAGTCTCTTATGCTCATCAAGCCTGCAGTTAAAAAAAAAACAAAACAAAAAAACAGTAATATTATGAAATATTATTACAATTTAAAATAATGGTTCTCTTTTTTAATATATTTTAAAATGTAATTTATTTTTGTGATGCAAAGCTGAATTTTCATCAGCAAGTACTCCAGTCTTTGGTGTCTTATGATCCTTCAGAAATCATTCTAATATGATGATTTGATACTCAGTTATTATCAATGATGGAAACAGTTGTGCTGTTTAATATATTTTTTTGGAATACTTTTTTCAGGATTCATTGATGAGTAAAACGTTAACAGCATTTATTCATTAAAACAGCATTTATTCAAAATAAAAACATTTCTAACAATATAAATCGTTACCATCACCTTTTATCAATTTAACGCATCCTTGTTGAATTAAAGTACTAATTTCTTTTTAAAAAATAGTTATTGTTCCCAAACTTTTGAACGGTAGTGTATATTGTTACAAAAGATTTCTATTCTAAATAAATACAGTTCTTTTTAACTTTTTATTCATCAAATAATCCTGAAAAAAGTATCTCAGGTTATAAAAAAAATATTAAGCAGCACAACTGTTTCCAACATTGATCATAAATCATCATATTAGAATGAATTCTGAAGGATCATAAGACACCAAAGACTGGAGTACTTGCTGATGAAAATTCAGCTTTGCATCACAAAAATAAATTACATTTTAAAGTATATTAAAAAAGAGAACCATTATTTTAAATTGTAATAATATTTCATAATATTACTGTTTTTTGTTTTGTTTTTAGTTTTTTTTTTTAACTGCAGGCTTGATGAGCATAAGAGACTTCTTTCAAAAACATTAAAAATAGTAATGTTTCCAAACTTTTGACTGGTACTGTATATATATATATGCTCTTTTTAAAATATATTAACTTACATTATTTTGATTGTGGTGTCACATTTAGATTCAGCAGCTGTCCAGAGTTGGTGGATCTGTAAACAAAGTCATGAACAGGTCTGTTTTTACCTTTAATTGTTTGAGTGTATTGCTGCATACTATTTATGGTGAAAAATGTGTGTGTGTGAATCATGTAAAATGCCTTAATAGCAAATTTCAATATGAGGGGTTGTGGTCAAAAGAAGCCATTCAAAGCTACACCTTTGTATGATGTAATTTTGGCCTTATGACATTCAAAAAAAATCTTTGTATAATATTAATGTAATTTTTATTAACTTGTATCTATTCAGGGGACATTCTTTAAAAGACCACCTGTCTTTATCAGAAATGTCCTTTTCACATTTACACAGTTGCATACCTAGTTAAGGGTCTCTCTTAAGGGCACCACAGTATTGAAGAGGGCTTTTTTTATTAAGTTCATGTCATTTACCTCAAAATTAACCTTTTTGTTTGTTTGTTGTTTAACCATATTCTCTTCCCTCAGATGCTGTGAAGATGAGGAGCCCAAATGCTAGACTCAGACATTGATGCAGCAATGGCAGAACACCTGAAGCACACTCCAAGAAGAGTTGGGGGTGGTGGATATAAAAAATGAGCCATAAACAAAACCATAAAGCCATAAACCAATTTCATAGACTCTAAAAACTTTTATTTATGGCTGTTTAACAGTAATGCAAGACTGCTAGTAACTGGAAGTTAATACTGCCAAGGCTCTGACACAGTGATGGAATATTATAGAAAGACTGTAACGTATAATGTGTTGACTGTTCCTGTACTTTTGTTATATTCTAGTTTGATTGCATGGCTGCTTAACCTTAATGTAAAACTGTTAGAGAAATGCCATTGCCACAGAATTTACCACATTGAACTATTTTTAGTATCTTTCTTTTAATCCTGGCTGTTTAACAACTGGGAGACAATTTCAAGTGTAATATTCACAATAAAATGTTGTGCTACATTACGACATTCTTTTTGTTTGCTTTAGTCCACAAATAATGTGTTGATGTACACGTGTTAAAACCGTTCTATTGACGTCCAGGTCTGACCGGACCAATTTTGGACCTTTTTAGAACCTTTGTCAAGTTCAGATGTGTAAAACCAGTATAGGTGCGATTTATTTTATTTGTAGGCTTACACCTACATTTGGCAGCAACGCACCTTATAAACATCCAGAAGAAGACTAATTCTGACGTCCAGGGACGCGCTGAAGAGACGTGGAATTCACGGCCAGATGACGTCAAAGACGTCGGTTCAACTTTCATTTTGGAACTATTTTTCAACCATGACGGGACGTGTCGAACGGACGTCTTTTCAACGGTCATTACACATCCAAATGTTTGCAGGGGAGCAATGCCGCGCTGACGGACCATAGACTATAAAAAAGTGTACTGACATGTAACTGTTATGCACATAAATCACTGTCACACCCATATGAAAAAAACCTGCATGGTTCATATATGGCAACCATATATCTTCCTTACTTAAATCAGCCAGAATTACCTTCTGTGTTTCATATAAGGCCAATATATGTCATATACAAAATCAGACCGATTATGGCCCATTTCATACTAAATAGCACACATATAACTTATAGGGGATTTTTGCGTCATATATGAATACTGTTAAAAGACTTATATGAGTTTTACATGAAAAAAGTATGCAAATGTGTATGGTATTAGTAGAAATATATAAAATTCATATATAAATCATTTAAAGTTCTTATATTGAATCATATGCTATTCAAATTAAAGTCATATAGAATTTATACACATTTTGTGTCATTTGTTTATGTGTTTCATACAGATTTCATGTTTTGATGACCAACATCTGATTCACTTATATGCAGTTGGCACATTTTTAAAGGGATACTCCACTTTAAAATGAGAATTTTGTCATCATATACTCACCCTCATGTTGTTTCAATCCTGTATGAATTTCTTTCTTCTGCTGAACAGAAAGGAAGATATTTAGAAGAATGTCAGTAACCAGACAGTTTCTGGTCTCATTGACTTCCATAGTATATTTTTTTCCTAATATGGAAGTCAATGAGACCAGAAACTGTCTGGTTACTGACATTCTTCTATTATCTTCCTTTCTGTTCAGCAGAAGAAAGAAATTTATACAGGTTTGAAACAACATGAGGGTGAATATATGATGACAAACCTTTATGAAGACTGTTAATTTTCCTACAGGATTTGAAAGAGCAGTTATAAAGCAATGACATTGTAAGACCGTGTATTTACATTATTTGTGAACTGTCTGGGCCTGTTGTTTGTGAACAAATCATAACATATTATTGCAAATGAACAAAGTTGAGTCAAATATGTTTCTAGAACAGTGATTAAAATGTTGAAAATTGGCTGGAATATGTTTTTGTATATGTGACATGAACTCTGGTGGTGATGCACTCTAAAAACTTTTAATATGATTTACTCAATTTTTTGGTTAAACATTTTTACACTTAGAATTGATTAGATTTGTAAGCAGTGAAATCAATTACATACACTGTATTAACTGAGTAAATGTAAGTGAAACAAATTAAATAGATCTGAGTAACTGCATTTGGTACATTAACAAATAAAATTGAATAGAAATAATTGGGGGGGAAACATTTAAAAACAAATATTTATGAGTAATATTAACTGTGTTTATATGCCAGTAATATTAACTTTTTTTATTTCCTCTAAACCTTTGTAAAAATATTCCATACAACCACCGGTATAACTACATGACATAGGCCTTTATTGTCAATGAGTAGCCTACAGAAATACAGCATATTTTATGCTATTTTTAACACATATACAATATTGCCTACATTTAAACTCATGTAAGAAACATTTTCTAAGTAAAAATTAAACATTTAGGCCTAAACATTCAAGTGTAATCAACCGGTCTGTTATCCAGTATCCACCGGATCAGCGCTGGTTCCTATGCCGGAGATGGGCTCGCCTCTGCGGGGTATCCTCTAACTTTACACCGCCGTCCTGCGTCACTCACGGCCGAGAGATGCTGCGACGCGAATGACTCAATCACCTGCCAATAAACACACAGTGCACAGTTCTGAGGACAGTTTATCATCCAAATTAGTTATATTCATTATCTTTAGGAATATAGTCGTGTGTTTTTTTATGCAAGGCGTTACAATCACGCGAAAAGGCAGACGCGAGTCGACACTCGTTTAACTCGTGAGTAACATTGTGTCTCTGTATGTTCTTTCGCATTAAATAAAATGATTTGAAGCACATTAATGATTAATACAGATAAAATAAAACATACACACACCTGAATTTCACAGAGGAAATGCACCAATTCTGCGACGCTGAGAAGAGGAGAGGAGAACTGTGCTGGACTGGAGAGAGTTCATACAGCGCGCGCTCACTCAACCGTTGAGCTGTCGTCGTCACGTCAGAGGGTGGGGGAGGGGTGCATTGTTTTAATTGAGTAAACTTAATCAATTTCTTATGCGTGTTAAATATTAATAATATTGATTTTATTTAAGTAATATTTGTGGTTCTTGAAACAGATCAGTTTAATTATCCATTCTCAAATATGGTGATGGAAATTTCACAAATATATTAGCTCAGTGTATTTTAAATAAGTAATTGGTTAGTCAAATACTAAATTATTTTAGTGAAAAACTTCTTTTTATTAACTGTAAATTTCAGACAAAATTAATTGTTGGAGTTTTAGTCAATTATTTCGGTATGTTCAACTCAAACTATCAAGTAAATGATATTCAGAGATTTTATTAAGTGAATAAAGTTAATTATTTCTGTGATATTTACTAAGCCACTGAATTATTTTTTTTAGACTTTTTAGAATTTATTTTTTATTTTACCCATAAGAATCACTTCGACATTTAGGAAAGTTTTATGTTTGTAGGTTAAGAATAGAACTGCATGTTGTATACCATAGTAGTACTGTGATAAAGTTTAGAGAAATTGTCACAAATGAAAATGAAAACAGGTGATGCAGGATTTAAAATGAAAACTATTTATATGTGAAATATGCAACTGTATCTTGTAGAACACACTCTAATAAATGTGTGCTTGTGTGTGTAGTTTAAATGTTGTGTTTCATCTAAGGCTGATTATACAGTATATACAGTAACCATGATTGACTACAGGCATAGGGCTGGGCTGGACTTAGGACAAGATAAGAACAAGCATGAGTGAAGTAAAGCCTTATACTGATTGGTAAACTGCACTATGTTTTATACACGTCCATGCTGGACATTCATATTAAATTAGCATTATTTTCCTATGTTTTTACATCATGAAAATCTATATGGAATCTCTATGCTTCAGTTGTATGTAGGACATATATGACATAATATGATTAAAAATATACTAATATTATAAAATTTTTATATGTGGTTTTTGCAGCATATATGTCCCTTACAATATTCTGTTGGAACATATAAGAATCACGGGAGTTTTTAGCAAACCTTTTCCATATCTCTCATATTAAGTTACTGCATAATACATTTTTAACTAGAATAGTACAGAATCACGATACACAGTCTCACTTGTAGCCATGTCTTTTAACTATTATAATATTTCGAAGGGCAAAAACAGGAACTTTTAATTGGCTTTACATCATCAACTGTCACTTTAGCGCGAGGCTCTGTGCAGTCGCAGACTTGGTACTGTCAGTAGCATATAGCATTACCTCCCTGAGCTAACTCTGGTAGCCAGGCTACTCACGCCCCGCCTCTTTGCCCATTTTCTGTTAACTAGTGCTGCGTTCCAGTCCAAAATTGTCATGCCCTTCACTCGCTAACTTCCCTTCGTCTCGTTCACTCGGATGTACGTCATTGCGAGTGCCCACTACTAGCGGAAACTGCAATGGTTGGGGTTGTTGATTTATTATTAAAAAAAATTTCCCTTTAATAATTTGTTTAATGCAGCATCCAAATGTTTATAGGTGTGTTTGGGTTGTTTTAAATTTAAAACATTATAATTAATATATCATAGAGTTGTCTGTGTGGTGGTGATTAGACGAGATATGTGGTGACGTCACAATCGTACTGCATTGTGGGACATATAGGTGCCTGAAGTGTACATTTGAAGCAGACTCGCTCCCTCGGTCAAAATCGAGGGAACGAGGGTCTGTCCATATAAACTTCCCTCGTCCACTTCACGAAGTGGAACGCACTTCAAAATGGCGGCAGGGATTCCCCCAAGGGGAAGTGCTTAGGGAAGTTCGCATGTGCGTGTCTAAAAGTGGACTGGAACGCAGCACAGGAGTGACGCAAGGTGACGCGAGGCCAAGATGGCGACGGCCGACTCCGCCCACTTTAGGCTTCAAAAATGCTCTTCAGAAACCTACGGGTGACGTCACGGACACTACGTCCATATTTTTTTACAGTCTATGATTTGCACAGACGCATTTCGGCGCGTCTGTGCAAATAAAAGTATATATATGCGTAGTGCGGCCTCTCTCCTACTTTATTGAAAATAATACAATTTGAAGTCACCATTGTGGAGGTAGCAAGCGACGTCTGTGGACGTACAAAACAGGTTGATATCAAGTCCGCCCGTCCAGGCCATGATCTGAACGTCCATTGACAGCCAGAATTAGTCGATTAATGACACTGAGAAATTATGTCCAATCTGGCCATAATCTAAACGTCTACTGACAGCCAGAACTAGTTCAGAAAAGACGTTCATACTGACTATAATCAGGACGTCCGTTGACATCCAGAAACAGTCCATAAATGACGTGAATAAAGATGTCCAATCTGGCCATAATCTAAACGTCCACTGACAGCCAGAACTAGTTCAGAAAAGACGTTCATACTGACTATAATCTGGACGTCCGTTGACATCCAGAAACAGTCCATAAATGACGTGAATAAAGATGTCCAATATGGCCATAATCTAAACGTCCACTGACAGCCAGAACTAGTTCAGAAAAGACGTTCAAACTGACTATAATCTGGACGTCCGTTGACATCCAGAAACAGTCCATAAATGACGTGAATAAAGATGTCCAATCCGGCCATAATCTAGAAGTCCACAGACAGCCAGAACTAGTTCAGAAAAGACGTTCATACTGACTATAATCTGGATGTCCGTTGACATCCAGAAACAGTCCATAAAAGACGTGAATAAAGATGTCCAATCCGGCCATAATCTAAACGTCCACAGACAGCCAGAACTAGTTCAGAAAAGACGTTCATACTGACTATAATCTGGACGTCCGTTGACATCCAGAAACAGTCCATAAAAGACGTGAATAAAGATGTCCAATCCGGCCATAATCTAAACGTCCACAGACAGCCAGAACTAGTTCAGAAAAGACGTTCATTCTGACTATAATCTGGACGTCCGTTGACATCCAGAAACAGTCCATAAATGACGTGAATAAAGATGTCCAATATGGCCATAATCTAAACGTCCACTGACAGCCAGAACTAGTTCAGAAAAGACGTTCATACTGACTATAATCTGGATGTCCGTTGACATCCAGAAACAGTCCATAAATGACGTGAATAAATATGTCCAATCCGGCCATAATCTAAACGTCCACAGACAGCCAGAACTAGTTCAGAAAAGACGTTCATACTGACTATAATCTGGACGTCCGTTGACATCCAGAAACAGTCCATAAATGACGTGAATAAAGATGTCCAATCCGGCCATAATCTAAACGTCCACTGACAGCCAGAACTAGTTGAGAACAGACGTTCATACTGACTATAATCTGGACGTCCGTTGACATCCAGAAACAGTCCATAACTGACGTGAATAAAGATGTCCAATCCGGCCATAATCTAAACGTCCACTGACAGCCAGAACTAGTTGAGAACAGATGTTCATACTGACTATAATCTGGACGTCCGTTGAAATCCAGAAACAGTCAATGACTGACAGCCAGAACTAGTTCAGAACAAAATGACAAACAAAATCTGTAAATTAATTAACTGGCTGTTAATTTACGGACTATATCATTAACTGTTAAATTGATCTTGTTGGTCAGACACCAACAGGGTTCATGATGCACACATGGCACTTTTAAGTCCTCCTGGGAAGTTTGTATTCATGAGGTTTTACTTTTTTTTTTTCTTTTTTTTTTATGTTTTAAATTAATTTATGAAGCCACTGTAAAATGTATCATTAGCCTACAAGTTATATTGTTATACTATAATACTGTCATATTTTGTGCAGGCATTAGCTTACTTCATCGTAAATAGAAAAGCCTGACAATGTAAATACCCAAGTATTGTGGTATTCCACAATGTTTCTCACTGACACACTCATAATTCGAGATTGTGGATTAAAGAAAATCCCAAGCTTCCTACTCATATTTTTAGCATTGTGGCGGCGTTCATGTGTGTTCAATTTGTAAATACGATCTTTATGATACAGGTATGTCTTGAATGCATCAATAGCTCTAGTTTAGGGACAATCCATACACACAATCTTTACTAAACAGACTGTCACAGTGAGAAGATTTTTGTCCTTTATCAATGCTAAAGGCCTAACCACTGCAGTTAACACCATGCTGTTAAATAAAAGTCTGTAGACAAGTCTTAAGGTTAGGGTTGGGGTTAACCTTAACCCTTAATTTCTAACCCAGACCCGGTTTCACAGACAGGGTTTAGATAAATCCAGGATTTGTCCTTAGTTCAATTTGGGTATTTAATTATAGCTTTTAAAAATGTGCCTTAGAAAAAAAAAAAACATTACTTGCGTGCATCTTGAGACAAAACAATGGCACTGCCATAAGATATGTCAGTACAAGTTGCTTTCAGGTAATACAGCTCAAACATGCATTTTAGTCTGGGACTACAGGCTTAAGTCTTGCCTGTGAAGTGTGAAACCCGGGGTATTATGTTGTAACTTGTATATAATTATGCCAATGTTACCAAAGTGTTGCGTTGGACAGAGGATTAACTCTAAACCAACAGGTTGTGTACCAGTGCCACACAGGGTGAAAAGGGATGTTGACATTATTAGGCATAAGAGTGTTTCTAAAGGAAAGGTCAAGAATTTGTGAAAGTGTAAAAGGGTCATTATGGGTCACATGAATGTAACTGTCACCACCATGATACCAATTCATTAGATTTTCATATAGATCTATACAGAATTGTATATGAATATATGCAGTGTTTGCTCTGTTTAATATACTGTTTGCTCTATTAAACTGCACTTTATCAGAACAGTGGTAAATAAATATTATATATGGTCAGTTACTGTAAGTTCTTACAGTATTTTTTCTCTTTCATTTTTATTATTTAATTTTTAATCATGCACTGCAATGAAAAAACAATTTAACCAATTGATTAAATATAACAGCCAGCCTAATACAACCAAATAAATAGCACATAATATATATACACAGTATATATATTCATATTTTCCTGTAATTGCAATGTTGCCACACTATTGGCTGTCTCTCCTAGCTGTTTTGAGCATGATTGGTTACTCTCTGTTTATTCTGACTGTCATCCAGGAATCTAGCCAATGACAACTAAGCGCGCCTTTACGAGTCAAGTTTGAATAAATGTCAGTTGAGTGAGTCGGTGTTTTCTTTGATGCTGCGTGGGATCTTCAATATTAGCCTATTCTGTGGGTTTTACATCGTTTAAATCATGGATTATTTTTCATCGGACTGCTAAATGTTTATTTTGAGCGAGTTGCTGGGTGTTGCTGGATGTAAATGAAGAACAAACAAGGAATATGGACAAAGAATTTTAACAACGGACATATTGCAATCTACGGAAGGTAAATAACTTTATTTTATACAAATTCTGCTACATCAAGATATAGTGTATTAAATTGAGAACTTAAACGCGATTAGAACAATATTATTAGTGCATACGGTATTCATGTTACGTGCTGCTAGCATGTGTAACTTCACTTGTCTAACTTAGCCTAGTTTATGATAAAAAATAAAATAAAACTCAGCATGGGAGCTTTACAACGAGTGAACTGAGAATATATATTGTATCTTTAGACAGAAAGGAACTGTCACAGTCTTACTCTAAGAATCTGCAAACTATAGGCTTATGAATAGGGTTGCCAACCGTTCCGTATAAAACGGAATCGTTCCGTATTTGACACATAAAAGTCTTGTTCCGTATTGAACTGATACGGAACGCACTTTGTTCCGTATTTTTGAGAATCAATTCAGTGCAAATCCATGACAGACACATAGCTTCTAATATATGTCAGACTGAACGAAGACATTTGTAGGCTATGATAAGAAAAAAAAAAAAAAACGACGGTGCGGTAGATAATTTCTCCCCCTGTTTGTCTATGATCAGCGTAGCGTTTTTAACATCTTGGAACATCATCAGAGAATGCCCTTTTAATTGGTCGTTTCAGACATTGTGAGTCACGTATCGTAGCAACGATGACGACAAGTGACAACAGCGGGAAATGTAAAAATGACTACCTCGCTCCGAGCAGCCGGCGAAAAGAAAAGAGCACAAACATATAGAATTGAATGGGAAAATGACTACCCGTGGCTGGAATGCGTGAGGGACAATGAATACAAGGCCAATTGTCCGGGCACAGGAGGGAGCGATGTCAAGGTTCCTTGTCCGTCAGACGTCTCCAGAGGCTGATATGGTAGGCTATGTAATCATGTGGATTTTTAAAACTCAAATATAGTTGATAAGAAAGTGATTATATTAAAAGAGATAGTACAGGTTTAGCCTAACATTGTAAAGAACTCAAAAAAGTACACATGGAAAAAATAGCTGCACAATGTGCTTAGTCTGGAGGTTTATTTATTTCTGTGAGATTTTCCATGTGCATACAGGTGTTGTATTGCTTGAATGCAGTATTTGAGTGCAATATTTTAGATTTTCTTTATTAGCTGTTTTTTTATGTATTATTGTTTTGCACTGGAAAGAAAGTTAACTATAATGGAAGTATAATTATATAAATATATTTGCACTACACTTCCTTAAAATGTTGTCTAATTAAATTAAAAATATAATTTTTGATCTGGAAAGAACATTCTAAAAGTTCGCTATTGAATAAGTTCGCACAAGGCTACAGAAAACTGTTGTGTTTATTTTTCTTCAAATGCAGTCAAAGCCGATAAGTTTTGAATGTTATATGTTGTATTTGTTTAAATTAAAAATAAAACGTATTATAAACTAAACAAATCCATGGTTCATTGTTGGCATAATGATCATGATAGCCTTTATAGCCTACATTTTCTTCCATGGGGGCATGTCACCCCCCCTTCAAATCTGTAACTGTCAGTCACCTCATTACTGATGTTCTGGAGCTCAGCTACAACTACACAGACTGTCAACATACTCTCAACAGGTAAATGATTTCTTTCTTAAAATGTTTATAAATTATAACTTTTTTAGTTTTTTTAATTTTTTTTAACTGATTTCCTAACAATCTTATATTTTTCTCTTTTTAGTTTAACTGAACATGTAAGTGTGAGCAGCTCTGTTCAGTTAAGGATACTCATCTTCTCTTCTCTAAAGCAGGGTGGTTAAAGCCTCTGTGTATTCATCCAGATTGTTGGTAGCAGTTCTGAATACATCTCAGTCAGTACAGTCCAAGCATGCCTGAAGTTCCTCAACAGCTTCTCTGGTCCACTGCTTTGATGTCTTCACAAGCGGTTTGGAGAGTTTTAATTTCTATCTGTATGCAGGAATCAAATGGACCATGACCTGATCAGACCGTCCTAATGCAGCTTGTGGCACAGCGTGAAAAGCTCTACTTACTGTAGTATAACAGTGATCCAGAATGTTTTCCTCTCTGGTAAGGCATTCAATAGATTGTTTGTATCAAGCACTATTACAAAGGAGTCTGAGTATGTGCGCTCCACACACAATATCTGATCCACAAGTAGCCTATACGCAGTGCCTCCTGCACGGTGGAATGTAAACACAGATCAGTATGAATGAAGCGAACTCGCGCGGTGAGTAGAGGGCTTGCAGTTTATAGAAAATACTGCTAAATCACTGTCACATCATTCACTGTAAAATCCAATAGCTTTCCTGACTCACATATACTTAGTAAACTTTACTCAGCAATATAAAATACGTACTTCTTACTAGGTTTTGTTGAGTTACAGTCAATTGCAGGGTGAAAATTACAAGTTACTTAATCGTTTGAGTGACGCTTACTTGAAATAAGCAAGTAACAACAAAGGATGCAATGACGTTACTAAACCAGTGAGAGGCAGCAGTACATTAAAGCGTGCCTAATGTGCAGAAAAAACAAAGAAGAAGAAGCGGCACTTGTGAGAGCATGCGCAATAGATTCTGTGCGTATTTCATTTTCGGCGCCAATTTTGCAGATGTGGAAAGACTTTGACAGACTGCCTACGTTTTTGGCATAATAATAATAAGGTGAGTAATCAAGTATGCGACTTTTGTGTGAATGTTTTTTTTTAACTGTCTGTCGCTAATTTTTACTGATCTCCTTAATGTCTACCAAATAATTGTGATATTCGGAGCTTGAAGAATATGGTTTGGCCTGTTGTTGTTGTTTTTTGCGCATTAAACTATCAGGTACCATAACAGTTCCTGGAATGCCTGAAAAACGATTTATTTGTCCCAAATGTAAGAATTATGGTTTTCTATTTTACCATTCTCACTGATGCATTCTCCTCTGGCATTGGTTTAAATTATTAAGGTTCCAAATCTGGTGAAATGGCGCACATCTAAGTTACAGTTAAATGTAACCTGCAGCTTATGCAGAGATGAAGTATGTGATGCTTTTTGACAGTATTTGTGATTTCACAACAGCATTAAACTATTATTTTTTAAATTGAGTAAATTCAGATTGTAATGCATGCAAGCACTGTAAAAGTTTTTTTAGTTTTTTACTCAAACTCAAATGCTTTATCACTGCTGATAAAATTAGCCATTTTTTAACAAGATGAGAAACTTAGTAATGTAAAGTGATGTTATCCCTAGTGATGTTACCCTAGTGGAACTCTCATTGCATCAAAGATGGACCAGACCTTCTCAATGCAAAGACGTGAAATTGTGGATGCAGATGGAGCAGTGGCCAGCTCTTTTTACAGAGAGACAAGTAAGTACTTATTCATACCGTTTCCACCATGAGAAACCACATTCTGTTTAGGTTTGGCTTTAGAATTGGCCTGTTGGCCTGACCATGCATTGAAAAGATTTCCACACTGTCCCATGCCTTTTTTTTTTTTTTTTTTGCCTGTGTTGTAGGTGTTTTCAGAGTTTAACAGGATAGTCCCCACAGATCTGCAGACTGCAGAGTAACTTTTATGGTGCTGTGGAATGTGGATCGGTACACACCACACTTTGTCACAATCTTCAAGTCTTCAAGAAGCATTGGAGAGAAATTAGATGAGCTTATGCAGCAAATTAATACAGGGGTGAGTTTACTGCAGCCTTAATTTTTTATTATTATTCTGAGTTGATCATGGTTTTGCTTACAATCTATCTAGCTGTTGTACAATCAGAGTTATATTAGAAAATGTCCTGTCTCATCCAAGCTTGATAATGGCAGTGAATGGCTGTATATTTTTTTTAGTCCATCAGAATGCATCCATCCATGATAAAAGTGCATCTATCCATCAATATACGGCCATTCACTTGCATTGTAAAGCTTGGATAAGACAGGACATTTTCTTTTACATAACTCTGATTGTATTCATCTGAAAGAAAAATGTAATATACACACAGGATAACTTGAGGGTGAGTAAATCATGTGCTAATTTTCATTTTTGGGTGAACTATCCCTAAGAGTCGGCATAAAATAAAATAAAAATATAAATTATATAAACTTAATGGGACATTTTAATTAAAGGCAGTGTATTCAGGGCAGATAACTGTCAATTAATCAAGCCTTTTCACTTTTCCCTGTTGTAATGTTTTTATTTTTTGGTTTCATTCAGGTATGTGATGTTGATGAAGCCTGGGCACAACTATCTGTTGGGGTGCTGACTGTCATTGATGAGGAAGAACTTCCCTCTCTAACTTTGCCCAGTGTCTACTGACATCATTGTTGAGAGAGGTATTGTAATGGATAATCTGCAGAACCTGCCTCAGACAATTTGAATCTATTTTGGTCAGTCTTATGCTTTAAATTTGGATTACCCAAAAGACTTGAAAAATACTTTTAACTTCATTCAGAAATTGATGCTTGGTTTGGGACAGAACAAACTCCCACCAAAACTGCAATCTCTAAAAAATCTCCTGTTGAGTAATCAAATGTGCAAAATAAAAGGGAAACGAAGCCATTTGTTTAAAATTGTCTACCCATTAGTTCATGAGCAAGTTAAAGGGTTAGTTGAATGAAAATTCTGTCAGTAATTACTCACCTTCATGTCATTCAAAACCTGTAAGACCTTCGTTCATTTTTGATGAAATCTGAGAGCTTTCTACCCCCCAATGACCGTAACGTCATTGCAACTTTCAAGGCCCAGAAAGGTAGTAAAAATATTGTTACAATAGTCCATGTGACTACAGTAGTTCAACCTTAATATTATGAAGCGACGAGAATACTTTTTGTGCGCAAAAAAACCCCAAATAATGACATTATTCAACAATCTCTTCTCTTCCACGTCATTCTCCTACGCTGCCTGTTGACATAGTGTAAACAGCCCAGTGCTTCTGGGTTCTACGTTAGAACGTAGGCTTATTATTGGCCAGCATCACACATGACCAGCGTCAGCCAATAATAAGCCTACGTTCTGACGTAGAACCCAGAAGCACTTTACACTACGTCAACAGCATAGGAGAATGACGTGGAAGAGAAGAGATTATTGAATAATGTCGTAATGGTGGAGTTTTTACACACAAAAAGTATTCTTGTCGCTTCATAACATTAAGGTTGAAGTACTGTAGTCACATGGACTATTTTAACGATGTCTTTACTACCTTTCTGGGCCTTGAAAGTTGCAATGACATTGCAGTCTATGGAGGGACAGACAGCTCTCAGATTTCATCAAATATCTTCATTTGTGTTCCGAAGATGAACGAAAGTCTTACGGAGTTGGAACAACTTGAGGGTGAGTAATTACTGACAGAATTAAAATTTTTGGGTGAACTATCCCTTTAAGATGCTGTCAGCGTATTCATTCAGCGTATGTGTGTCAGAGACATTGCTTTTTCATCGTTTAGGCTAATGAATGTAGCCACTTTTTTTGCACTTCTATATACCAAGTTTGGTCTTCGAATTATTATTGATTAAAGTGAGTAATTGTTATGTATTGAATTGTTAAAGCTGTTTGTTGAGAATGTAGTAGAGTCAGGGTATGGTTTTAATATATTTATTTTGATTCAGATTTTATATACATTTACTAATACGTTATTAAAATCAAAGGTTGTATTTGAAGAGTTCAGATGCAAAAGCCTCTAAGGGCCATCTGAAATTTTCTTCTAGAATGATCATTTTTATCAAGCTTGTATATTTAAGTTCAATAATTTCACTTAAATGGCAATGCTAATTACCTATTAATTGTCATTTAAGTGAAATTATTGAACTTAAATATACGAGCTTGATAAAAATGATCATTCTAGAAGAAAATTTCAGATGGCACTTAGAGGCTTTTGCATCTGAACTCTTCATTTGTTAACATTAGTTAATGCACTGTAAACTAACATGAACAATGAATAGCTGTGTTTTTATTAACTAACATTAACAAAGATTAATAAATACTGTAACAAATGTATTGCTCATTGTTAGTTCATGTTAGTTAATACACTGACTAATGTTAACTAATGAACCTTATAACGCGTTTCTGTTTTTTGTTTTAAAAAAACTTTAAAAAAACTAAAGTGACTACATAAATTGTATACCCCAATGCAAACTTGTGTGGACCACCCCTGTGTCAGTTGTTAAGAAAACAAATACAATAAATTTACCTTTGAACTGTATCATTGCCTTAAATTTATTTGTCCAGTTGTAAATGTTATCTTTGTAAAATTGTGAAAGTATTCTCAATGATATATAATAGATGATTGATAGCACTTAAGTTATTGGAGTAAAGCTTACTTGCTATTTTAAGTGCAATCGGTTTGCATGGTTTTAACAAGTAAACTGGATTGCTTTTGAAGTAAAGTAAACTCAGTAATTCCAAGTTGTATGCAGAAAACATCAGAGTTAACACAACTAGCATAAATGAGTACATCTAAAGTAAATGATCAAGTATACTATACAAATTAGTTTTAAGTTACTAGAACTCTCTTGTAAGTGTACACTACTAGACATGCACTTGTTAGTACTACATACTATTCCTATTTCACGTTACTTAGTTTTTTAAGTGCAATCGGTTTGCATGCTTTTTTTGAGTAAGCTGAACTAATCGGATTTTACAGTGTTGCACCATCTACTATTTGCGTAGAAACCAATTCCTCCACCCTTTGTCTTGCCTGAAAGCTCCGGGTGGTGATCTGGAACATCAGAGCTTGAGGATTTTGGGACATATTACTCCACTTTGGAACAGCCTGACAGAAAACACAGAACCAAACTTAAAGTGCCAGATACTGAACAGCACACCAACTTCCTGCCATTGTTCAACAGCTATTCACACTGTTGAGATGCTGCCCTTTGGTGTTTTTGTACTCTACAGATTTTGGCTAATTAACAATAATCCCTGCCTCTTCATTAACAGTCATGATTCTCCAGACTTGCATGAGTAGGAGTTTATGCAACTGGGTGTTTCCATTTGTTCTTAAAGCTGCCGTCGGCAAATTTTTTTTTTATCATATTCAGTGAAATTGACACTATAATCCGACAGAACAACATAAATAAGATGGTTTTAGAAAAAAACCCGAGCTTCTAACTCCACCTGGAGCGTGTTATTTGTTTTGCAAAAATCCACCGCTCCCGGATCATCGGGTCCAATCAGCGCAGGGGGGTGTGAGATCTGACTGTCAATCACAGGTCGTGCACACGCCACAGTTCCCCCCTCACTCGCGCACGTTAATATCACATGCACACGCCACGCCTGAAGTTCGCCTGGAGATTGCATGAAGCGTGATGGCGGTGAGAAAATCTACTAACAAGCTTCCAATTCCTCGGTTATTGCTATCTATGGATAGATTAGCCAGGGCAGCCTACCTCCGAGTCCATGGTGTTGATAGATGCTGAAGAGACGGACGCGTTCACAGAAAATCAGGTACACACGCACAGTGACGCACTGACGAGCACGACCTCGATGGGAGGGTGCTCGCTGGTAGTGGGGAGGGGCATGAGAGTTGTAAACATTCAAAATTTTGTCTAATCGACCCAATCTGCCAGACTTGCCGACTGCAGCTTTAAGATTAAATTTTCCTTGTTTTTTTTTTCCACGCTTTTTGAACATACATAGAATGCACATATTGAGCTGATTTCAAAATAGTTTACTAGCACTATTTCTGCCGTTCAGAATTCAGCCTTTGTTATATGCTTCATCATGTGAATATAATAGTGGATGTTTTGGCTATTCTGGATTGCTTTTTCCAATTTTGGCCTGTGTATTCAGACTGACTCAAGAGTTTGACATGCAGGATTATGTTGCAGTGATATGGAAGCCTGTATCAGCAATAGCTGCCGTATTCTTAACATTATCTTGCATTCTACTATTATACTCTAATATTTGTTCATGTTTTTGAAAGCTGCATTTATTTGATCAAAAATACAGTAAAAATTGTGAAATATTATTCCAAATTAGAATAGCTATTGTCTATGTGAATATATTGTAAAGTGTAATTTATTCCTGTGATCAAAGCTGAATTTTCAGCATCATTACTCCAGTCTTTAGTGTCACATGATCCTTCAGAAATTATTCTAATATGCAGATTTGCTGCTCAAGAAACATGTCTGATTATTATCAATGCTTTGACACTGTCTGCCGGCATTGCGTTTGTGACTCACTTCACCGACACAGTTGTAGCACCGGTATCACACCACTTACTGCACCACTGGACCAGTTCTAGGTTCTAAGGAGTGGGGAGCAAAAAATAATTACACCAGAGACCGTTGCTTTAAATACAAAAGGCCGGCAATTTACTGAATGCAAAACACACATAGAATAAACAGAATGCAAAGCAAACAAAAAATACCCTGCAGGTTCTTAATATTGAGGTAAGTATAATAAATGAAAAGGTATTTCACTCTCTTTTTGTTCTTTAGTTCACCTAAGTTATTTTAGTCAGACTAATCTAAGTTAGACCGGTCTTTTCCTAGGTTGTATCTATTTTAGAATTCCTATTTTTCTTCCTGAGTTAACTCTTTTTCCTTTCTTTTACAGGTAAGAAAATACCTTCAATTTACACAACCAAATCAAAGTGGACCACAAGCATTTCAAGTAACATTCAAACATATGAACTCAATATGAAAATAAAAGTGTGAAACCTTAAACTCAAGTTCAAGTCCAAATGTGAGTTCAATTGTTCAGTTCGATGAAGAGTTTCAGTTCGATTCAGTCCAAAAATAATAGTTCAATCGGTTTCCAGTTCAGTTCAAAAACAATTTCTGATACTCCTACCACTCTGGCAGCGAGTCACCATACGCAGCAGATTTCCTCACTGATGCGATGGAGAAGATGAGTTGAAAGTCTGGGTCTGGCTCGCCATCTTGAATCCCGTCTGTGCATGTGCACACCCGCACACTGCAGGCCAATCCTCGCTCCGACCGAGCCTCAAACCAAGCAAAAAAACCTGACCTGTGTAACAGGTCATAAGCACAATAAAGCAGTTTTTAAATCCTCAAATCACACAAATAAATGTTTCACAGTCTCTGAGTTGTAACGTTACTGTTACAGTGCTTTTTCACCTCTAAAATGGCGGCGGAGCGGCCTCTTTTAACTCACGGCTCCGTTTCCACACAACTACCGCACACATCTTTAATTTACAAAGCATACATTCACTTTTATAACATTCACAGTTTTCATAAACCCAAAATATTAACTGGTAAACAGTTTATGGCGAAGCATTTCCTTGTAAACAGCTACGTTTTTAATGTTAGCTCTCCGCCAGAAAAAGAAAAAAAATACAACATGGCAAAATGCAAGAAAACAACTCAAACTCACCAAAACCGGTGTGGCTTAGTTCTCATAAAATCCCTGTCAGTTCCCGACCAGGTAAGTTATGTTTTTCAACTGCAAAATCAACTTTTTCACTCTTTTCTCTGCTTATTAAACACAGTTCGTTCTCTCCGATCTCTCCTCTGCTCTCTCCCTCAGGCCTCCGCGCTGCAGCGTCACTGAAGTACTGCGTCTAACGTCACTAGTCCCTTAAAGGGGCAGTGACATGAATTTTCTGACAGCATACTTTTAATCTTTAACATTAAATTGTTGTATTAACATTTTTAACTCTGATGAATAAACTTACATTAAATGAATCACTTAACTTTCAAACTTATTTATGCAGCTTTTAAACTATTTATTCTTATTTATGTCATTTTAACATGGGTTACATCCTCCCCTCTTTACCTAATGCACGTCCCTGTGCATTCTGAATCTATACTGTCATAACTCTAGGGGTTTTTGGAAAGCTAGGCTCTTTAAGGGAATCTGTAAACACATCACTCAAGGTTTGAAACAAAGACTGAACTATTGTAACCAACGGGTTCCCTAGCTCAGGGTAAGTCAGTCTTTTAGCCGCTTTTCTGTCTCTGATAGGTCTTCTAGAACAGTCACCTTCTGTCTGGATGTCAGTTTGGTCCATAACACTTGTGTTTTCTTTGCGCTCCTGAGCAGGTTGAGTAGAAGGATGGACATTATCCAGGTCTTCCTCAGGTAGGTTTCCAGTTTCCTGTCCAGCGGTTGAGCTGCTCTCTTCAAGATAAGGTAAGTCATTGGTTCCAGGATCAGGTAAGTCGTAGTCTGCAGGGTCAGGTAAGTCATAATTTGCAGGATCAGGTAAGTCAAAGTTTCCAGGGTCAGGTAAGTCATAGTCTGCAGGATCAGGTAAGTCATAGTCTACAGGATCAGGTAAGTTCAGGTCACAAGTCTCTACTGGAACATCCTCAGGAAGAGCTTTGGCTATGTTTGAAGGACCTTGCTTAACAGCAGTCAACTCTTTGGAGGGTTCCGGTTCAATCCTTTCTGGTAAGTGTTCTATGGGTTCAGGTGTCGGGTCAAACCCTAGTATTTCCACTCTTAGGTTTCTGTGTCCATCATAGTGATATTCCTCAGAGTCAGATTGGGATTCATCCCCATCAACTCCATCTGAACTGTCATTTTTAGGATGTTGTCGAGTTCTTGGTCGTCTCACTGCCATTGACGGGTTAGTTTCACTTTCGATTGAAGTCACAGGAAGGAAACCGCATGGCAGCAGGAGGTCAAGATGAAGAGTTCTTTGTGGACCATCTTTTGTCTCAGGCCTCACAACATACACTGGGACGTCTCCAGACTGTCTCTGGACAATATACACATCGGACTCCCACTTGTCGGCCAACTTGTGCTTGCCTCTAAGTCACGTTTCGGACCAAGACTCTGTCGCCTTCCTTCAAGGTAGAGTCAACAACATGCTTGTCAAACCTCGCTTTGTTGCGACTGGCTGTCTTTTTAGCATTCTCAGTTGCTACTTTGTAACTGTCTTCGAGTTGGGATTTCAGGTTGCGAACATATTGCGAGTGTGAGCCTGGCTGGTGATTGACTGGTAGGCCAAAGGCTAGGTCAACTGGTAATCTTGGCTGACGCCCGAACATTAACTCGTAAGGGGTAAAACCAGTTGTCTCGTTTTTAGTACAATTATAAGCGTGTACTAAAGGTTTGACGTAATCCCGCCAGTGACTCTTTTTCTGATTCTCGAGGGTTCCCAACATGTTGAGCAGGGTCCTGTTGAAGCGTTCTACAGGGTTCCCTCTCGGATGGTAAGGGGTGGTTCTTATCTTTTGAGTGCCAATGAGCTCACACAGTTCTTTTATTGTTCGGGACTCAAAGTCGGGACCTTGGTCACTGTGGAGTTTTTCAGGGATGCCATAATGGACGAAAAAGTGGTCCCACAGGCTCTTGGCCACTGTCCTGGCTTTCTGATTCGGGGTGGGGACGGCCACTGCATATTTTGTAAAATGGTCGGTAATGACCAGAATGTCTTTGGTGTTACTGGAGTCCGGCTCCACACTGAGAAAATCCATGCACACAAGTTCGAGTGGTCTTGTAGCGATGATGTTGACGAGTGGTGCGGCTTTCTCAGGCATAGCCTTACGTCGTATGCAGCGGTCGCAGGTTTTGACCTTAGCTTCCACCTCAGCTGACATTTTGGGCCAATAGAAACGCTTCCGGACGAGATCTAGAGTGCGCTCTACGCCCATGTGGCCCATGTGGTCATGGAGGCTCTTTAGGACTAATGATCTCAGGACTTCGGGGAGCACAAGCTGGTAGTGAGTCTGAGCACCCTCTTGCCGCTTGCGATACAAGACACCATTTAAGACAGTAAGTTTGTCCCACTCTCTTAATAAGAGACCAAGCTCAGGAAGTTCCTTCCTCAAGGATGGTGGGGGTTTCTCTTCTAACTCCACTTGCCTGAGTACTTCACGGATGCAGGGATCAGCATTTTGCTTGTCTCTTAATTCAGCTGGTGCTAATGAAGGGATGACAGGTAAGCCACCAAGCTGATCCTCTTCTTCAAAGCTTTGTGGGAGAGCCTTTGGATGATGGGCAAGTGACACAACCAAGGTGGTGCCGGGTGATGTTTCCCCAGAGTGATTGTCGATCACTTGGCGAACCAAGTGCTTCTCACAGATAGCTTTGATGGTGTTTTCACCCAGGTGTGCATAATCAGTCTCTGACAAGTGTCTTTTTGTGAATTGTTGTATCCTCTCCAACTCTTTTTGTGATGATGTGTCATCAGGTAATCTGCCGTGGGGACGCCTGGACAGCCCGTCCGCGTCTTGATTTTGCTTACCGGCTCTGTATTGTAGCTGGAAATCAAATGTCGACAGAGCGGCTAACCATCTGTAGCTCGTGGCGTCGAGTTTAGCAGAGGTAAGAATATATGTTAATGGGTTGCTATCGTTGACAGCAAGGAACGTATTCCCGTATAGGTAGTCCTGGAATTTCTCTGTCACTGCCCATTTAAGGGCAAGAAATTCTAATTTGTGCGCAGGATACCTGGACTCACATTTCGACAGACCTCGACTTGCATAGGCAACCACTCGTTTCCGTCCCTGTTGCTCCTGGTAAAGGGCAGCACCGAGTCCTGAGGTGCTCGCATCTGTGTGTAAGATGTAGGGGAGCTTGGAGTCAGCAAACCCGAGGATGGGTGCTGTTGTCAGTTTTTCGATTATGGTGTCGAACGCTGCCTGGCAAGCAGGCGTCCATCTGTCACCAAAGAGGTCCTTTGGGTTGTAGTATTTCTCAGGGTTCTCTGTGGTTTTAGTGCGCTTTCTCAGCGGCGGATAGCCAGCAGTGAGCTCGTTGAGCGGCTTCACAATCTTTGAGTAGTCTTTTACGAACCGGCGGTAATAACCGCAGAAACCCAGGAAGGTTCTTAGCTCTTTCAGGTTGTTTGGTTTTGGCCAGGTTTTTAATGCTGCTACTTTGTCTGGATCAGTTTCGATGCCCCTTTCAGACACGATGTGGCCGAGGTACTTTACAGAAGTTTGGAAGAACTTGCACTTCCCTGGTGACAGTTTCAAGCCAAACTCTTTCAATTGGTTGAGCACGCGCATCAACCTTTCCTCGTGTTCCTCCAGTGTCGAGGAGAAGATGATGAGGTCATCAAGAAAAACTAGGGCTTGCTTCAAGTTCAACTCTCCCATACAGCACTCCATAAGCCTCTGGAACGTACTAGGGGCGTTAGTTATCCCCTGAGGCATCCTGTTGAACTCGAAGAATCCTAGTGGGCAGACGAATGCGGTTTTGTGTTTGTCTGCTTCCTCCATCTCTATTTGATAGAAGCCTGATTTGAGATCGAGCACTGAGAACCACCTGGACCCGGTCAACGCTGAGAATGACTCCTCAAGATTAGGTAAGGCATATGAATCTTTTACTGTTTGGGTGTTCAATTTTCTGTAGTCTATGCAGAGTCTGACGTCGCCATTCTTTTTCCTGACGACGACAATCGGCGAGGAGAAGGGCGACTCCGATTCACGGATGACTTCTGCATCAAGGAGTTGCTGGAGATGGTTACGCACAGCCTCTATATCTTGGGGGTGTATAGGTCTTGGTCTATGTTTGAATGTTGTCTCGTCACTGAGGGTTATGTGGTGTTTTATTTTGTCAGTGCGACCAAAATCAAGCTCGTGCAGTGCAAACACCTCCGGCATGGAACTTAATTTCTCAATTATCCTCTCTTTCCACTCATTGGGTACAGGAGAGTCAGTGAAGTCAAGGTTGAGATTTAATTTTTGGTCAGAGTTCGGACCGCTACCGTCTTTTGACGCGCGAATGGACACAAAGTGGTCAAGCGTATAACTAGACGCGGCAGGCGCGAATTTGACGCGCTATTCGCGTCCGGTGTGAACGCACAGTTATACTTTAAAATGTAATCCCGCGCCGCATGATTCCCTATGGGTGTTTCACACAGTATGCGGCGGTGAAATCGCCGCGCGACTACGGCTTTTCTCAAGTAGTGGAAGAGTTTTGTGCAGCATTTAGGACTTCCAAAATAATCCGGCGGGCCAGAAAATATTGCTGGCGGGCCAGTTTTGGCCCGCGGGCCGCCAGTTGTCGTTCCCTGATCTAGATCAACACTCTCACTGATGACGGAGAGCTCTTCTCTAAGGACAGCTGCAAAGTCTTTGCCAGTCAGTTTTGCAATGTCCTTTAACTCTGAAAGGTAAGTCTGTGTAGCTGTTTTGCTAGCTACAGGTGTGTAGACACTGGCTAAGGCTCTAATGTGATAAATGACATCAGTCTGAGTCTTACTGTTGAGTCTGTGTGGCAATGAAGGTAAGAGAGACTGCATAGCTGTACCATACACATACTCTACTACGACCTGTTTGTCTGACGCTGGCTCAGCGAAATCTACTGGGATTACCCTTTGAATGGAACCATATTGTTTCAGGAAATCATACAGTTCTTCATCAGTTTCTGTACCGGCTATACCACTAACTATGACTGAGTTAGGGATTTTCACACTACTCGCTTGAATAACATCCATAATGAATCACTGATAACAATACTATACGGTCTCTGGTTTCTAGTTTTAAATGCTTTAAGCCACTCCTGGCTGGCTCGCCAAGTTGTAGCACCGGTATCACACCACTTACTGCGCCACTGGACCAGTTCTAGGTTCTAAGGAGTGGGGAGCAAAAAATAATTACACCAGAGACCGTTGCTTTAAATACAAAAGGCCGGCAATTTACTGAATGCAAAACACACATAGAATAAACAGAATGCAAAACAAACAAAAAATACCCTGCAGGTTCTTAATATTGAGGTAAGTATAATAAATGAAAAGGTATTTCACTCTCTTTTTGTTCTTTAGTTCACCTAAGTTATTTTAGTCAGACTAATCTAAGTTAGACCGGTCTTTTCCTAGGTTGTATCTATTTTAGAATTCCTATTTTTCTTCCTGAGTTAACTCTTTTTCCTTTCTTTTACAGGTAAGAAAATACCTTCAATTTACACAACCAAATCAAAGTGGACCACAAGCATTTCAAGTAACATTCAAACATATGAACTCAATATGAAAATAAAAGTGTGAAACCTTAAACTCAAGTTCAAGTCCAAATGTGAGTTCAATTGTTCAGTTCGATGAAGAGTTTCAGTTCGATTCAGTCCAAAAATAATAGTTCAATCGGTTTCCAGTTCAGTTCAAAAACAATTTCTGATACTCCTACCACTCTGGCAGCGAGTCACCATACGCAGCAGATTTCCTCACTGATGCGATGGAGAAGATGAGTTGAAAGTCTGGGTCTGGCTCGCCATCTTGAATCCCGTCTGTGCATGTGCACACCCGCACACTGCAGGCCAATCCTCGCTCCGACCGAGCCTCAAACCAAGCAAAAAAACCTGACCTGTGTAACAGGTCATAAGCACAATAAAGCAGTTTTTAAATCCTCAAATCACACAAATAAATGTTTCACAGTCTCTGAGTTGTAACGTTACTGTTACAGTGCTTTTTCACCTCTAAAATGGTGGCGGAGCGGTCTCTTTTAACTCACGGCTCCGTTTCCACACAACTACCGCACACATCTTTCATTTACAAAGCATACATTCACTTTTATAACATTCACAGTTTTCATAAACCCAAAATATTAACTGGTAAACAGTTTATGGCGAAGCATTTCCTTGTAAACAGCTACGTTTTTAATGTTAGCTCTCCGCCAGAAAAAGAAAAAAAATACAACATGGCAAAATGCAAGAAAACAACTCAAACTCACCAAAACCGGTGTGGCTTAGTTCTCATAAAATCCCTGTCAGTTCCCGACCAGGTAAGTTATGTTTTTCAACTGCAAAATCAACTTTTTCACTCTTTTCTCTGCTTATTAAACACAGTTCGTTCTCTCCGATCTCTCCTCTGCTCTCTTCCTCATGGGCCTTTCACACAGGACGCGGTATGCGCGGCGCTGCGCTATAAAACCCATTCATCTCAATGGCTTGCGCCGCGCAAGGACGTTTTGTTGCTGCGTCGACCAAAGCGCAAGCGAAGCGGTGCGCATCATTGGCGAGCTCGCGCGCACGCCGCGGTCAAAGTTCAAAATAGTTCAACTTTTGCCGCTGCGCTCTGTGACGATTACCAGCGCGGCCAATAGAATCGGGGGATCCAAACAAGCACGGATATCAAAATGGATGAACGGCTAGTAGCCTACTGTGTGTGTCGGAATTTCATGAGCTGTACGATACAAGTTTGAGGTCGTATAGGGACATCGTCAGGAAAGCTGTATTCACAAATCAGTATTTTATGAGGATTTGATGCTCAAGAAACATTTATGATTATTATCACTGTTGAAAACCGTTATTTACATTTTTATTTCAGGATTCTTTTATGAATGGAAAGTTCAAAAGAACAGCATTTATCTGAAATAGAATCTTTTGTAACATTATAAATTTAGAATGGGACAGATACATTGTTTGCTGCTGACCGAAAGGAGGAACAACAGACGTAATAGAGCTCCCGCTAAAAGTTTTTAAAACTCCGCCTACGTCATAGCGCAGCGCAAATTGCGTTGTATCTGAAGGGCAACGCAGAACTCAGCGGCAAGCGCCGCGCATACCGCGTCCTGTGTGAAAGGCCCATCAGGCCTCCGCGCTGCAGCGTCACTGAAGTACTGCGTCTAACGTCACTAGTCCCTTAAAGGGGCAGTGACATGAATTTTCTGACAGCATACTTTTAATCTTAAACATTAAATTGTTGTATTAACATTTTTAACTCTGATGAATAAACTTACATTAAATGAATCACTTAACTTTCAAACTTATTTATGCAGCTTTTAAACTATTTATTCTTATTTATGTCATTTTAACATGGGTTACACTGTGGTCTGGAGATGCACACAAACATCTATCATTAGAGCGGCATCAGAGCGAAGTTCTCAGTAACCGACAGCCAGCTCAAGCTCTCCATTCCAGCTCCGCATGAGCCAATTGAGCTCATCAGCGTCACATAAGACATGTGGAACTGGATTAAATCAATGCAATAAAGGGATTTAAAAGCCCTTCACACAACAAGTAGGGCTGCACAATGATGGTTAAACTGATAATCATGATTATTATCATTTGAGAAATTTCTTATACATTATCAGAATTATTGCACTTTCATGTGAGCACAGATCAAGAGAACTCATATACAGGGTTTATTTGCCAGAAATACTGCAAGTCATAATTACGAGATGTAAACTGAGAACTCTAAGAAACTCGCAATTGTGAGAAATAAGTAAGAATTGTGAAATAAGTCGCAATTACTGCTATATTTTATTCCTTGGAAAACAAACTGCGAGAAAAAAAGTCTGCACCCTGCTACATAAAATATTGAGCTGTACAGAAGCGTAGGAGCCCAGGTTTGCAACTGGAGCTTGGCAAGTAGTTCATTTAAATGGGTTGGGCAGAAGCTTGGCTTGTTTAGTTCAAGTCAAGCACCAAAGTCAGAATGAACAATCTTGCTAAAGCAAAAATCGAACTTTGGTTCAGTAGTGTGGCCCAATAAATAAAACCAAGAACAGTCATGAAAGATCCGACTCGTTGAGAATCAATACCAAAGAGGCACTGTTGGGTTTAATAATCTAAATTCACATAACCAGGTTGACTTCTCCACTAGACACCACAGTTTACCCACTAGAAATGGTCTTGATGGGAGTCTCCCTTCCTGTGAAAGTGGTAGAAGCATGAGGAGCATTTAAATACCAAATTCTCACGGTTCCTGAAGTCAGTTTACAGCAAACACTCACTTTTCCTAGTGCAGCCTTGCTCACAGGAGCCAGAAGAGGGATGGCACACCGCTGTACTACAGTGGATGAAGATCTAACAGAGGGGGAAAGGGTTTAGCCATAGAATTCACTATAAAAAGTTCTAATATTAAGGGTTGAGGTAAGGCTGCGGAGCATACGGGTTCTTGCCGAGGAGCCAGTGATGCTAGATCAACAAATGTGAACATCTTCACAATAAAGCACTTGGGAACTGAAGACCAGACGATCCAGCCACTGGAACCAATGTGGTCAGGTAACGATCATCCTGGTAAGGGCATTGGACTGGGGGTTGATGTCGCCCAGTCCAATGGAATGTCCCAGCATCAGGACAATGTTGGGGCTGGTCTTCTCCAAAACACGCACCTCAACATACACAGGCTCCCGCAGGACTTTTGTAACAGGATAATCAGCATCACTGTAGTAGGACATGTCAGCCTCATCCCCTGAGGAAGAATACCGGCATTTAACCAGAAACTGCTGCAACCTGGGCTGCGTTCAGCCCCGACAAAATGTTGCACAACGTTTTTTAAACAGAAACGGTGATGTGTTGAACACACTGTTCTGATGACACAAGAGTTGCAACTATGGCAGCTGAGAAGGCCATTCTTTGTGTTCTTTGTGAAGAATTTTCAGAGCCTGATGAAGTCGGTATAAATATGTGTTTAATACTACAAAATATGCCCGATGTTACAGTTACTGCACTTGCCGCCCAGAACAAAAGAGAACATCCCAATCGAGTGAAGGGATTGCTGAAACTGAAATGGAAGCACACATCTTACCTAATTCAGACTAAAACACATCTATTTAGCCTCACATACTGACTTTATTTGTAGTTCATACTGTTTTAATACCCTGTATTTTCTTTCTCATTTTTAGGAAAAGCACTTAATTACCATTGCTTATTTCTATACCAAATGTCATACACTTGCAATGAAGCTAAAAATATAAACAACTACATCATTATGTTGATATCCTATATTTTTACAATAAAACTTACGACAAACATGTCTTCTAATATCCTCAGTTGTTGCGTATACCGAGCTGCATCGAACACATTTGTAAATTACTTTCCTTGAACCCATTGTGCGAGTTCACTTTAATACCGCGTGCTTTATATACATGTTGCTGCTGATTGGACTGCAGTTCTGACACACCCACCAAACAAGAGAAAACGTATCTCAAACCCCATTGCACACTCTTGCATGCCGTTTCCAGGAAACTCTTGCACGCCGTTTCCAGGAAACATGACGTTCAACCCGGAAACCGTAGCAAAACGTTGCGCACTGTTTTGAACTTGAACGTGCCCCTGGAGTTTTAGAAAGGCTTTAGGCGCACTTGGGACAAACACTTACCTTCTGCACAGCTTTTGGTGACACAATGACCATTTGCCAGTCTAAGCTCCACCCTGAGGGGTCCAGGAGCAGCTACTGGTGGAGGTGGAGGAACAGTGTTTACCTCCACAACCAGAGCTTCCACTGAAGTACCAGAGTACCTACACTGGAAGAGAAGCCTGGAAAACAAACAGTGAGCTTGTAGCATTTGCCAAGGATTAACAAATGTGCTAAAGCATACATCACTTACTCAAAATGGCTGTCCCTTGTGATGGAGCCAAGTGGTCCGATACCCACTTCATACGAGGAGGTCATTCTGTTTTCATACACCACATATCCACTGTCCTCCTGCAAATAGTAACACTGTTGGCATCCAGTCCATTCTAAGCCATTCAGAACAAAACCACAAGCAGCTACTCACCATCATGCTGGTGCCGCACGCAGTGACAGGGAACTGGTATATAGCAAAGAAAGGTGTGGATCCCACAGGACTGCAAGCTGGATCACTTCCACCCCGGAGACGGACTGAATCCAGGCTCAAACGAGGCAGCGTGACATCTCTTGCCACCACTACCACAAACTGACCATCTCTAATACACTGGACAGTCACTGGAACAAGGTACAAGAGCAGGTTATTTCTGAGGATCAGTTTAACATGAACACCTTTACATTGACTCAACCCTTTTACCTGCCTTCTCATAGTAACACTGTTGTCCATCAAAGCAGCAGTTAATAGCTGCACATTCAGCACCACTGATACCAGGTGCTCCACATTGGATCTGCTCATAATCAGCTACAGCACACAGAACTAGCTTGCCATTGAACTGGCTGAGGAAACTGTTGACTAGCTTGCTGTTGAACTGACTGAGGAAACTGTTGACTAGCTTGTTGTTGAACTGACTGAGGAAACTGTTAACTAGCTTGTTGTTGAACTGACTGAGGAAACTGTTGACTAGCTTGCCGTTGAACTGACTGAGGAAACGGTTGACTAGCTTACTGTTGAACTGGCTTAGAAAACTGTTGACTAGCTTGCTGTTGAACTGGCTTAGAAAACTGTTGACTAGCTTGCTGTTGAACTGGCTGTTGAAACCACTGGTCAGTTTGCTGAGCTGCTCTGAAGAGTTGGAATCCTGCCACCTGTAGCGCAGAGTCCGGTATAAGTCCAGACTGCCATGTTTCGGTGAAGCACAAAACGGAGGATGAAGAAAATTCTCTGATTTTCCCTACCAGTTCCTTGTTGTCATTAGTCTTTGTGTATTAAAGTTCATGTTTATTTTGTGTTTCATGCTTTGCATTAACTCATGGTTTATGCTTCACGTTTTTTTTAATTTTTTTTTTTTATCACCATTATAATAAACTGCACTTGGATCCCCTACATCATCGTTTTTGTCTGCTTCCATGTCAGCATCGCTCCTTTAAATACAAACTTTGTATTCACCACCACCACCACCATTTAGAAAGTAGAACGAGCCTGATAATGAATTGATATACAAAGTTTTTTTCTTTATTTGTTTATTACACTTTGCTAAAAGCATACACATAAATAACTGTCACAGAATGGACTACAGAATATTTTTGCTGCAATCTGACAACAAAACCAAAAAACAACTTTTATCAACATACAGTGCATTAGCGGTTACGTCAATGTTTCTAAATTATGAATAGTTTAGCTTTAAACAAAAAGTATAACTGAACCCTTAATTTTGCATAGCTAACATAGTCATATCGTATTAATAAAAAGACAACAACAGAAACAACTACTTCAGAGATCACAGTAAGAAAGAAATCAGTGTTTTAAAAGACAATGGAAAAGTAGCGGATTTACAATTAACATCTTATAGGCTTTTTTTTTTTGTTGGTTATTTTTATTTGCTGGATATGTGCATTTGTTGCACTGCATTTATAATAAATAAAAACAACAGCTACATACAAGGAAAATTGTAATGCATTATAAGTAATAGTCTCAAACAGGGAAGAGAATATGGCCAGAGAAATAGCTGGAACTGCTTATAACATTAGCACCCCGAGAAGCCTCCATCCACACACGGTCTCCTATCTGTAGGTTCAGTATCACCTTCCCTTCAGCTAATGATTGCGTATTAAGGTTGATTTTTTCAGCAGTTAGCTGTACAACATTATTTCTCTTTAAGGTCACTGTGCCCAAAGTCCGAGTTCCTATGCATGAGAACTGGAATTCATAAACACCAGGAATCTGACAGAGGAACAGCCCTGATTTTTGGTTATAATGGTTCTGTCCATTGTAAAGGACCCGACTGAACACAAGCACTTTAGCAGAGGCAGGAAGGGTGGTTCCAACAAAAGCAAAGAAGGCGGAATGTTGTCCTGTAGTGTTAATGGGGGGTCCTGGGGGTCCTGGAGGTCCAGATGGGCCTGCTACACCTCGTGGACCTGGGAAAATTAAATATTAGAGAAACAATAAAAAAATCTCGCCTATGTTGGTTAGTTCTGTTATCTGGCTTAAAAAAAAAAGAGTGAGGTTGGCAGCTTTGTTGAAGGAATATTTTGATTTAGATAGCTTGATCTATGGCTTGCTTACCAGGTTCCCCCTGAGGTCCTCTGGGTCCCGGAGGTCCTTGGAAGGACTCTGTATATGAGGGTTCATGCATAGATGTTATATGTTTGTACTATAAGCCAAACTGTTTGCATTAAAGTAAAATAAATCACAGTTTATAATGCAAAAGAGGCCCCTAAACCAAGCAAAATTCCTTGAAACATGCAAAAGGTAGAAAGAAGGACTAAACAGCTTACAAAGGTTTGGTGCAGTTCATGTGCAATCATGAAACATTGTTTGACAGTTGTGACATCCAAATGTATTAATTTCTGTCACTGCACCAGTCCAGTGTACAGCAAAGAAGAAATTACTCAAGCTGTGTCCAGTCTAGAGGTTTTGCAGTGAATGAATTGCCATTTAAGCTAATAAATCATGTGCACAACATCATCACTCTCTCTTTTTTCTTGCAATTAGAAGAAAAAAGAACACTTTTCTAACCTCATTTCCAATGTCTGATATGCTGATGCCACCGTCACCTAGAAGGCCAAATACCAAATCACAGGTGAACCAAACCGTGGTGACCATGCAAACAGATTATAAATTTCTTCAATACCTGGTATGTGCCTATACTACCTTAATTAGGTACTCTACACGCACATAGAAAAGGTAGTAAGAAGCTTAGGCAGAAATTTGCAGTCAGAGGAAGAAGATTTATGACCACATAGCACATAAGCATTTAAGAGCTCTAATACTGTGGTGCCTTACCAGTTTCAATCCAAGGGTTGAGGTCTAAGGCGGGGATATCCCCACAGATAACGAAATTGGCTGAACTGGTGAAGCGGAAAGGATCTCTGGGAACTCTGCCGATTCCAGTGTTGTCACAGATGATGCGGGCCAGCGACACAGAGGCCAGTGATGCTTTTTGTTTGGTGGTAAACACTCCTTTGTTCTCCCACCATAACCTGAACACAACGTGACACCTCTTAAACACATTCTAGTCCCATTGACCAAATCAGGGATGTCCAATCCCGCTCTCGGAGGGCCAGTGTTCTACAGATTCTCCAACCTGGCACAGGGCATTTACCTGGAGATTTCCTGAAGACCTTGATTAGCAGGTTCAGGTGTGTTTAATTAGGGTTGGAGGAGGATAGTGGCACTTCAAGAGTATTGGACACCCCTGGACTAAATACACATAAATCTTTACCTGTCACCCTCGCGAATGTGCTGGAACTGTGTAGAGATAAGGCAGGCAAAAAGAGAACCAACACGACCACCAGGAACAAAAGGCTCAGCAACACCTCCCAACCAAATGTCAATGTTCTCAGGGGTGCCATAAAGCTCAATCATCCTGCGAGCCAATTGAGTGTTGTTCATCACCACAGCCAATTCTTGCTCATTCTGAGGTGCCGACAGTCCACAGAACCGACGCCATGCATTATAGCCTTATGAGGAACAACAGATGGATACCCGGTAAGTCTTCTCTCAAAAACACATGCAGTGGTAATGCACCATGAAGCTGAGTTGGCTTCACATGGTTCAGATTAAAGGGTTCCAAGGCTTTGTGTGCATGTTGTGTATGAGTCCAGAATATTTACCTGGTATAGCGTGGTCACGGCCTCTTTGCATATTGAGGGCAGCCAAGTCCAAAGCAATGTGTTTTGTGAAGGCAAACAGTCTCTCTCTAAGAGCATCCACCATCATGTGATCCTGCGTATTCAGTTTTGCTGGCCGACCAATCAGTCCACGGAGCAGAGGATCGATGCCCCCTACGCAAAAAGCAAAGTAGAAATAAGTAAGTTTGAAAGAAGACAGATTTAGGACTCTGTAGGTGTGCTGCAAGCCTCACAAATTCACCTTCAAATATCACCCTCCATGGCGAGAAGAAGGCCTCATAGAGGGGCACACTTGGAAATTGAGGATGGTTCTGGTAATTTTCATCAAGACGAGATATGATGGGTTGGATGGCCAGGTGGGCAAAACGGAAAGCTGCTGTGGCAAAGACGTTTGCAATGGTAGGGTCCACATTTTCATTGTAACCTGGATATTGTCCAAGGTGTTTATTGTAAGCATCAGGACCCACAATTATCGGCAAGTAGTCCTTAATCACCAAGATCTAAAAGAGAAAGGAGAGGTTGAATATATGAATATATGTTGTACTCCGCATGTAACTGTTTGTGCTTGTGTTAATGCACTTTTCATTAAATGTCTTTACCTGGTTGTAGGCACCCACAATTTTTCTTGCCTCTTGATAGAGGGTTTCACTACTCCAGGTAGGATTGAGCACATGGAGGGCACGAGCCAATCTATTGTGCTCTCTCAAGAAAAGTGCGTGTAATGAGGTAAGAGCAATGTTCTCATCAACACGAACATCCCCTGCACACATCAAGAATTCATGAGCATTTGAGTTGTGCAAATACCATGCATTTTAGATGATGGATTTACCAATGAAAACTAATAAGATTTTCTAAGAATGAAAAAGTTACTGACCTGCAGTGAAGCAAGGCACCTCTGTTAGGGTGGTGTCATTGAGGGTTTTCCTACGCGTGGCACACATGTTACTTTTTACACTAGTAAAGGGCAGGTGCTCTTGTCCATTGTCCTGGAACTGATCGTTGACACGTAGAAGACCACCATCGTTAGTCAGGTCTCGCAGATCCTTTGCTAGCCCATCCTCAGCCCCGTAAACCTGTCCAGCATCTAGGAAAGCTGTTAGAGTGTTGATCTGTTCCCGAACTTTGGGGAATCCACCAAACATATAGGCGGTGTTCCCAGAACCACAGGCCGGTGACGAACGGAAGACAGGGAGACAGGACGCAGGACGCAGGCGTTGATCTCCTGGAGGAGCCTGTGTTTTGACAATAAATATAGCATGAAAGATAGTTTTTTATAAAACAACAATAGTGGGATAATATCTGACAGAAGAACAATCTTTGACTGACCGGAATTGGGAAGCAGGGTTCAGAGCGCTCACAGCTCTCGTCACAGTTGAGGCCACTGCTGAAGGACCTAATGCTTGGTGAGCTGGGCGTAAAAGTCAGATCGTGGTCAACCCATTGCCCAAAGATAGTGAGCAGGAAGGTAAAGTCACGATCACTCTCTATGTCAGCATCTGCAGTGCTTAGAATACGATTGGAAACCAGTCTGACCTGTAATCGATGAGGTAGACAGATCATTTACTTGAGCATGAGAGTGAGTCTCACGACCATTCAGACATTGTTAACTGATTGGTGGCCTACTTGATTGTCAAGTAAACTATTCATAATCATCTCCATCATACCAGGGGCAGCGCTGCACCATTGTGCAATCTGTTGGGATCCCATCCTTTGGCCTGGGATATGCCATCCTCATAGACAGCAGGCAACCATCGGGCAAAGGGGGTGTTGGATGCACCAAGAAGTGGGTTCCTCCTGGGAATGATACATTTAGTTGTTTAGCAAGGCAAACACTGAGTCTTTGATTAAGACTACTCTGAATAAGAAGGGCAAGACAGACCTGTTGTTGCAGACATTGCTGGCAGTTCGATACTTGTTTATGTGGGGTGTGGTCCTACAAGAAGGGGGCTGGACTTGAGCAGCACAGCCTGTCAGACGTGTAATCGTGTTAAGCTCGTCTTGAGTGAGCAGATCTAGGGGAAAACACATAACGACAGTTTATAGAAAGGAACATCAGTCAGTGATGGATCTTTTCTGAGCTTTGCAAGTTTAGCCAAGTTTTTTGTCCTCATACCTGTAGCATTGATGGACCTCTTGTGTATATGATGGGCTTTCTCACTGATCAGTCTGAGCGTTTGCCCCATGTAGTCTGCGGCTCTCACAGCGTCTCGTGTCTTTCGAGCTGGCTGTTTCAGCAGACGTAGCTTGTCGGAAGGCTTGATGTCATCTCTGCGTACCCTTGCTAAACTCCTGGAAGAGGGGGAGATTTATAAAAATAAAATAGATCAATGACTGATGATGGCACAGGAATATTGAGCAACATTCTTAATTTTACTCACTCATCACGAGAATACTTGTAAGCAGCATCTACTATTTGCTTTGCTTCCTCAATTGAATCTAGAATGAAACGTCTCCCGGGACTCTCTTCTTCTGCTAAAAAAGAAAAGGCTATTACATCAGGATCTGGCCCTAGAAAGGCTAATGATGACTAATTTGAGTGAAATCTGCAATTTATTAATTTATTTACTTTACTTTACAAAATTGCAACAATGTGCAGTAAGTGATAGATGTAGTCATGAAATTGAATCTCCAGAAGATGAATGTCATACCAGGTGTATAGTTTAAATGACTAAAGAGAACAAGACTACATTTCTTACCACCCATTGAAAAGGCACAACAGCACCCCACCACAAAAAGAAAAGTGGGAAGATTCATCTCTGAAACACAAATTGAGACATGTAGAGAGTAAACATAAATAGATTTTGTGTTTATGAAAGTTGCACTGTTTTCTGTATTTCAACAATTTTTATTTAAATTTGAAGATAAATTCCTCTACATTTAAGCGAAAAATTATATGATTAACTTAAAAAAAAAGATATTTTTTTAAAACTGCGAAGTGGTTTAAAATGGCACTTTAAATTAACTTAGCTGTTTTTAAACTTAATAAATAGTTTTAAGACTATGCATATTTTACATTTTAATAGAAAGGACAAAATAATACTAAGAATTTATCCTGAAAGATAAAAAAAATAAAATAATCAACAGTCTAGAATAAGAAGTGTCTATTAAATATAACAATTATTTACTCTAAATTCTTTGCATTTGCAATCAGCATCACAGAGTTTAATGATACTGCTTTTTTAAAAAGTGCAATTAAATTGATAAATAATTTAAAGAGAAATTTAGCATTTCTCACCTGGTGACAGGTCTCAGGCTCTCTGTTTCTGGACTCAAGGCTCAGAGTGTGTTGGACTGACTGGATGGAGCAGCCGTGCTTTATACCATCCCTCATCCTCATGTTAAGCATCAATGAGGGAGTCATAGGTGGGGCAACTGGTTTACTTCCTTCTTCCTTTTCACTGAAGGGCATTTACCATTTACATTAATCATAGTTCAAGTTTGATTTATTGATTTATTTGAGGTGACAGTCTGACAATTATTTACTCTTCATTGCTCTACATTACAGGAATGCAAGGACAATAGTTACAGATTTCTCTACTTATCATCTTAATACTGACACAAAATATTTAAAGGCAATGGTTCACAAAAAAAAACTTTAAAAAACTTAAAAAAAAAACGTATTCTGTCATTATTTGCTCACCCTCATTCCAAACCTGTATGCCTTTCTTCTGTGGAACATAAAACATAATATTTTGACAAATGTCTGAGTGTTTTTGTCCAATGCAAAATATATTATTTTGTGTTCAGCAGAAGAATGAAAGGCATACAGGTAGACATTGTTTATGAAATAGAGATAATAACTTTAAGTAACTTTGCAACTACAGTTACCAGTCATTAGAGTATTAGTAGACTGTCTGTATCTGCTAACACTTGTGATGGTCCACCAACAGACATTCTACTGACTATAAGTAACTTTGCAGCTACATGTTAACTTATTCTACTAACCTGAATCTTATCACCTACAGTAACTCTGACCAAACAGTCTGACCTAACAGTCAACTACAGTCTACTATACTCTAATGAGTGTTAGTTAACATGCAGTTGACAAGTTACTTATAAGTAGTAAAATGTCTGAAGTGGACTATCGAAATAAAGTGTAACCGAAATATTAATTGGAAGTATTGGGGATTATATATAGTGACAAAAATATTAAACAATATAAAGCTCTCTTATATTATATCTGCTTCAAAGTCAATTTCAACTCTGGACATTATCTTAAACAACTTCCTGCTTTTTAAACAATATTGAAAGAGTTTAAATGTGTGATGGACACTTGTGGCTCTTTCATTATCCACTCCAGTTCATCCATAATAATAATAAATAACAATGTTAGTTGCATAAAAAATCTTATTCATACATAAACAATTTATATTGTCCACAAATCAAATTTTAAGCATTAAGCACAATACTTTTAAAGAAAAAGTTTTTAAAATCACATGTAACAAAAATTCAATCAGGTGTGTTGAAACTTTTGACTGGCTAGTGTTTATTACTGTCATCATGTTTCTTTTAGTTTTCTAATGTAGGAAGTTAATAAATCTCTACTGTGCGACAGCCAAACAATAGTTGAAATTGTTTAACAACCGAGTGACCTATAATCTCTCACTAAGATGTCGGGAAGCTCTCTTGCCTGGAAACATTTCCTTCTCTAAATTTATCAGTGTCTGGACTAATGTTTTTTTTACACCTGTCGTAGAGCACCTGTCATAGAGTTTATTGCACCTGTCATAGAGTTTATGGCAACAAACCGCATGATGTGATGAATCAGAGCCTGTTTATGAAGTTGTTTTAAAGCAAATGTTGGCCTGATTACAGAACATTTCATGAAAAACATGCTGACACACACAAGGGCTTTATTAGTAACAACATATGTTAGCTTTAAACCTACAGACTTCATTTGTCAAATTATTATCCCTACTTTTATTGGACACAAAGTCTGCCTATGTTTTTCATCTTTTCATTTCTGTTTTTCAAAAATTCTACTTCCATAAGACTCTTTCATTATTAGAGTCATGAAGTTTCAATTCATGTCATTTTTATTGCATTTTTTACCACTAAAAGTAAACGCCTGCAGACTTGAAAAACAATTTAATAATTTTATTTTTGGTCTTGCAGAATTTTTATCATACAGATATGTTGAAAGTATTTAGAGGAACTTATTTCACTTGGTTGGCTAAGTGAAGGCAAACCTCAAGACCACATTTTCAACAGAGACATTACTGATGAATGAACTACAAAGAACTACATCAGACAATTAGCTGAGGTAAAGTGACGGCTAACAGACAGCAGACAAACGGCTAATGATGACTAATGACCACAGCAGCGGGAATCCACTCAATGGAATCCATTCACTCAAAAGTGGACACCCTTAATTATGCAGAAATTTAAGGCTTAATATCATTTAAACGGATGACTTATAAAAAAATTCACCCCCCTCACATTTGTCATTAAGGGCAAAATTAGCTGTAGGCCTATAGACCAAAGCCACTTTTTGCTCCAGGCTGTAAACATGTTTTTTTTTTTTCTGCTGTAAAGTTGGGCATTTCAACATGGGGGAGATGCAGATTTGACTCACTTTTGCAGCCAGCCTCAAGCGGCCAGTTGATGAATTGCCGTTTAATTCACTTCCGTGTTGGTTTCAAGAGAGAGACAGGGAGGTTGCCGTTTGGTTAATTCATTAGACATCAGGTGACAACCCGACACAGTCAGTACAAAAACATTTATCGAAAATAGAAGCCCTTAAAATAAATAAATTTAATTTATTCATTTATGTTATAAAAAAAAGTTTGATTGGACATTTATTTTAATAAAAAGAGTTTGATTGGACACACAGCCTTTGATGGCAACAACAAAAGATATGGGAAGTGTTTTGTTCCTTGCAGAAAGCAATAAGCCTATTTATTATCCTAGCTATATGACAGAGGTGGGACAAAGTCATTGTTATGCAAGTCACAAGTAAGTCTCAAGTCTTTGCCCTCGAGTCCCGAGTCAAGTCGAGTCAAAGATGAGGCAAGTCCCGAGTCGAGTCAAAAGTCAAAGCCAACAAGTCTCAAGTCGAGTCCAAAGTCCTACCATTTTAGTTTCGAGTCATTTCAAGTCCTCTTACCACAGAAATAAAATTTATACAAATCATGTACGTCTGTAAGATTTGTATTTATTGAAACATCTTTTTATACAATGACATTAATCAAATGCAGTAAAAAACAGAAAATTAAATTTTCACAAAAAATGCTTGTATTTCAACAGCATATTGCACTAGAACAATGCACAGCATGCAGCTTCAGTCCTGTATTGTATTAACCTCATATTGCAAAACAGTTTAACTTTCGAATTAGACATGGGGCGTTTTAGCCTAAACCTTTTTAAACATGTCATTGTCATCAATAAAATCCTCACTCCTCAAAATTATCACTTCTGAAAAACTGGACCAACCTGATAATATAATTGGAATGCGTGTTGCAGTGCGTATGCGGTGCAAGACCAGCACGCGCAATAGTGCTTTCGCATATGCTGCGTTTGCAGTGCGTGATCCGCGGCTGTACCACAAATACATACTCACTATTATATTTCAAATCCAGAAGTTATTAGCATCTTTTATTTAAAAAAAAAAAAAAAATTGTCAGCATTGCGTTCTCTTTGTACACACGTATACACTCTTTAATAGACGTAGCCTATTCACGTTTAAATACAATTTAAACAACGTATTATTTAATGCATTACTCTTATATAATTATATATTAAGTTGCTCAAGCAAGTGGTAAAATATTTAACCATGTACTTATATTAAAATCGCATAGCCTACATTTTAAATTAAAACTTAAAATTTACAAAAACAGCAGACTCATACTCTTTCTTTTGCATAATTTAAATCTTTATGCAATAAATCTCGCATGTCACAAAGAACTTGTTTTTCCACCTCCACGAATGAGACGAGTGTTATGTTGCCTTGTTGAAATATGTATTTTCCCTTGATTTAGGCTACCCCGGTCTTAACGTCTCAGCATTGCGATTCTCTTTGTACACATAGCCTATACACTCTTTAAAGGGATAGTTCACTTTGAAATTAATTTTTGGTATGTTTTAGCTTACCTCAAGGGCATCCAAGATGTAGGTGTCTTTTTTTCCGCAGTAGTTTCAATTTTGATATTTTTAGGTCAAACCGTTCTTGTCTGTCAGTCATATAATGCAGGTCTATGGTCACGGTCTCAAAACACAAGCACAGAGTCCAAATTAAAACAATTCCCCGTCGTCCAAATTAAACAATTCCCCATCGTAAGTACACATTGATGGCCTAAGACACGAAACGAGCGGTTTGTGTGAGAAAACGAACAGTATTTATATCGTTTTTACCTTTTATACGCAGACATGTCCGAGTGATCTGATCTGACGTGTACGCAGACTGGTGCATAGATATATACACACTAGATGTCGCCTTGTCTACGGCAGTTCATTGGAACGAATGTCTTTAAGGCGACATCTAGTGTATATATCTATGCACCAGTCTGCGCACACGTCAGATCAGATCACTCGGACATGTCTGCGTATAAGAGGTAAAAACGATATAAATACTGTTCGTTTTCTCACACAAACCGCTCGTTTCGTGTCTTAGGCCATCAATGTGTACTTACGATGGGGAATTGTTTAATTTGGACGACGGGGAATTGTTTTAATTTGGACTCTGTGCTTGTGTTTTGAGACCGTGACCATAGACCTGCATTATATGACTGACAGACAAGAACGGTTTGACCTAAAAATATCAAAATTGAAACTACTGCGGAAAAAAAGACACCTACATCTTGGATGCCCTTGAGGTAAGCTAAAACATACCAAAAATTAATTTCAAAGTGAACTATCCCTTTAATAGACGTATGCACGTTTAAACACAATTTAAACAACGTATAGGCCTATTATTCAATGCATTACTTCTACTTATAAAGCAAGTGGTCAAATATTTAACCATGTAGGCTACTTGTATAAAAAAACAGCCGACTCTCATGTCTTTTATTTTATATTTAAATTAATACAATAAATCTCGCATGTCACAATAAGGAACATGTTTTTCCACCTCCACGAATGAGACGAGTGTCGTTCATTATGTCGCCTTGTTGAGGTAAATTGTAGTTTTCCTTGCTTTACCCTGGTCTTAAAGTGAAAATAGTATTTAATTAAATACATTTATGGTGAGATTACTACATTTTATTTAATTAATCGCGTTTATGGTGAAATTACTAAATTTTTAGGTCAATCTGTGTTCATTTTGACCACGAAACATGCGCTGTCACTTTAATTCAGCGCGTGCAGCACATGTGCAGCACAGCAGAAATAGACTCGGTGCGGAAACGATCGCGGCACTGCTGTATACGCACCGCACCTGGAACGGATCGACGGACTGCAACCGCGTGCAGTGTGAAAGCTCTAACCTGTTAACATGGGTACGGGAAAAAATTGTTTGTGTGAAACGTGCGTTAGATGCTGTCGAATCAAAACAACGTGGGACTACAGTGATTGGATGTCGTGCAGGCAGCGCGCGCGCTCGCTGCATGCATACAGCTTTTTTTCACAGATGCAGATAAACTGAGAGCGGCGCGGCCGTGTGGACATTTTTTTCCCCAGTTTTCATGGGAAGTAGCAAGTCTTCTCGAGTCAAAAGGCGCAAGTCCAAGTGAAGTCACGAGTCATTGATGTTAAAGTCCAAGTCGAGTTGCAAGTCTTTGTACATTTTGTCGAGTCGAGTCTGAAGTCATCAAATTCATGACTCGAGTCTGACTCGAGTCCAAGTCACATGACTCGAGTCCACACCTCTGCTATATGATAATAATATTATCATATAGTGATATATATGATGACCCCACAATGCCTCCTGCCATTTAAAGGCCGTTTAGTAGCGATGCTATTCTGAAGCTTTTGATTGGTTCTCTTGTCAAGTCAAGTCAAGTCAAGTCAAGTTTATTTGTATAGCGCTTTTCACAATACAGATTGTATCAAAGCAGCTTCACAGTATTAAATTAAAATAATACAACAAAATTTGTTTCAAGAGGAATTTATTGATTGATAAAATTAAATTAAATATCCCCAAAATATCCCCAACTGAGCAAGTCAAAGGCAACAGTGGCAAGGAACCGAAAAACTCCATCAAGTGACCTAATGGTGTCCTAAAACTCCATCAGGTGACCTAATGGAGAAAAAAAAACCTTGGGAGAACCCAGGCTCAGTCGGGGGCCAGTTCTCCTCTGGCATTTATGAGCTAGAGGCCGGATTGTAGTTTGAACTGTAGGATTATATGAATGCCTGGCTGAAGAGATGTGACTTTAATCTAGTTTTAAACTGGGAGAGCGAGTCTGAGCAACGAACAGTATCAGGAAGACTATTCCAGAGTTTTGGAGCCAAATGTGAAAATGCTCTCCCTCCTTTAGTGGTTCTGGATATCCTAGGTATGACCAAAAGCCTTGAATTTAGTGATCTTAAAGAGCGCGATGGATTATAGGGTGATAGAAGATCCGTTAAATAGACTGGAGCTAAGCCGTTTAGGGCTTTATAAGTCAGTAGCAATATCTTATAATTAATACGGAGCTTTATAGGTAACCAATGTAGTGATGATAAAATCGGTGTTATATGATCATATTTTCTTGATCTCGTAAGAACTCTAGCGGCGGCATTTTGGACTAACTGTAGCTTGTTTATTGAGGATGCAGGACAACCAGCTAATAAAGCATTACAGTAATCCAGTCTCGAGGTCATGAATGCATGAACTAACTTTTCAGCATCAGAAACTGATAGCATATTACGTAGCTTAGCAATGTTTCTAAGGTGGAAAAAGGCTGTTTTTGTAACATATGAAATATGATTTTCAAAAGACAGGTTGCAATCGAGTATAACACCCAGGTCTTTTACTGTAGAGGATAAAGTAACAGGACATTGATGTTAAAGTTGTATTGTGCGAGGTTTTGTGGGCGGTTTTTTGAACCGATAAGTATTACCTCTGTCTTGTCTGGATTTAATAAAAGAAAATTACGCGTCATCCAATCTTTTATATCTTTAACACACTCTGTCAATTTGGAAAATTTAGCGTTTTCATCCGGCCGTGATGAAATATATATTTGAGTGTCATCAGCATAACAATGGAAACTAATTCCATGTTTCATTATAATATTTCCAAGTGGCATCATATATATGGAAAATAACAGAGGGCCTAATACAGATCCCTGCGGCACTCCATAGTTTACTGGAGTTATGATCGATTTTTCTCCATTTAAATAGACAAAATGGTAGCGGTCAGATAGGTATGATTTGAACCAGCTTAATGCTTGTCCTTGAACACCAGTATCATTTTGTAGTCAATCTAAGAGTAATGTATGATCTATAGTATCGAACGCAGCACTAAGATCAAGTAAAACTAGTATTGAGATACAGCCTTGGTCAGAAGCTAAAAGTAAATCATTTGTGATTTTAACGAGCGCAGTTTCAGTGCTATGATGCGGTCTGAATCCAGACTGAAACTTTTCATAGATATCATTTTGTTGCAAGAAAGAGCCCAGTTGAGCGGACACCACTTTTTCTAATATTTTAGACATAAATGGAAGATTTGAAATGGGTCTATAATTTGCTAGATTATTATGATCTAATTGTGGTTTCTTAATGAGAGGTTTTATAACTGCCAGTTTAAATGTTCTTGGAACATGACCTAAAGATAAAGACGAGTTAATAATATTGAGGAGAGGCTCTTCCACTACAGGTAACACTTCTTTCAGTAGTTTAGTTGGTATAGGATCTAATAAACATGTTGTTGTTTTAGATGAAGTGATAAGTTTATTTAACTCTTTTTGTTCTATAGTTGTAAAGCACTGTAATTGTTCTTGCGGGGTGATAATTGAAGCTGAATTATAAGGCGCGATTGAAGATTGAACGTTTACAATTGTGGTTCTGATGCTTTCTATTTTCTCAGTGAAGAAGTTCATGAAATCATTACTACTGAACTGTAACGGGATATTTTGTTCGGGTGACGTCTGTTTATTTGTTAGTCTAGCCACGGTGTTAAATAAAAACCTTGGATTGTTTTGGTTGTTTTCTATTAGTTTGCGGAGGTGCTCAGCCCTGGCAGCTTTTAGGGCCTTTTTATAACGTGACATACTGTCTTTCCACGCGATTCTAAAGACCTCTAAATTAGTTTGTTTCCATTTACGCTCTAAAATACGGGTTTCTCTCTTTAAAACATGCGTAGTATTGTTATACCATGGTGCTTTATTTTTCTCTCTGACCTTTTTTAATTTAATAGGTGCAACCACATCCAATGTTCTAGAGAGAATGGTGCTCATAGTGCTAGTTAGTTCTTCTAGTTCATCTGTTTGTTTGGGTTCAGGCAGCAGCTGAGACAGATTAGATAAGCAATTTGAGAAATTATCTATGGTGGATGGGAGGATTGTTCTGCCTGGTTGATAACGCGACGCCGCATGACATATTACAGCATGACATCTTGTTTGAATTTGCAGCGCACCACGTCTGCCAATTACATCAATCCTCATTTTCGCCAAAAGCTTTATTAGGCTACAATCTAGTTGCCACCTAGCCTGGGAAAACCCAGACAACTTCCGGCAAATTTAGATTTGCTCTGCAAGTAAGTCTGGCAAAGAGCTCATTCAAGGCCATTTCCATGCCGTGGAAATCGCGGCACCAATCAGAAACGTTGAGGCAGGCTTTACACGATGACGATCGCTCTGATTGGTTTTAGGTCTAGCCTATGCAATTGTGCCCAGAGGCATTTGAGCGACGTCCACTCCGTTGGTGAAGCGCACCAACTTTTAAATGCAGCATTATTATATTCAAATTGCAAACACATGAGGACAGTCTCCATGAAAGACCCACTGGCAGATGAACATGCTACTACATTTCTCTCCGAAACGGTAGGAAATTAAATTAGATTTAATAGAGGATTTTAACATGACAAGATGATTGACAGGGCAGTTTACATGACGGGATGCACGCGACAGATCCGTCCGATAAAGATGATGAAGTAGTATGTCCAAAAGTTGCCTACTTTTTTGCTACACATTCAAAAGTAAATACATTTTCTTCAAAAGAGTATACTTTTATGGCGTAGTGTAACATAGGCGAATTGGGACGCAGCATATGGCTTTACACATGACGATCGCTCTGATTGGTTTTTGGAGTTTTAGGTCTATCCAATTGCGCCGAGAGGCATTTGAGCGACGTCCGTTGGTGACGCCCCTTTGGAAATGATTTGTCTATCAGTGATGCGCGGGTTGATCCGAAATGAGCGGGTGCCTGCGGTCACCCGCGGTTACCCGCAGTTACGAGTCATCCAAAAATATTTTTAATGATATTCGGGTCGCGGTCGGTCGGGTCGTTTGAAATAAAGATGCCAATTAAACCTTTGTAATTTATATAGTAGTATAGAGAGCATAAGCGGAGTGGAGCGGTGAGAATCTTCGCTCATCGCTCACGGAACTGTCCACCCCTCCGCTCCCCCGCTCAAAGCTATCAGGCCGCTCCGCTCATTATCGCTCGATCAGCGCTCAGCGCAGTTTGATCCGCGCTCCACTCAAATCGCCCCCCGCTCGCTCCAAAAAGGGGAAAAAAAATCTACATGTAGCCTATATCACTGTAGCTTAGACCACAGCCTTACCTCCTAAAGAACTAATGAGCAACAACAACATTTTTCAAATAGAAATGTTTTATTTCAAATGACAAATTAGGCCTATGTAAGAAGGAATATAGCCTACACAAAGTCCTGTAAAATTAAACGAATAAATGGGCCTAATAATATGAATAACAATTATATAAACAAAAATATAGCCTACATAAAAATTTTAAAAGTAAATTTACTATTAGGCCAGAATTTTGATAAGTTAACTTTTGTGCAACGCGCACTATTAAAATTTAAATGGGCTTATATCCATTGTACACACAAACTGCTGTAAAATAAAACGAATAAATGGGCCTAATAATATAAATAAAATTTATATAAACAAAAATATAAAATAAATATACATAAACGTTTTAAAAGTAGGCCTAGGCTAAATTAACTATTAGGACAACATTCTTATAACTGAACTTGTGCGCAGCGCGCAGGATTAAAATTTAAATGGGCTTGTATCAATTGTTTGCATTTTACGCTGTATTTAATTTAGGCTACACTTTAAGTTACCGTATTCAATTTGCTAACCTTTTGCTTTCTTCCCAGCGTGTTCACATATCACACTGCATGTTTTCGAGAGATGTGTCTTTTTAGATTCCAAAATTAATCTTTAGGCCTACTGACTGAAACGATGTCGTTTTCTTCTACCACATAATAGTTAGTTTTACACCTGTATGACTTCTTATTTTCCTTTTTGAAGTAGCCTACTTTTTGAACTCCATTATTGAGCCGAGTTTTGACTGAAAATAGAATCCATCTTGCAGTCATCAACAGTAGACTGAGTCAGGCTTGACTGAGCATGCTTCAGAATCTTGGTGTGCGCGGAGCGAAATTGGAGCGGGAAATAGGGCGACGCTCCATCCTTTTAAAAATGCCGCTCTGCGTTCTGTCCAAGATCCGCCCGCTTGCTCCCGCTCCACTCCACTCACATGCAATTTTCTATGAAATACATAGGCCTACACTTTATTGGCTGAATAACTGGCGCGAAGATGACGCACGAGCTCAGTCTGCAGGTAGAGATGGAGGCGGCAAGAGAAAAGGTGAAGACTGGGGAGTGGAAGCTCCGCAAATACACAAACAGAAAGAGCAAAGTTGCCGAAATAATGAAAGATAATGACCAAAGTGCTGGCTTTGTCATGTGTATTTCTTGCTATGCATTTACTAGCCTACTTTTAAAAAATGCGGGTCAGGAAGCGGGTCGGGTACAATATTTTCTTTCTTTTTTTTTTGCGGTCCGAGTTGCGGGCGGGTTAGTTGAAAACGTCGGTCGGGTCCGGGTTGTTTATACATTGACCCGCGCATCACTGTTGTCTATGGAGCTTTGCCAGACCATAACTCAGTTACTACTGAGAATGGTCTGGTTTTAACCAGGCTAGTTGCCACCATGGCGAGTGATAAAAATGCTGTGTGCTGGAAATGAGAAAAGTAATCTAAAAGTAATCAAATGTAATCAGTTATATTACTTTAATATAGTAATTGGAATAGTTACACCACTTGTTACATTCTAAATAGGGTAGCTTGAAATCTGTAACCCATTACATTTCCAAAGGAACCTTCCCAACACTATATAGGGGTAAGATGAGCTAGTGGGTGTCAAGGCAAATTTACAGTTTTTCCCAATTGCTAAGACACATTTCTTGAAACCTTCACCCATTTTCTCACAACACTAAACACAAATCCAAATTTTCAAACTTCTGGCAAAGTCAAACAATTGCTTCAAAACCATTTTGCCTGTTCTCAAAATCAAACAATGCTTTCAGATCTTACACACACCAGTCAATAAAATAAGCAGTACAGATCATTTATTGGACAATACATCAATGGAGAACACAGCATCCAGAATGTTACAGAAAAAAATTATATTGTATAGACCTTATGTAGCCCCGCCCCTTTTCAGCGCTGCGCTCGTTGTCTTTTGACTTCCGGTCTGTATTTTCACAGCGATTTTGCGTGTTTATTAATGAATGGCTCGTTTTAAAATATTCCCGATTGACTGACATTTGTTAAGACATTTGCTTTAAACATTACAGTCCTCATGATAACTTTCGTTAACTTTACATTAAGTAAATCCACTTCAAAAGCTAATTACTCCTGGACAGCAATGCCATAGAAATATACAGAGTGACCGCAAAAACGGAAGTTCAAAGACAATATTCTAAAGATGGCGGCGCCCTTGTTTCTGTGGCGCATAAGGTCTATACAGTAAACAATTTTTGCAATTAACTGCAACTGAGTAAGGTCACGGTGAATATACTGTGTACTGTATTCACTGCAAGTATATTATTGTACTGAATATTGAATAGTAGGTCTATTGAATGTCTGCATAAAATATAAAGCAAATAAAGTCTAAATGAAATGCATGTACGGAACACTCAGATACTGTAAGTTGTGCAACTGCAAAATCAAGGGCAATGAGAGATTAATTATGCTTCAGCATCATGTTTTCCTGATGGCTCTGGTATGGAAGTAAAATAATGTCAAATGTTTTTGAAATAAAAAGCCTGTTGAATTGCACTACTTGAAAAAAAATAGGCATTGCATTAACCATGCTTGCATTTTAATGCATTGTATTTTTAGTGCTTACATTTTTATGGGCTGAAATTCAACATGGTTGAATATTTAAGCTGTGAATATTTCAATTAAAAATATTTCAAACACTTTTTCATTATTAAAAATTCAATAATCCATATTCACCTTTCATATTTCACTTCCAAAATATTCAAACTGTTTAAAAATACAACCAATAATATTCAACAGGCAATTTTCGGTCCATTTTATTTCGCTTTGCAAATTCGCTTCCACAAATTCAGTGGTTCAAATTCGACAGTAAATTCAACAATGACGTCCAGGAACTGCAGGAAAAGCAGTAGATTGCCGAGCATACTCTCCATCTGCTGTTAGTCTACCTCACCAGCAGATGGTGCAAAAGTGCGTGTTGGAGACCAGCAACAGTTAGAACAAGTCATTCATTCATAAAACTCATTTACAGCAATGTAAGTGTATTTGTGATTATTATGACGGCTGTTTTATGTTAAATTCAGTGTCTTCACGGTGACTTTTCCTGTATAGCCTACATGCATCTTTCTCTACCGTGAACGAGATTATAATGTTATTCCCCGATGCGGATATACAGATCCAATGTTAAATTTTTGAGGTTGACATATATTTCTCTTGGTTGTTTAGTTGCCTTAACTTTATATTGTGGCGATGTGCTGCATGCAGGCTATTAGGGTTTCCCTCAATACTTAAGGATTCCCCTGCTGGACATATACAACGCTTAACGGAGCTTAATGGACTACAGTGATGTAAAAGACCAAACTCGCAGGCAAGCAGATGGACTCAGAATAACGCGCAAAGCTTAATGCTGCGCGTTTCCCAGTGATAGACTGACATAGGCTTGATGTTGGACATTCGCACATTTAGGGACCGTCTCTAAAGTGTATACGACTTTGGTATACACGTTTCTAACTCCGATAGCATTTGAATAGAACGACTTACAGTCATAAAACCTACTGTAAAGTGTTCATTTAGTGTCAGGCATAATGCGCACCCTTTGGATTTTTGATATTTATTCAAATAAATTTAAGTTTGCTATTGAAGTTGGAAACGTGTATGCCAATGTTGTATGCAACTTTAGAGACGGTCCCTAAATGTGCGAATGTCCAATGTCAAGCCAATTTTTACATTTAGTCATTTAGCAGACGCTTTTATCCAAAGTGATTTACAGTTAAACTAACAATAGGAGGACAATATGCAAGTGCTGTGACAGTTTAAGCTAATGCAATACACGTATGCATACTATATGTATGTGTTGATTTTATGCCAGTATATCACGAAACGCTCAGCATGAAACTTTGCGCGTTAAGATCATATTCTGAGTCCATCTTCTTGCCTGTAGCCTATATAATAGCCTACAGCCTACTTCCCTAATAAGGTGCAAGATTGGTCTTTCATATCACTATCAACGGAAGGGAAATCCTTGAGTATGAGGTATTGAGGGAAACCGATTATAATCCTGTTCATGGTAGAGAAAGCTGATGACATGTAGAATACACAGGGAAAGTAACAATGAAGTTATTGAATGAAACATAAACACAGCTTTTGTGTGTTTATCATCTTTTCCGCATATACTGACACATAATCATTTTCATTTTATGAATGAATGTCTTCGTCAACAACAAGCGCTTTTGCACCATCTGATGGTGAGGTCGGCTAACAGCAGATGGAGAGTATGCTCGGCAATCTACTGCTTTTCCTGCAGTTCCTGGACGTCAATGTTGAATTTACTGTCGAATTTGAACCACTGAATTTGTGGAAGCGAATTTGCAAAGCGAAATAAAATGGACCGAAAATTGCCTGTTGAATATTATTGGTTGTATTTTTAAACAGTTTGAATATTTTGGAAGTGAAATATGAAAGGTGAATATGGATTATTGAATTTTTAATAATGAAAAGGTGTTTGAAATGTTTTTAATTGAAATATTCACAGATTAAATATTCAACCATGTTGAATTTCAGCCCATAAAAATGCAAGCCCTAAAAATACAATGCGTTAAAATACAAGCATGGTTAATGCAATGCCTATTTTTTTTCAAGTAGTGCAATTCAACAGGCTTTTTATTTCAAAAACATTTGACATTATTCTACTTCCATACTCTGGCCTGAGGACTTTGTTCACATCACAGACAATGTTGTCTCCCGCCAGAAAAAAAAAAAAAAAAAAAAACTTCTAGTCTGACTCACTGAGCCTTGACAACACTGTCCACACCTTGCTCTTTCTCGTCCTCATCCTCTTCCTCATCCTCTTCCTCCTCTCCCTTTCTGAGACTGTTCCCTCTCTGTTTGCATATATTGTTCATATCATCAGTGCACCTGTGTCAGCTGTGCACTCTGAACTGGCTTATATTATACAGTTGGTTTGATCACATCAAGGCAAGGCAAGGCAAGGCAAGTTTATTTATATAGCACATTTCATACACAATGGCAATTCAAAGTGCTTTACATAGAAGAAATTAAAAAATAAAATGAAATACAATACAGTACAGTCGGTCGAACAGCAGCACAGTGCTCATTCAGTAAATGCATAGCTAAACAGAAGTGTTTTGAGTCTGGATTTGAATGTGTCCACTGTAGGAGCACATCTGATCTCTTCTGGAAGCTGGTTCCAGCTGCGGCTGGCATAATAGCTAAAAGCAGACTCACCATGCTTAGAGTGAACCCTTGGTATTTCTAGCTGATATGATCCTAATGATCTGAGTGATCTGTTGGGTTTATATTCAGTGAGCATATCTGCAATGTATTGAGGTCCTAGGCCATTGAATGATTTATATACCAGTAATAATACTTTGAAATCAATCCTAAATCTAACTGGGAGCCAGTGTAAAGACCTGAGGACTGGTGTGATATGTTCATATTTTCTGGTTCTGCTCAGAATCCTAGCGGCAGCGTTCTGTATGAGCTGCAACTGTCTTATGGTCTTTTTGGGAAGGCCAGTGAGGAGTCCATTACAATAATCCACCCTGCTGGTGATGAAAGCATGCACAAGTTTCTCTAAGTCTTGTCTGGAAACAAAGCATCTAATTCTTGCAATATTTTTCAGATGATAGTATGCTGATTTAGTTATTGCTTTGACATGACTACTGAAACTAAGGTCTGACTCTAGTGTCACACCAAGATTCCTGACTTGATTTTTAGTTGTTTGACCCCTAGAGAGAAGGTATGCGTTCACCTTGAGAACCTCATCTTTGTTTCCAAACGCAATAACTTCAGTTTTGTCTTTGTTTAATTGAAGAAAGTTTTGACACATCCAACTGTTGACCTCATCAATGCATTGGCACAGGGAGTCAATGGGGCTGTAATCGTTAGGCGATAGGGCTAAGTACAGCTGTGTGTCGTCTGCATAGCTGTGGTAAGCAATTTGGTTGTTTCTCATTATTTGGCTCATTGGGAGCATATACAGGTTGAACAGGAGTGGCGCAAGAATTGAGCCTTGAGGGACTCCGCATGTCATGGATGTCCACTCAGACTTATGGTCTCCTATACTCACATAATAACCTCTCCCATCTAAGTATGACCTGAACCATTTTAGGACTATCCCAGAAAGCCCCACCCAGTTTTCCAGCCTGTCAAGAAGTATGTTATGATCGACTGTGTCAAATGCAGCACTGAGGTCGAGTAGTACCAGCACTGATAATTTGCCTGAATCAGTATTTAAGCGAATATCGTTTATTATCTTTATGAGCGCTGTCTCTGTGCTGTGGTGCGGTCGGAAACCAGATTGAAAATGATCAAAGTATCCATTCGAGCTTAAGAATTTGTTCAGCTGATTGAAGACAACTTTTTCAATGATCTTGCCTATGAAAGGAAGATTTGAGATTGGTCTATAGTTGCTTAATATGGTCTTATCCAGATTGTTCTTTTTCAGGAGGGGCTTGACAACTGCAGTTTTCAGGGAGTTTGGAAAACTCCCAGAGAGAAGCGAGGCATTTACCACTTCTAGAAGATCTGCTTCTAAACTGTTTAGCACACTTTTGAAAAAAGATGTGGGAAGTGTGTCAAGAGCGCATGTTGATGTTTTAAGGTGTTGTACGGTTTCTACCAAAATTTTGCCATCAATTTTTTTGAAATCAGACAAAGTTACTACTTTTTCAGGTGGTCTGATCTGTCTGACCCCAGCACAACTCAAGGATGTGCTGATCACCTTTCTGATATTATTGATTTTGTCAGAGAAGAAAGAAGCAAACTCACTGCACTTGCTGTTTGAGAGCATTTCACTGGGAATCTGGCTTGGGGGGTTTGTCAGTCTCTCTACAGTAGCAAAAAGAGTGCGTGTGTTGTTTAAATTGCAGTTTATAATATTTGAGAAGAAAGTCTGTCTAGCTTTGCCTAGTTCCATATTGAAAGCATGAAGGCTGTCTTTGTAGATGTTATAATGGACTACAAGTTTTGTCTTCCGCCACATGCGCTCTGCTTTTCTGCATTGTCTTTTCATATTTTGCACTGCTGTTGAGTTTCTCCAAGGTGCTTTTTGTCTGCCACTCTTCTTCCTGACTTTCACAGGAGCAATATCATCAATTGCACTTTTAACTTTTGAGTTAAAAGAATCAAGGAGAAAATCAACAGAGTCAGCAGATATGCTTGGTGTTAAGGATATAGCCTTCATAAATAGTACACTAGTGTTCTCATTTAAGCATCTGACAAGGAGGCGCCCACAAGTGACTTCACAGTATCAACAACTCCCGGTCGAGTGAACGCTGGCGTGACTAGCTGCCGCTGCTCGCCGGTAACTTTTTAAACTTTTTAAACTTTATACTTTTTATTTGATCGTCATTACGGTCTTGCGACCTAATGAACTTTGATTTATACTGGTGCAGTGTCTGTAAAATAGTTTCATCTGCCCGTTTTGGTAAACGGACAGACTGAATATTGTCTACGCTACCTGTGGCGTGTTGTTGACTCCTGCTCTTCATCTGGCTGCTGCTACATACTAGCTGCCGCCTCCACTCGTCCATCATGTGGAATAACGGACTGACAGTATGGTTTATCCTAGTCTGGATTGTCCTATCCAGCTTACTAGGTCCATCGACAGCCCTTCACCGGTACACTGCTGCCCAGCTCCTTCAGCTGCGGATCCACCTGTCAGATCCTTCACCGGTGTTACATCTTTTCCCGGACATTACTCGGCTACCCCGTCGGAAATATATCCACCGCGGGTCCCGCCTGAGACTCAACATCAACCACTCATCTGCCATCAACTCCATTTGGTCCACAACCCGCCGTCCTCGCAGAAAACCCAACAGACGAGCTAATTGCGGCATGTTAGCCAACCTAGCCAAGTCGGCTAACCACGTCTCCACCTCCGTTTGCAGTGATGTCAACTTCGGACTATTCAATATCCGCTCACTCACTGGCAAAGGACTTCTTCTCCAGGACCTCCTCCTCGATTCCAAGCTGGATTTTCTATGCTTGACAGAGACATGGCAGCAACTTAACGACTTTTCTCAGTTAAACGAATCCACTCCACCTGGGTTTGTTTACATTTGTCAGCCCCGCCTCACCGGTCGAGGAGGAGGTCTCGCGATAATTCATCATGAGAAATTGCGTGTGTCGCCTATTTCTCTTCCAACATACTCTTCGTTTGAATCAGTGGCTCTGCAAATTACTGGACCAACACCAACTATAGTAGCTGCTGTCTATCGTCCTCCCAAGCCCAACAAGGATTTTATTGATGAATTTTCCTCTCTTCTCACCCTCCTCTGCACACATTCCCCTAATGCCATTGTGCTTGGTGATTTTAATATTCACATGGACAGCATCAATCATATTATCACGAAGGATTTTACATCATGCTTGGACAGCTTCAATTTTAAGCAATATATAAATTTCCCCACCCATTCCAAAGGTCATATCCTTGATCTGGTGTGCTGCTCCGGTGTCACCCCTTTAAACTGTGCTTCTACTCATCTCCCCATTTCTGATCATATGTTCATATCATTTAATTTGAATCTGTCCATTTCCAAAACTAAACCTTCACGTATAATCTCTTTCCGTAATATTAAGAACATTAATCCTACAACCGTTACAACTGCCATAGAATCACTTCCCAGCATAACCTCCCCTTCTACATGTGATGAACTCGTTCTCCACTACAACAGCAGTCTCCATTCACTGTTGACTTCACTTGCTCCCATAAAAACCCGGACTGTATCATTCACCCGCTCTGCTCCATGGTTTACACCTCGTCTCCGACTCCTCAAAGCTAAAGGACGACAACTGGAACGCCTCTACAAAAAATCCTGTCTCACCGTTCACAAGGAAATGTACCATCTCCACATCCTTCATTATAAGGACTCAATCAACACAGCCAAATTACAACACTATGCAGGTCTCATCAACGCTGGTGATGGGAACACGCGGACTCTGTTTTCTGTACTTAACAACTCCCTACACCCTCCGGACAACTTCCCCCAACACTTTTACTCTGCTGAGCAATGTGTTTCACTCATGAACTTTTTTAACGGTAAAATTGAAACTATTCATCAGCAACTGGACTCTCACATTTCCTACAATGTATACCCTCCTGTTCCCCTCCGACCCCCTTCCTTTCAACCATTCTCGAATTTCCACCTTCCCTCTGTTGCCAATGTATCGGACCTCATCAGAAAATCAAAACCGTCCACCTGTCAACTCGACCCCCTTCCAACACCCCTGGTCAAAGCCTGTCTCCCCCACATGTCTCCTCTGATCACTGACATCATCCACTCCTCCCTCACCTCTGGTTCTGTTCCACCATCTCTCAAATGTGCTGCAGTAACTCCAATCCTCAAGAAACCTGGTTCAGACCCCAGCAACTTCAATAACCTCCGGCCTATCTCCAATCTGCCATTCCTTTCGAAAATCCTGGAAAAAACAGTTGCATCCCAACTCCACTCTCATCTTTCCGACAATAACCTTTATGAACAGTTCCAGTCCGGTTTTCGTCCCCATCATAGCACTGAAACAGCTCTACTCAAAATAACCAACGACCTCCTCCTGGCAGCAGACTCTGGACTTTTAACCATTCTCATCCTCCTTGATCTTACCGCAGCTTTCGACACCATCTCCCACTCCATCCTTCTCCATGGACTGGCATCCATTGGACTATCTGGCACACCCCTGGACTGGTTCCACTCTTATCTCACTGGCCGAACTCAGTTCATCCATCTAAAAACTTTTGCATCCCAGCCATATCCCATCTCCTCTGGTGTACCACAAGGTTCTGTCCTCGGGCCAGTCCTCTTCATCATTTACTTACTACCCCTTGGTCACATATTTCATAAATACAATATTCACTTTCATTGCTATGCGGACGACACCCAGCTCTACCTTTCCTCTAACCCCAACTCCTCCCTCCCTCCCACCTCCCTCTGTGACTGCCTCCTAGAAATCAAAACTTGGTTTTCCTCCAACTTTCTCAAACTGAACAGTGATAAAACTGAGGTTCTTCTCATTGGTTCTAAATCCACCCTCGCCAAAGCTAACAGTTTCACCATCACCATCGATAACTCCTCTGTCTCTCCCTCCCCTCAAGTTAAGAGTCTGGGTGTCGTCCTGGACGGCACTTTGTCTTTCCATTCTCATATTAACAACATTACCCGTTCTGCATATTTCCATCTCCGCAATATCAACCGTCTCCGCCCGTCCCTCACTATCGATAATACCGCCATCCTGGTCCATTCCCTCGTCACCTCCCGCTTGGATTACTGCAACTCACTTCTCACTGGTCTCCCCCTCAAGTCCCTCCGTAAACTACAACTTGTTCAAAATGCTGCTGCCCGGATCATCACCAGGACCCCGTCTTCTCATCACATCACCCCTGTTCTCCAGCAGCTTCACTGGCTTCCCATCACACACCGCATCACCTATAAAATCCTTCTATTAACATTCAAAGCCCTCCACAACCTCGCCCCTCCTTACATAACTGAACTTCTCCACGTTAACACACCCAGTCGGACTCTTAGATCATCTTCATCTTTCAGCCTCACTGTCCCCCCTGCCCGTATGACCACCATGGGTTCCAGAGCCTTCAGCCGTTCCGCCCCCCGCCTCTGGAATTCCCTACCACCCAACATCCGAAACATTGATACATTGACAATTTTCAAATCACATCTCAAAACCCACCTTTTTCTGCAATGTTACCCTCCCTGACTGTCACGCTCTCCAGATCTTTTATTTTTACTAAACCAAACTTTTTTTTTTTTTTTTTTTTTTTTTGAGTATCTTTTTGTATTTTTTTAGTATGTTAACTGCTTTTGCTATCTGATGTTTTTAAACCCTGTTTTATTTGTACGGTGACCTTGGGTGTTTTGAAAGGCGCCTTTAAATAAAATGTATTATTATTATTATTATTATCTCTTCTTGACAGACTCAGATCTAGCTTCAGTGGCAGGAGAGATCAATATATCAAAGAAAATACAGAAATGATCAGACAGTGCTACATCCTTAATAACAATCGATGAGATGTTTAGACCCTTACTGATAAGTAAATCTAGAGTGTGTCCATGATTGTGTTTGGGTCCATGTACATGCTGAGTCAGATCAAAAGTTTTTAAAACAGTTTTGATTTCTTTTGCCATATTGTTTTCTGCATTATCTATGTGAATGTTCAAATCTCCAGCAATGGCAAAACAGTCAAACTCTGAGGTAATTGTTGATAACAGTTCTGTAAATTCCTCAGCGAAGGCTGGAGAGTATTTTGGAGGCCTGTAAATAATGATGAGTAAAATGCGTGGAGCACCTTTTAATACAATACCCAGATATTCGAAAGACGTGTAGTTCCCAAATAATATTTGCTTACATTGATAGATATCTTTAAAAAGAGCAGCTAGACCCCCACCTCTTTTAACAGCTCTGCAGACACTCATAAAAGTAAAGTTAGGAGGGGCTGTTTCATTGAGGATTGTTGCACTGCAGCTGTCTTCTAGCCAGGTTTCATTTAGAAGCATAAAATCCAGGTTGTTTGTGGTTATTAAGTCATTGACTAGAAGTGATTTATTTTTAAGTGAGCGGATGTTTAAAATTGCTAACTTAACAGTCTTACTTTTTTTCCCTACACCAATCTTAGTTAGACGTGCAATAGGCACCAGATTAGTTGAATTTGCTGTACGGCTATTGAAGGCCTTAGACTTTCTATCTTGTAATAGAACAGCAATAGAGAAAGATACAGGCACACTGGGTTCCCGCTTGTTCTGTAAACATTTGAGAAAGTTACTGTTATCAAAGCGGGGACCCGACATACATCACCGAGAGCTGGTATCAGTTGTTTTTGGTTCACCTCGAGCAGATGGAGGAGGGTGTGGGCCCTGGTGTTGTGGCAGAGGCCGAAGAGCTCTCACAGAGGCAGGGGGCGGGCGAGCTGGGCGCGCAGGCTTTGGTGGTTGCGGTGCCTGCCGTTTTTTGGTTGATATCTGGGGGCTTGCAGCAAAAGAGTGTGATAGTCTGGTTCCAGCATGCACAAGTTCTTCCATTTTCTGTGAGAAGCACAGAAGTGGAGTTGCTGGCGAGAGGGAGAACGTGTCTGGTGAAAGGGGCTGTTGCTCTGGTGTTATAGGAGGCTGTGATATGCTGTCCTGGCTTCCCTGGCTGTTTTCCAGGAAGTCGTCCTTGGGTGCTGAATCTTGGAGCAGTTCTGATGTGTCTGTCTGTGGTGAGCTCTGTGGGCATGGCTCAGCTGAGATTGTGTCCGTGAGCAGAGGTTGTTGTGGCTCAGTGGTGTTATCATTGTCCTTGTGTGATATGTCAACATCATGAAGTGAAGTCCTGCGGTCATTCATACTGTGTCCAGGTGTGTGTGTGCCGTTCTGATTGAGTGGATTGGCACACACTGCAGAAGGATGATTGAGGGAGAAGTAGATGTTGTCCTTTAACACTCTTGAACCAAGTTTGTTTGGGTGATGGCCATCCCGATGAAATAGTTGTCTCTGACTCCAGAAGAGATTGAAGTTGTCAATGAAGTTTACTCCTTTTATATTGCAGGTTTTTTGCAGCCATGTATTAATCCCAAGCAACCGTGAAAACCTGTTTGTTCCTCTTGCTGGGAGTGGTCCACTGATGAATGTCTGAACTTTCAGTTTTTTAAGTGTTTCAAAAAGTTCATTGAAATCCTTCTTAAGGAGTTCTGACTGCTCTTTATGAATGTCATTCTTCCCCACATGAATGATGAGTCGATTTGCAGTCTTATGTTTCATTAGAATGTTCTGAAGTTCCCTGTTTATATCAGAAGTTGTTGCTTGTGGAAGGCAGCACGTAGTTGTATCCCTGCTGCTAATGTTTCTGATTATGGAGTCCCCCACTATCAGAGTCCTGGGCTCGGCTGCGCTCTGAGCTGAGTGCCGCTGTCTGCTCGACCTTGAGCGCCAGTTAGCATCAGTGTTAGCTACTGGCTGACACAGTCTGTGTTCGATCACATTCATCACGTTTGGGGATTCCTCATTTACATTCATTAGTACTTCAAATCTGTTCTCAAGATGTATAGGTGTTGGTGGGAGACCAGTGTTTGCAATCTTTGTCAGAGCTGTATCTGGGGTAGAGGATGCTACTGCGGTAATATGTGAGGCTCGTGACAATCTGATGTCTCGAGTGCCTTTGGGTCTCGCTCCCTGTTTGTGCCATCGGTTTGTAAGTCGATCGGCTTGTTTCTCTACCTGTCGAGGAGCACTAGTTTCATGGGACTCACCGGCTATATGCTGAGGGCGTCCATGACAAAGCTCTGTTGTGTGTTCCGTCTGGTTTGGTGGTCCCGTAAATAACTTTGTTTCAAGAACTGCAATCCTTTGTAAAAGTCTGTGGCAGTTAGTGCAGCAAGTAGATTCCAGAAGAGGCATTTTCTCTCTTATCCTTGTAGGCAGTTGTGTTTTCCTTTCCCCGGAATGTAAGCTGGTCGGGTAGAAGAATTCTGCGTTTTTGTAGTAATCCAAACTTTGTCGTTTGAGCACTGTGCTGATTTGCTGAAGTTAAAATTAGGTGATAAAAGGAGCTCAAATTATAAAAGTATAGAAGATAAAATATAAAAGCGATAGAGCAAAGCGTGGAGCAGTAAGCAAGAGCGTCCGAACAGTAGCTGAGCAGGAAGCGAAGTCTTCATACATCATAAGAAATAAGTGTGAAGAATTTTGAATTTCGATGACAACTGTGTTGTAGTTGTGTTTAACTTTTGCCTCTTGTGTTTAGAGTTTAGCGACACAAATGTATCACAGTGTGAAATGTGTTTTAATGAGTGAGAATGTGTTCAGAGTTTTGCAAAAATAGTGCAGGAGATTTGCAAACAGTGTCTATGTGCCTGAACTTGTTTATGGTTTTGCAGAAATAGTGATTTATTCAACAAATTGGTTTAGGCTATTGAAAATTTGGTTCAAAGAATGGAGTTTAGTGTTTTTAGCAATTCAGAAAACCTGTAATGTTTAATGACAAATTATTAGCTGTAAAGTTAAAATGGTATAAACATTCAAATGAACTGTTAGGGACTTGAAACCTAATGCAGGAAATACCATTACATGACATGATTTAGAAACTTTGCTAGAACAAAGTACAGGCTGGATTTTAATGAAAAAATCAAGGAAGAAACCTTTGCACACCTTAAAGACAAACAATTGGGGATTTTCACCGTGAACTTCTGGGTTCTAGAAGTGAAGAGAACTCAGCCTCAGCACTGGCGAAACACAAGGAAGGAGGAACACTTCAAATTACCCAACGACCTTCATGTTGAAACTTTGAATGTTGACAAGTCTTACAAAGGCCATTGTCAAGGCCACTGATAGATATAGAGAGATGTGATCACATCGTTTTTCTCGATTGTTAACACACTATAACTGGTTCAGTTGGCCAAATTTCCCAAACCATTCATTCATTTTTAGAAACAAAGACCCGTTTCTCAAAACATTCAATTGTTTTCACACATATTCCAATTTTCTCAATGTTTTCTGCAAAACTCTACACAAAAATGCCTGCATTTTACACAGGTTTAACCATGTTCTCATTCAGAAAACGCAAACACGTGATACAATTACCTCAGGTGTCACACTGTGAACTCAAACAGCACACATTTATCCATGTGTAAACATTAAGTAACAAAACAGATGACACACCAATCAGCATTCCATCATCGATCATCTCTATCAGCACTGCTCACTCTGCACTTTAATAAAGCTTGTTTGTTACACCTTAACCTTGTCTGTCTTCTCATGGATGTGACAATTCGTTCCTGATGATATACAAAGCACTTTGAATATGTTCTTTCGCAGGAATGACCGTTAAGGAAATTGGTCTACATGCTCGTATGGTTTTATACTACTCACACATACAGTATAATTACAGCACACAGTAGCAGTACTTTAGATGGGAGAACCTTCACTATTCTATGTACAGTAAATATAGTAGCACATGTTGTAAACCCTTAAACTCATAATTGTCAAACTTATTTGTAGCCAATTACTTAAGTTCTTACATTTAGCATTTTTGCAGAACTGAGAGATGACTGCCTAAGGGAGGGAGAGAAAGACTTTTGTCAGAAAAATTAACTGCTCTAGTATGGCAAATATGGTCATTACCAGGACTATAATGCAACTTGGCAGAGGATGCTGAATTTATTTATGTACTGTACTGTAATTGACAGTATACTGTATTGCAATTCCAAGTTCGTGTTCAATTCTTTATTTAAATTTAAATTTTTTGCTGCAAGGTCTCTTTTACAGTAGTGTAATACATTTTTCTTACAGTTTTTTTTTCAACTGCTTAAACACTTTTTTCAAAACTTTGCCTCTTTTCCCCCCTAAAACTTTACACACACATCCATGAATTGTACACACAAAATGCCCCCACATCTCTTGCAAAATGAAGCACTGCATTCAAAATATCACAAACACATCTCAAAAGCAAACATTTGTCTTATGTTGCAAACAACTTTGCCATAATATTATATATTTGGATGTGTCATATATACTAGGGTGACCATACGTCCTGTTTAACCAGGACATATCTGGCCAGGATTTCGAGATCGCCCAAAATGCCCGGGATTCGGCTTTTGCTTTCTACAGTCACCATTCATTATGTTTACATTATTACGTTATTTGACACTGACACGTACGTGCCAGCTTTGCAGGTCATGCATTCTGATTCACACGGATCCCGATCGAGACGAAAACACAGGAATTTTCTTAGCAATGCTAGAACGCACATCAACCGATCACTTGTTTAGTGTTCATGTAAACACTACATTCAGATTAACCAATCGGAAGTAATTCAGTACTACTGAATCAAAAGGTGTACATGTAAACAAAATGAATGGCGACGAGAAAGCAAAAGCCGAATCGCGGATATTTTGGGCGATCTCGAAATCCCGGCCGGACATGACCTGGAATATGGTCACCCTAATATATACAGTTATTGAAAACCTAAAGCTCTTCTTTCATGAGCTCCTATGTAGCCTACATTTCTGTACAAGATTGAAAGTAATTGGCAGAAAGATGTTGAAAAATTCATGGTAAACACGGAAGCAAGATTGAAACCAAACAATTTATGTCTTTACTGTAAGCATTTGTGGTTGTGAATACAGTACATAGTCCGAAAAATCTATGACTTGACCTTTGGCCTATCTATAGGCCTATTCTAAAGACATGATTGGCTGGTGTTAAGTTAAAGGTCCCATGACATGAAATTTCCACTTTCTGAGGTTTTTTAACATTAATATGAGTTCCCCTAGCCTGTATATGGTCCCCAAGTTTCTAAAAAATTTAATCTGTGTAAATCGAGCTTTTGCTATCTTTCTCTGCCTTTGAGAAAATGGAAGCTCAACCGGGCTGATCTTGAATCTCCTCCGTATGACGTCATAAGGAGAAATGTTACCTCCCCTTTCTCTGCTTTGCCCGCCCAGAGAATATTTCTCGCCCATGAGAAAATGAGCTAGGAAGTAGAACGCGCGCGTGCGATTTTAGTTTGTCCACGCGAGATATCATGGCTTTTGAGCGAGCAAAGCATAATAATTGCTCAATAATTGGATGTACAAATGAACATCGAATGGTCAATACAGAGCTGGGCTTGCTGAACGTAGGACAAGTAAGTCAACAAATTATATATAAGTGTGTTGCTTTACTGTTTATGGTTACCTAGCTTCTTACACGTAGAATGTGGCTGTCACATTAGCTATGCAGCTATGCAGTTACTTGCGCTAATGTAAAGGTAGACAGCATCAAGTTACACATACTGTAACGCGAGTGTTGTACATTTCTTTGTTATTTGGATAACCGTTTTCCTGTTGGTTATATGGCGCGCGATATCCGCATTTCAAGATCGCAGAGCTTGATGTAATTGTAATAAGATAAATTACAGACGTTACAGATCTCTTATGAAAAGGCAACAGTAGGTTCGCGTTAGCTACATGATGATAACTGTAAACCAACCGAATAAAGTACCGTATCCAGACATAATATTTGAAACTAACCATTCGGAAACGTCCTGCTGGAGCCGCTGAGTTGCAACTTCTTCATCCGTTGCTTCTCCATCTGGATCAGATTCTGGGTCAAACTGAAATGCTTGAACGACTGCGTGTCTTCGTGCCATTGCAATATATCCAACATAAATAAACATGCATGGTACCGTTGCGCAAGATGGTCAAGGCCACACCCACCCTCCACCTTGCGCCGCCTTTCTCCTCCTCATTAGTATTTAAAGCTACAGACACCGAAACGGCCCGTCTGAAGGAAGCTCATTCTGGGACTGGCTTGTAGTGGCTATAATTCTGCACCGAGGCTGAATTTTTGGAAAGAGATTTCAGATACAGTACTAAGGACCACTAAGGACTATATTAAAGCCTACAAAAAGTAGCATGTCATGGGACCTTTAAGCAATGAGTGTTTGCACATGTGAGGAGTTAGTGTGAGGCACTGATGAATTAGTGTGGCATTTTGATAGGTTGTGTTTGAAAAAGGAAATCAAGATACTTCCTGTTAGATTTGTGTGTGTTACATAGAGAATTGTGTGTCATGGTTTGCAAAAAGTGTTTTATAAAATTGAAAACTGAGTCGAAGGCTGAGAATTAGTGTATGGTTTTGCAGATTTGGTGTGTGGTTCTGGTGTTTGAGTGTCAGGTTTCAGAAATTGTGTGACAAGTAAGGATTTCATGTGTAAGCAGTTGAAAAAAACTGTAAAGCTTATTGTTGAATTTCACTGTATCTGTCATATTTAACATATATCTGCTCTATTTATGTTGTATACTGTAATAGACAATGAGCAGTAAAATGATTCCTAATGCCAAAACTAAGTTATTATTACAGAGTTTTGAATTGATCTCACTTTATGTGTGTGTTTTTGAGGGCTTGTGTGTCATGTCTGAGGGCAAAGTTGTGGTGTTTTTTTTTTAGCAATATTGAATGGTTTTGAGTGGAGAGCGTCATTTTGACCTGAAAATTGAAAGTATGCAGAATTGGGTGAGAAGTTATGGATTTGAGTTTAGTTTCGAGTCATAATTTAATAAAAAAAATGTGTTTAAATCGAGAAAAACTGTAATGGTCACTAATAAATTTGAAGGACTAGATTTCCTGATCGCCTGTGTGAACCTGCCTTAGTCCTGCTGCAGGAGGCTTGAGGACTGCAGATGTGAACAGAGTAATAAACTGGGTTACACTTTACAACAAGGTCTAATTTATTAACATTAGTTCATGCATTAATTAACATGAACTAACAATGAGCAATACAATTCGTTACAGTATTATTTAATCTTTGCTAATGGTTCATTGTTTGTTCATGTTAGTTCACAGTGCATTGTTAACAAATACAACTTTTGATTTTAATCTATCTATCTATCTATCTATCATATAGTATGCTTGTGAATATGGAATATATTTGGGCATTTACTAAAAAATAAAAATAAAATGTCATCGTCAAACTGGAGCAATTAAGTCGGAGGACACTAACAACCTGGCACTTCATACGCATAACGCTAGCTTAGCTATGGTTATTTCCAGCATGTCATTGTGTTATATACATACTGAAAATGGATCGATTTCTTATTAAACAAAGTCGCACACCAAGTGGACAGCAACAAGTGGACAGCAACAAAGCAATGTGACAGTGACAAACGAGGGAACTAAAGATTCGGAGCATGCAACAACGGCAAATCGACAGGAAGATGACGGAGACGGGGTTTGTGAAGTGTCAACTCCTACAAAAAAAAAAAAAGGTACGAGTCACACAAGATGAGCATAGAAAATGCTCTAACTGAGGCATCTTTTGAGATTTTGGCTCAGGGGAAAAAAAATCTTCTCAGACTCAGAAATTGTGAAAGGTTGCTTTTTGGCTTCAGCAGAAATATTGTTTGCAGAGTTTCACAACAAGGACGCAATTGTAAAGCAAATTAAAGGATTACAATTATCCGATACCACCATAATGAGGCGTATTGAAAACATCGGCAAAGATGTGAGTGACCAGCTCTGTGCAGATGTGTCAGCAGCACCGTATTTCAGCATCGCGGTGGATGAAAGCAATGATGTGACAGATGTTGCTCAGTTGAGTCTTTCCGAGAAGACATGCTGTGCTTACTTCCACTTGTTGGCCAAACGAGAGGTGAGGACATTCTGAATGAATACACTTCTAACATTTTTTGATGAAAAAACATCTCAGTTGGTCAGGTCTAGCAAGTGTGTGCACAGATGGTGCCCCTAGCGTGTGAGGAAAGGAGAAGGGGCTTGTTGGGCTTCTGAGAAATAAAACATTCCAAAACGTGACGCAAACAGTTGTTGTTGTGGTAAACTTCATCGTCTGCAGAGCGCTGAACCACAGACAGTTCCGACAGTTCATTGAGGACTATGACACAGAGCATGGTGATTTACTGATGCACAGTGAAGTGAAATGGTTGTCCTGTGGAAAAGTGCTTGAACGGTTTCCGAGCCTCCTCCCTGAGATTTGCACTTTGAAAGCAAAGGAAAACGGGAGCCAGAGCTGGAAGACCCATGTTGGATCACACATCTTGTCTTTCTGACTGACATCTCCTGTCACCTGAACACTTGCAGCTTCAAGCTTTTTTTTTTTTTTTTGTCATTAAAGGGATAGTTCGCCCAAAAATTATATTTAAGCCATGATTTACTCACCCTCAAGCCGTTCGAGATGCATATGTCAATCTTTTTTCAGACGAACACATTTTCAGTTATTTTAGAAAATGTCTTAGATCTTTCAGTGGTTATAATGTGAAGCAATGGGGTCCAGCTGCTTCAAGTCCGAGAATGTGAATGCATCCTTCACAAAAATAATCCATCCGGCTCCAGGGGGATAAACGAAGGCCTTCTGAGGGTAATCCGTGCGGTTTTGTCGTAAAAATATACATATTTAAAACTTTATAAACGAAAATAACTGGCTTCCGGTGGCGGTCGGCGCGCGTTCACGGAGATGGATGCTGGCGTATGACGTAGGACGTAGCGTAGGAAGCGTCGTGACGTAGAACGAACGTAGAGTTTTGTTTTGCTCTGCTCTCTGGCTGCGCTGTCACGTTCGTTCTACGTCACGACGCTTCCTACGCTACGTCCTACGTCATACGCCAGCATCCATCTCCATGAACGCGCGCCGACCGCCACCGGAAGACATTTTCTAAAATAACTGAAAATGTGTTCGTCTGAAAAAAGATTGACATATGCATCTCGAACGGCTTGAGGGTGAGTAAATCATGGCTTAAATATCATTTTTGGGCGAACTATCCCTTTAAGGGAAATCATCTTGTCAGTTACAAATTTGACTGGTTAATGATAAATAATGATTTTTTCCCCCCCTTTTGTATTTATTGCATTGCATATTGTATGTTCAGGGATGACAGATCGATAAGCAGATATGCAATTAATGACTGGATGTAACTTTTGACATTTTGCGGTAAAAGTGACTCTCCTATTGACTTTGTCCTATCAGTGTGACTCTCATGAAAAAAAACTGTGAAGACCACTGGCTTAGATCATTACAAGCCAATCACCAGATCAAACCACAGTTAAGAAGACGTGAGTGACATTGATTTTCACTCAACTGTAAGACTGTACATGTATCTTTCTGTTCAGCAGTTTCTCCTGGTTGTTGTGACCAGAGAGCTCCCGACCGTGAATAAAACTTCATTCTTGCAAAGAGCAACTTGTGAGTCGTGTCTGGTACATGCTGCACAGCTACAGAATAGAAGAACTAAAGATTATCCCCTCAGAGGACCACAGCAAAGACAGTGATAGTGTAGGAAGACTATAGACCCACACTCGGGTCAAGCTGTAACAGTGAAAGTTAATAATTAATGTTCCTATGTCAGACCAGCGCACACCTATGAATGATCCTGTGTCGGACCAGCGCACACCTGTGTTGTAGTGGCTTCTTAATGGGATGCCGTCACCATACTTTAGGGAAATATTTTTTAGTAAATATTCGGGAAGGGAAATTATTACCTTGAGATACTGTAGTATTTTATTATATTAACAACTGGAAGTTGGATGATTTGTCCGTGGTGAAGAAGTCAGATTAGTAGATTGAATTCGTATTGAGAATTTCCATGACAAACCTTTTTGTAAAGTGTAACTATAAACTGTAAATGTCCGTAAGACGCCTCAGACAGTGTTACAGGGACACAGGAAGGACAGCTGATCGTCCTTGCAGTGCTTTGGATCTCTGCAAAATTGAGACAACCCTGACAGTGTCCTCCAGACGTGTTCGAGAACTTGAAAGTGCCTTGGTGGAAGAGTAGAGTAACATCTCACAAATCTGCTGCAGTCCATGAAGATGAGATGCACTATAGGACTTAAAGCAAGTGGTCCCCCCTGGATATCCTTCCTAAGCTCAGTAACAGCCCTGCTTCAACACCTAGGTCTGGTTTTAGATTAAGCCAGGATTAGGCCTTAGTTCAATAAGGACATTTAAGTAGCCTTTATAAATGTGCCTTAGAAAAAAACATTACTGGTGTGCATCTTGAGACAAAACAATGGCACTGACACATTAGATATATAAGATATGTCAGTGCAAGTTGCTTTAAGCAGACCTGCAAACTCCTCAGACTAAAAAAGGTGATGACAGTTCTGCAAAACTGACGATTCTGATTATCGATCCGATTCTGATTATCGATCCAATTCTTTAACGATTCTCTTATCGATTCTTGATAGCACTGTGTGGAAAAATGTTTAAAATGCTTTTTAAAAAAGTGGTTTTATTTATTTTAAAGTTTAAGCTTGAGTTAGCAAACTGTACTTTTTATATAATGTATGTAATAAATAGAACCTTATTGTAAAGTGTTACTGATTAGTTATACACCGATTCAGACGTCTCCTGAGTTCACTGTTGGAAAGATCAGTTGTTTTAACGATTCATTAAAATGAATCGGTTCAAAGGAGTCATTATTAGTTCGCGAATTGGACGTGTCGTGCGCGTTGTGTGATTATCCCAGCAGTTAGGACATGGACATCCAAGATTTGGATGGTGTCAAGTTGTCAACATAGAAAACATTTCATCACTGTATAGTTTTATTTCGTTTAATTAAAGTGTTGTTTTATGTCAGATGAATGTCCGGAACGCTTTTCAGAGAAGATAAGGAAACTTATTTAGCACAATTCACACCCAGCAGTATAATTCAGGGAAAAAAATCTCCGAATGCTCCACACGAAACTTTGGTCTTCCGACCTTTTACCACCGTGTCGATTTATTTTGATTAATATGTGCGAGGGAGAGAGAGCAACACAGCGCCTAGTTTGGAGACGGTGAAGTCGTTTACACAGAGAGTGCGCGCGCGCGACCGGCTCTCTCTCTCTGGTCATTCTTTTAGTTAAAACATGTGCCCTGTCACAAACGCAGCCGTTCATCTACATTACTCACCGATCAAATAAGACTTTGGCGGGACAAAAAATCACTTTGGCGGGCGCTAAAACAAGTTCAATGCAGGAAAATTCATGCGTGAGTTTCCATTAGACTCGTACGGTAGCCAGGCAAATGGCGAGCTCAGCAGCTGTTGTTGACGCTGTGTGTGTCATGGTGTGTGTGCTTCAAGATTATGACGCAAGTGCTAAGATTCTGATTGGCCAAGAGAAAAAGTGCTAAGATTCCGATTGGCCCAGAGAAATGTAAATTATAAGAATTATCCAATAATGTTTCGCAATTCTAGCCTGCATGGCAGTTTACTGTGAGAAACAATAGGCTTGTTTGAGATGCGCCTTGCCTCGCCTGAAATGTATGCGAGAGTAGGCGGCTGCAGTGACGGGAGGAGTGAAAAAAGCGCAGGCAAGACGGACAGTTCTCTCTTCTCGTAGTGGATCTGACACCTGCGAGATCAAAGATGGATATCGCGGGATTCACCGGATTCACGCTCGTGCACAGTGTTGCTAATAAACTGGATGGAATTTAAGTTCTGTTGCTTTTATATGAAAATAAATATAATGAACAAGACACCCAAAGTAGCCTACTTATTTAATTCCATTCCAAATACATGTTTATCAATCTTTTTTTCTTTAATACATGTGTTGTTGTTTTCTTTTTCTTTTCTTTTCTTTTTTATAAAAATTACATTGCATAACCCATAGAGATCGCACTGTTAGATAGTTTGGGAATATTCACACATAACGTATACACATAAAACATGATATCAGAGTTTTAAAATCAAACATTTTAAAAGAGAACAATACATCACGGTTGTTTAAACCAATGAACATTAAGCTGTGTCGTCAGCAAGTCGTTTCCCATCGTGCTTTTGATCAGCGCAGTCAGTGGACAGCAACTGCGCTCGACTGCAGAATCCGACAGGTGCGCCTTGCGCTCGCGAGAGATTTTTGACATACGTCAGCATGACATCAGAGCAAGGCGGACCGCACTCGGACACATTTCTAACCGGCATGCATGTCGCGCTGATCACCGCTGATCGATTCTGCGCAGATTTTGCTCATCTCAAACAAGCCTAATGTCTGTCTGTCTGTCTGACACTGTCTTTACCCATAAAACCTCTGTTGTGCAAAAGAGAGAAAGCTTCTCATATACACTGTAAAAAATGATTCCGCATTTTAGTTGTGTCAATGTAATTTTGTAAGTTGATACAACTTGTGGTTTCTGAATTTGTTAATTCAACTTAACATGTTAAGTTTTTTTTTTAAGTCTCAACTAGTCTGCAAGTTGACATAACTAGAGTATTTGCCGCCTCAACTTAAAAACATATGCTGAACCAGTAAGGTTAGTTCTAATTTTTTATCGCGAGATGAGATCACGTGAAGCGCGAAACAAACAGGTCTCTCGCCTTCATCGGCCATTGCTGGAGAGTTTATCGGCAGATGATTTAATTCTTCCACTATCATCAAATATGGTAAGTAAATATTCGTTAATATGATGTAATAACTTGTAAAATGACATATGAAGTAATCATCCATTTATTGTTCAATATCAACGTTTCTAGATTACATTGGACCGTTGCTATTCCAGTTTTGCCAGTTTAACCCTCATGTGGTGTTCAAAACCCTATAACACCTGTGGTGTTCCCGGTCAAAAATGACCGGCCCATAAAAAAAAACTTATAAATCACTCATTACACCATATTTTCACCCAATCTTGGATTCAATCTTTTTGTCAACTTGTTCTCTTTCAATTAGGACTGGTTTTATATTTCTGTTTGCATCTGATTAATCGTGGGCCTCATTTGTCTGAGAGTAGGCATCTCATTTTTTTGAGTAAAAAACAAATAATTTATGAGTAAATTTGGAAATATGAAAAAAAAAATGAAAAAAATGGCTACTGTTGATCACAGTAGTCTACTCTAATGTTTCACCAGGAATTTTGTTTTGAAACTTTTGTTTTGTAAAAAATATGGCACATAGTCACACTTGTGGTGTTCCCGGTCAAAAATGACCGGCCTATAAAAAATAGCTTATAAATCACTCATTATACCATATTTTCACCCAATCTTGGATTCAATCTTTTTGTCAACTTGTTCTCTTTCAATTAGGACTGGTTTTATATTTCTGTTTGCATCTGATTAATCGTGGGCCTCATTTGTCTGAGAGTAGGCATCTCATTTTTTTGAGTAAAAAACAAATAATTTATGAGTAAATTTGGAAATATGAAAAAAAAAATGAAAAAAATGGCTACTGTTGATCACACTAGTCTACTCTAATGTTTCACCAGGAATTTTGTTTTGAAACTTTTGTTTTGTAAAAAATATGGCACATAGTCACACTTGTGGTGTTCCCGGTCAAAAATGACCGGCCTATAAAAAATAGCTTATAAATCACTCATTATACCATATTTTCACCCAATCTTGGATTCAATATTTTTGTCAACTTGTTCTCTTTCAATTAGGACTGGTTTTATTTTTCTGTTTGCATCTGATTAATCGTGGGCCTCATTTATCTGAGAGTAGGCATCTCATTTTTTGAGTAAAAAACAAATAATTTATGAGTAAATTTGGAAATATGAAAAAAAAATATGAAAAAAATGGCTACTGTTGATCACACTAGTCTACTCTAATGTTTCACCAGGAATTTTGTTTTGAAAAACTTTTATTTTGTACAAAATGGCACAGAATTACACTTGCAGTGTTCCACTGGGCCATTGAGGGCCATTGTTTCAATGGGCCATTGAAAGTGAATGGGAGAGACTGAAACATTTTCAGGAGCATGTTCATTGTTTATGTACACATATGAGCATGTGATGGATTATGGTGAGTTTGGGCTCTTTTTAATCTTAACAATCTCATGTAAATAATGATGTGCCATTTTCCACAATTTATGCATGCTTCATTGAGTTACGAGTTAAAACGTACTCGGTTACCTAACGTAACCTCTGTTCTCTCTAGAGAGGGAACGAGTATTGCGTAAGTTTAGCTTACGCTACGGGTAAAGTCATCTTTTCTCGAGATATGAAGCAAAAAAATTATCCTTAATTTTTATATCTTGTCAACGCAGTGCGGCAGCAAGCAGACCTAGAGCAGGCAATCTAGCGTGCTCATAGGCTGCTCTGCGGCAACTGCAGCAGCCTATCACTGAGCCCTTGGCGTGACGTCACGCCCAATGAGCGCGAGCAGCGCGCCTACGCGTCACGGCCCGAGGCGGGGCGTGGCAGAGGGTATAAATATGGGCTGAGAGGCTGCTTTCACTGGTTTTTGTCGCAGAAGCGAGTGAGCTCGTGGCGCGAGCACGGCGGGTTACGCAATACTCGTTCCCTCTCTAGAGAGAACAGAGGTTACGTTAGGTAACCGAGTACGTTCTCTTACGAGAGGTTCTCTCGTATTGCGTAAGTTTAGCTTACGCTACGGGAACTCCCTTGTCAACGCCGTGCGCGCCCGGCATCCACTGAATGAGTCCCAGGGAAGCCCGGGGAACACGAGAGTGTGAGCCAGGCGGCCAATGATATGGCTAGCGCAAGTACATAAGCACATAGTAGGGGGAACAGAACGGCGCGGCCGGTCTGACTAACCAACCCTTATATTGTACAGCTCAACCAGGAGGGCTAAATCAAACAGCAGTAGCCCGCGCACAGAAGTGGGCCGGCCTACGCGAGATTTAGACTGATAAAAGTTTAGCCTGCAGGGCGGGAACTTCTAGATTGTAAAATCTAACAAATGTAGACGGGGAGGCCCAGCCCGCCGCCGTACAAATGTCATGAATAGAAATTCCGCTAGTCCAAGCCCATGACGAGGCCATGCCTCTAGTAGAGTGGGCTCTGATGCCCAAAGGGCATTGCAGGTCTTTAGACGCATAAGCAGCTGCAATAGCGTCCACTATCCATCTGGACAGAGTGTGTTTCGAGGCGGCGAGACCCTTGGTGCGCCCACCAAACGAAACGAAAAGCTGCTCCGAGCGCCTCATGGCGGCGGAGCGCGTAATGTAATTTCTCAGCGCTCTGACAGGGCAAAGGAGATTACTGTCAACTTCGCTGCCGGTAGCCGGCAAAGCTGAGAGAGAAATGACCTGTGCTCTGAAGGGTGTGCCCAACACTTTGGGGACATAACCGTGTCTCGGTTTGAGAATGACTTTAGAGTCATTAGGTCCGAACTCGAGACATGCCGCGTTAACTGATAACGCATGCAGGTCACCCACACGTTTGACTGAAGACAGGGCTATCAGAAAAACGGTTTTGAGCGTGAGGTATTTCATATCCACAGTTTCCATGGGTTCAAAGGGATGCGCTTTCATGGCCTCTAAGACCAGGGAAAGATCCCAAATAGGAACCGAGGGGGGTCGCGGGGGGTTCATCCTCCTAGCTCCTCTAAGGAAGCGGATAATGAACTCATTCCTCCCTAATGCGCGGCCCAGCGCCGAGTCGGAAAAAGCTGATATGGCCGCAACATATACTTTGAGCGTGGAGGGGGACCTGCCCATGTCCAACAGCTCTTGGAGGAAACAAAGCACACGCGACACCTCACATGTTTGTGGATCCAGCCCTTGGGCGGTGCACCATTTATTAAACACAGACCATTTAGATGTGTAGAGCCGTCTCGTAGAGGGAGCTCTAGACTGTGTGATCGTGTTCACAACCCCTATTGGCAAGTCAACGGGTATCCGTTGACTATCCATACATGCAGAGACCAGCGCTCTGGATGAGGATGCCAGATCGAGCCGCGGGCTTGAGAGAGAAGGTCTCTTCTCACCGGTATCGGCCAGGGGGGTGTGTCCGCCAGCCGTATTAGATCTGGGAACCACGTTTGATTCTCCCAATACGGGGCTATGAGGAGCACCGTGTGGCGCGCTTCCCTGATTCTCCCGATGACTTGTGGCAGCAGAGAGACAGGGGGAAAAGCGTAAAGCGGGCCGCTGGGTCAGGTTTGGGCCAGCGCGTCCTCGCTCTTGGAAAAGAACCGTGGGCAGTGCGCGTTGTCTTTTGACGCAAAGAGGTCGACTTCCGCTCTGCCGAAACGGCGCCACAGTGACTGGACTGTTTGGGGATGCAAAGACCACTCCCCCAGGGGAACATTGTCCCTGGACAGTCTGTCTGGACCCTCGTTCAGGAGACCCGGCACATGCGCGGCTCTCAGCGAGCGCAGTGAGTGCTGAGCCCACACAAGGAGGCGTTCCGCCAGGGCGCAGAGTGTTTTGGATCTGACACCGCCCTGACGGTTCACATAGGCTACCACTGACATGTTGTCCGTGCAGACTAGTACATGGTGGCCCTGTAGGTATGGGAGGAAGTGCTTGAGCGCTTTCTCGACCGCCAGCATCTCTAGACAGTTTATATGAAGGTGACTCTCCTGGTCTGACCAAGGGCCATAGACCGGTCTGCCCTCTAATAGCGCTCCCCAACCTAGGTTGGACGCATCTGTCGAGACAACTTTCCGGTGCGAGACAACTCCCATCGTCACTCCCGTGCGATACCATTCGGCTGCTAGCCAGGGCTGCAGGGCTGAAACACAGCCATGATCCACTCTGACTCATAAGCGGCCGGCCGTCCAGGCTCGGTGAGGCACTCGCGCTTTCAGCCAGCGTTGAAGCGGGCGCATGCGCAGTAAGCCCAGCTGGAGCACTGCTGCAGCTGAGGCCATATGCCCCAGGACTCGCTGGAATGTCCTCAGCGGAACCTGACTGCCCGTCTGGAAAGACGCGGCGAGATGTCGAATGCGGCGCGCGCGCTGCTCTGACAATCTGGCCGTCATAGCCACCGAGTCCAGTTCTATTCCGAGAAAGGAAGTCGACTGGCGGGGCAGTAATGAGCTCTTGGTCCAGTTGACCGAGAGACCCAAGCATTCCAGATGGCTGAGAAGCGCTGTTCTGTGAGACAAAAGCTCTGCCTCTGACTGCGCGAGGACTAGCCAGTCGTCCAGATAATTCAGTATCCGCATTCCTTGTCTCCTCAGGGGAGAGAGAGCCGCGTCCATGCACTTCGTAAATGTACGGGGTGCTAAAGATAGACCGAACGGCAGGACGGTGTACTGATATACCCGACCGTCGAAGGCGAATCTCAAGAATGGCCTGTGACGGGGTATTATCTGAATCTGAAAATATGCGTCCTTTAGATCGAGAGAGATGAACCAGTCTCCCGGGCGAATTTGCGCGAGGATTTGTCTGGTTGTGATCATTTTGAACGGCCGTCTCATGAGAGCTTTGTTCAAATGTCTCAGATCTAAAATAGGTCTCAGCGCTCCGTCCTTCTTGGGTACGAGGAAGTAACGGCTGTAAAGCCCGACTCGCTCAGAGAAGGATAAACCTGTTCTATAGCCCCTTTGCGCAGCAGCTTCGCTATTTCTGCTTGAAGCACGTGCGCTGCTTCTAAAGTCACTTTTGTCTCCGTCTGCGCTAGAAAGCGCGGGGGGCGACGAGCGAATTGAAGCGAATAGCCGTGTTATATAGTATTCAGCACCCATTCTGACGCGCCCTGAATAGCTTCCCATGCTTTTGCACGCATAGCTAGGGGTCGAATGGTCTCTGGGTTCAGATCGCCGCGCTGAGCGGGATGGGGAACCTGTATCAGAGAGGATGGGGCGGCGACGCGCCGCCAGTGCTCGAACACGGGGGCTGGAAAACAGTGCTGACTGGCTGTACAGCATATGATGGCTCGATCGCTACGGATGGAGCGCGTTTTGCTGCTAAACACCCCTGGCGCGAGAGCGGCGTGGGGGTTGTCATGTCTGAAAGTGGGTGCGCGTGCTCGTGAGCGGGCGCAGAGTTTACACTTATAACACGGCCAGTGTTTGGGAGCTTTGTAACCCGAGGTAACTGAGTGGCAGAGCAAGCAGCGGGTAATTGTGAGCACAGGGTTGTGGGCACATTTACTACACTTGGTACTCGAGCGTGTGTCCGCTTTATGAGAGTGCGCTCTGAGCGTGTTACCATGGGGATAGTGTTTGTGTGTAGTGGTGAGCACATTTTCTACACTTATGACACCTTCGGCCAGAGCCGGAATGTTTGTGAGCTTTGGAGGATCTGCAACCCGGGGTAACTGTGTAACAGAGCGGGCAGTGGGTAGGTGTGGGCACAGAATTGTGGGCACATTCTCTACGCTTAGCACTCGAGCGGCGCATGCCCGCTATGAGAGTGCGCTCTGTGAGCGTTACCGGGGAGACCGTGTTTGTGTGTAGCAGTGAGCACGTGGGAGTGGGCACATATTCTACACTTATAACACCATTGGCGTTATAGGAAACTGATAGAGCGAATGCTTTGATGGCTCATATGTTTAGACGCTCATAAATACTCAAGCACCATCCTGTGAGCGGGAGGGTGCGAGATGCGGGTTCACTTTCTGTATGTAAGAAAGCTGCCGCGAGCTCGGAGAAGCCAGCAGAAAAAATATATTTATCTGCCGCCAGAGTCGGATTCGAACTCGGGTCTCCCGTGCGGAAGCCTAGTGTTCTACCACTGAGCCACAGGGGCACACATAAGCTCTCAGTTAGCGCGAGCATATGACAGAGCGTCGTGTTTCGTTTCGGCGTTTGTTTGCAGGCGCGCGTGTATTAAACAGGCTCGTTTACTGCAGTATTAGTATTTCCAGCCGCCTGAACTTTAGAGGGGACTGAGAAATATGTCAGGAACGGAGTTTAGTCCGACCTGGGTGGGACTTCCTCTTTTCGCCGGTGCTCGTGACGTCCGCTCTGATATCCCTTGAGAACGGCGCGGTTGCGCGGCTCGGACAAAGGGAGAGAGAGCGGGAAGATGTCATCATGTGCTGTGACATCGTTAGTTTGCAGACGTGCGTGTATGAAAACAGGCTCGTTTACTGCAACATAGATATTTCTAGTCGCCTGTAGCTTAGGAGGGGACTGAGAAATGGAGGTGGCCGGTAGGTGACGCGCACGACCGAGACGCGGGGTAGCTTTCTTATAACGTAAAGGAAGCCAGCCCGTGACCGCCTACTTCTGACATCCCTTGTGAGCGGCGCGTTTGCGCGGCTCGAACAGAGGGGGAGAGCGCAGGAAGGGCGAGCGTCGTCATGTTTTGCGTAGCGTTAGTTTGCAGGCGTGCGTGCATAAAAACAGGCTCGTTACTGCAATATATGTATTTCCAGTCGCCTGAGCTTAGGAGGGGACTGAGAAATATGTCAGGAATGGAGGTTAGTCCGCTAACACTCTACTCTCCTTTAGCCAGTGACGGGGGGGGGGTAGCTTTCTTGTAACGTAAAGGAAGCTATAGCCCGAGACCGTCCGTTTCTGACATCCCTTGTGAGCGGCGCCGTTTGCGCGGCTTGACAGAGGGGTCTGACGTCATCTGCTTCGTCCCCTGAGGCGACGGCAGTGCGGGCAATGGCCGGCCGCTGCGCGTCGGTGAAGGGCGGGGGAGAAGGAGAGAGCGAGGCTCGCGGGAGGGGCTCCGGCGAGCGCTCAGCTGTCATACCCGGCTCGCTGTACGCAGCCGCCCGGGTAGAAGGCCAGGCAGAGAGCGCAATCACAAGGCGGTCTCCGTCGCTGAGCGTGGCTCTGCACGAGCCACAGGATGAGCGAGGCATTTGAAACAACGCCTCGCGCTCTTTTAGATGCAAAGTGTGTCGCGGGGCGAGCACACAACACACACACATAGAGCAAATAAAGGATATATTCGCCGGATAGCGAAGCAGGCAGGGATAGCTGAAGGCGGCGAAGGCGGCCGGCTTCCTCAAGCAGAATCCTCGGCTTGCAAGGCGCTGGTTTCAACGGCGGCTTCCTCAGAGATCAGCGATGCCTAGAGCTTCGCTGAAGAGACAAAAAATCAGTGAAAGCAGCCTCTCAGCCCATATTTATACCCTCTGCCACGCCCCGCCTCGGGCCGTGACGCGTAGGCGCGCTGCTCGCGCTCATTGGGCGTGACGTCACGCCAAGGGCTCAGTGATAGGCTGATGCAGTTGCCGCAGAGCAGCCTATGAGCACGCTAGATTGCCTGCTCTAGGTCTGCTTGCTGCCGCACTGCGTTGACAAGATATAAAAATTAAGGATAATTTTTTTGCTTCATATCTCGAGAAAAGATGACTTTACCCGTAGCGTAAGCTAAACTTACGCAATACGAGAGAACCTCTCGTAAGAGAACGCGACATAAGTGCTAGGCTACATCTATATTCAAGGCTCTGTGAGCGCCTGTGGGGGTTCGTGTGTTACAACTCCATTAGGAATATCTTTAGATCTGAGTGATGGATTATGCTGAGTTTGGGCTCTTTTTAATTGTGATAGTCTACTGAAAATAATGATGTACATTTTTCTACGATCTGTGCATGCTTCATGAAGTTATGAGCAAAAACCAAACGTGAGAGCTTCATGAGTATATACTTGGCTAGGTGCGTCTGTGGTATTTTTTGTGTTAGAACGCCATGAGGAATATCTTTAGATCTTATTGATGGAATATATTGAGTTTGGGCTCTTTTTAATCGTGAGCTCCTGCTGTAAATAACGATGTGTCATTTTTCATGATCGATGTATGTTTCATGAAGTTACGAGTAAAAAGGCCAAGTCTAAGCTACCTTGCTTGGCTATGTGAGTCTGTGTGTCTGTAGTATTTTTTGTGTTAGAACTCCATGAGGAATATCTTTAGTTCTGAGTGATGGATTATGTTGAGTTTGGACTCATTTTAATTGTAAGCATCTGCTGTAAATAATGATGTGTCATTTTCCACAATCGGAGCATGTTTCATGAAGTCACGAGCGGAAATGTGTCTAAAATTCCATCATCCATGTATGGTTTACACATGGGTCTCTTGAAGGGCTTCTTTTACAAAAATCTCGCTCAAGTTTAGTAAAAAGCCTGAAACAATTATGCTTGCTGTATTCTACTAATTGAGACCTTTCAAATGACATATGACACAGGACTATCTGAGCTGTATGATGTATTTGACATATTGCTGAATGTAGTACAAAAAAGTAGTTTATAAATTATGAATTTGTTTTTTTTTCTATTTATCAGCAAATAACTCAGCATTACTTAGGAGTTTATCAAATTGGCTACATTCATTGTAAATTTCAGACTCTAAGCTTTCAAATGACACCTATTTTAAGTTGATCAAGGTAATAGTTTTGAAAAATATTATGATTATTTATTTCGCAGCTAGGTGGCGCCTGCAGGGGAACACTCTGTTTTAGAGTGATAACTCAGCTCTCGTTAGGAGTTGATCAAAGTGATTAGATGCATTAAAAAGCTGAGATTCTAAGCTTTAAAATGATACCTATTTTGTGTTATTCCATTCATTGTTTGCATTGGTCTCTCCCATTCACTTTCAATGGCCCATTGAAACAATGGCCCACAATGGCCCTCAATGGCCCAGTGGAACACCACAAGTGTAACTCTGTGCCATATTGTACAAAATAAAAGTTTTTCAAAACAAAATTCCTGGTGAAACATTAGAGTAGACTAGTGTGATCAACAGTAGCCATTTTTTTCATATTTTTTTCATATTTCCAAATTTACTCATAAATTATTTGTTTTTTACTCAAAAAATGAGATGCCTACTCTCAGATAAATGAGGCCCACGATTAATCAGATGCAAACAGAAATATAAAACCAGTCCTAATTGAAAGAGAACAAGTTGACAAAAAGATTGAATCCAAGATTGGGTGAAAATATGGTATAATGAGTGATTTATAAGCTATTTTTTATAGGCCGGTCATTTTTGACCGGGAACACCACAAGTGTGACTATGTGCCATATTTTTTACAAAACAAAAGTTTCAAAACAAAATTCCTGGTGAAACATTAGAGTAGACTAGTGTGATCAACAGTAGCCATTTTTTTCATTTTTTTTTTCATATTTCCAAATTTACTCATAAATTATTTGTTTTTTACTCAAAAAAATTAGATGCCTACTCTCAGACAAATGAGGCCCACGATTAATCAGATGCAAACAGAAATATAAAACCAGTCCTAATTGAAAGAGAACAAGTTGACAAAAAGATTGAATCCAAGATTGGGTGAAAATATGGTATAATGAGTGACTTATAAGCTATTTTTTATAGGCCGGTCATTTTTGACCGGGAACACCACAAGTGTAACAAGGTAACAAAACCCCCACAAAAAAAATAAGAAAATTTTCAAAAAAAAAATGAGATTTAGTTATACCGTTTGGGAACAAAGTCACTAAGTTTCAGTCCAAAGCGATAACATTAACTAGTATTTTCGGGAAAAAGAAAAATCTTCTCCGGGTCAAATTGACCCGAACACCACATGAGCGTTACGTAGGCTTATATATATATATATATATATATATATATATATATATATATATATATATATATATATATATTATATATTATGTGAGAGAGACTGATATATGGATGAATGCTAAAATAGCCCAGAGAGTGGGAAATGCATGCGTGAAAAATAACGCATTTCTACCATGTTTGTTCACTCTCATGTTCAAGTTATTTGCGCCAAAATCAGCAAGTCTAATCACCATTCAGGCAAAGCAGCGTCGACGCGTGAGTAAGTTACGACAACAACGAGCTGACAAATAATGTAACGTTAATTTAATGTAAAACTGTGTGAGTGATGCGGCAGGATTATCAGAATCCTCTGGTGTTCGAGATGGACGCTCCATAACTGAAAAGTTGTTGTACAGCTGTCTAGTTTTACTTATTAAATGTCGAACTTAAAAGACTGTGGTCAGTTATGTTTAGTTTATTGTGGGAGATTATGTAACTATAGCAACCGCTTCACCATCGCAGTGTTTTCCCCAGAACTAGTGAAATGCTTAGCAGCTAATACTGTTCTAATACCTGTCATAAGGTCTTAATAGTAATGTCAATAAATATATGTCCACAAATTTGGTGATAAACTATTATTGATCTAGTCTTGATCTTGATGGTGTATGTGTACTCGGTTTATTAAATGTTAATTGACTTAATTGTTCTTTTCTTTTGCCCTTGACCAATAAAGTGGAGCAGCAAGTTCTGTTTTTTCAAGACAACCAATGAACGCATTGTCAGAAGGCACTACAAGCTGAAGCACTGCCATTATGTAAGTAACTGTCTGCTTCCCTGCATCTATAAAGACTGTGTGTGTTCATTTAGAACTGAGTTTGCTCTAAAAAAACAACAACATTTGTCCAGGGACCATACACAATCTGTCCAGCTCTGTGCTGCAGCTTTTACGTTGAACTGTGATCTTTATGCTTTCTCAGAGACCTGTGGCATTACAGGCAGACAGGAGAGTTAAAAAAGGATCCTCCAGTATCTGATATGGAAAAAGAGGTGGCCGGTTCTTTTTTTGTGAGAGACAGGTAAAGTCCTACACTGCTGAAAATGGTGTTTAGATGAATATGTAGATATATTATTTTGCAGTGTTGTTTAACATGCTGCTGTTATGTTTGTGTCATTTAATATTAGTTTAGATCAGTGCAGAATTCAACATGCTAATTTCACTGGACCTGAGCAAATCCTTTTATGAGGGTCTTGACTGGCATCTACCAAAACTGTTGTGTCTACCGTTCAAGCGCTTTGCTGACATTGCTGAAATGAGGACCATAATGGACAGCCTAGATAAAAATGTAAGTACATATATTTCTACTGTACTTTTTTCATAAACATTATGGGCACTTCCTTTCTTGCCATTTCTGTTGTCGTGCATATTTTTTATTAGTGCTGCAAAATATTGAAGAAAAAAGTAATATGTAATTTGTTAATGCGTATTTAAAATAAATTAAAATTAGTCACCTTCTAGTCAATCATTTTACAATGACATATTAAGTTTTATCTTTGATAATCAAAATTACATTTTTGAAGAAAAAAGTCCCCTGTGAACATTGTAACATTTTATAATGCTTCATTTAGTGTACAGATGCAAAATGCCTCCGTTTATTCACAGTGTATAGTATTTGACTAGCCTGGGAAAACCCAGACTACTTCCGGCGAATTTTAATTCTCTCTCCAGGATAGTCTGGAGAAGAGCCCATTCAAACTCATTTCTGTGCCGCCGAAATCGCGGCACCAATCAGAAACGTTTGGGGAGGGATTTACATGATGACGACAGCGCAGCGACGCTGAAGGAGATTTCATTACAAAGATGGATGCCGCCGTGGAACATCACTCGTTCGAATCATAGACAGTATATAAACGAATCAGTTATCGCGTCTGTTTTGAGCAATTTAAACTTACCGTTTTCGTTAAAGGGATAGAGGGCGCGCGCGCATCCTGCTGTGTGACGTGTACGCAGACTGCGCGCGCCCTCAGATCACTTGGACATGGCTGTGTATAAGAGCTAAAAACGATATAAATACTGTTCGTTTTCTCACACAAACCGCTCGTTTCGTGTCTTAGGCCATCAATGTGTACTTACGATGGGGAATTGTTTAATTTGGACGATGGGGAATTGTTTTAATTTGGACTCTGTGCATGCTCTTTGAGACCGTGACCAAAGATCTGCATTATATGACTGACAGACAAAAACGGTTTGACCTAAAAATATCAAAATTGAAACTACTGCGGAAAAAAAGACACCTACATCTTGGATGCCCTTGAGGTAAGCTAAAACATACCAAAATTTAATTTCAAAGTGAACTATCCCTTTAAAACCGGAGCAAAGAACAACACTCGAAGCATACGTCATCTCCTTCATCGATCTGATTGGTTTTATGACTATCCAATTGCGCCCAGAGGAATTTGAGCTACGTCGGTTGGTGACGCCCCTTTGGAAATGATTTGTCTACATAGCTTCCCCAGACCCTATACTCAGTTTCAACTGAGAAGGGTCTGGTTTTAACCAGGCTAGTATTTGACCTAAGTCTCTCAGTTTAAAGGTTTTTTACAGGATAGTTCATTTAAAAATGAAAGTTCTCTCATCAATTACTCGCCCTCTTATTGTTCCAAGCCTGTAAGACCTTTAATCTTCTTCGGAAAACTAAATAAGACTTGGTGTACTCATGTTGTGTTTAAGTGGTTGAGCTTCAGTGTTGTATGTGTGAAAGCACATTTTGAAGTTTGTCATTTTTTAATACAGCACACAGATTCCAAAGAAGATATGATCGGGGCATGACTCTTGGAATCATCGCAGTGGTGGAAGATGTGATAGACCCAATTCCATGCAACTCTAGTGATGTGGCCCTTGTAATCGAGGAAGCAGTTGTTCTGCGAGGATTTGGTGACATACAAATGACATTGCTTTATGCTCTCAACATAAACTACCCCAGAAAACACCTCAGATACACTTTCGAGGTGATTCATGAACATTGGAGCTGATACCTGCAGTGCAAGAGTGCACTCTCTTAAAAATACATTGTTGAATTAAAGATGTTGTTGAGGTAAGGTATGTATTTCTACAAAGAGCCTGTGTTTTCATCTGTATTTTTTTGTTTACCCATGTTTTTACAAGTTCTCTGCATCAAGGGCCCGACATCATTTTCATTGTTTAACTTTGTTTAATTTTACTTGGCTAAAACATATACTAAGATTTCATGTGGTTTAAAGTTATTTCACAGTTAAAGAGGTATTATTAATGTGAAAAATCTTAAAGTGTTAGTTTAACCTTAATTAAAATAATTTTGTTAGATGTTAGATCTCATGTTGCTCCAAACCTAAAAGACCTTTGATAAATTAAGATATTTTTTTAAATGAAATCTTTGATCTTTCTGTCCCTCCTTTGACATCCTATTCAACTAGCACTTTCAAGGTCCAGAAAAGACATCCAAGTGACGTCAGTGGTTTATATATTTGTTTACATGCAGCAGTGTCAGCTTTCGCGTCGACACACGAATCATGTGCTGCTATGTTCTTGTAAACATTTGATGGAGAAAACTATTTAATAAATAAAATGGAATGAAACACTGACAATGCTTCATAAAACTTAGGTTAAACCACTGGAGTCACTAGGATTACTTTAAGGATGTCTTTTCTGGACCTTGAAAGTGCTAGTTGCTTAGGCTGTCAAAGGAGGGACAGAAAGCTCACCGATTTTATTAAAAAGATCTTCATTTGTCTACCAACAATGGAAAGTATTAACAGGTGAGCAACTTTTTTTGTGTGAACTGAGACTTTAAGATTTTTCACATAAATATACCCCCTTGTGAAATAACTTTAAAACACATGAAATCTTAATATATGTTTTAGCCAAGTAAAATTTAAAAAAATTAAGCAATGAGAATGCATGTCAGGCCATCAATGCTGAAAACTTGTACAAACATGAAAAAAATCCCACATGAATACACTTTCTATGCATTTTTCAAATACATTTTTATCTTTAAACTTCATGCAATTGTGATATAATTGTATTCCTTTGAATATGTTAACAGTTTGTTCTTAACATTTATTGATTTGTAAGGAACAATAAAACCATTTGTATGGAAAAATCTGTTATTTATTTGGTTGAGTGTGCTATATTGCAAGTTGAGAAAATATGCTAAATTAAGTTCAATGAACATACACTTTAGTACAGATAACTTGAAAATGTAAGTTATCGTATTTCAACTAATATTTAGAAGTCCAGGTAACTTGAACATGTAAGTTATTGTATTTCAACTAATCTTTACAAGTCCAGGTAACTTGAAAATGTAAGTTATCGTATTTCAACTAATCTTTACAAGTCCAGGTAACTTGAACATGTAAGTTATCGTATTTCAACTAATATTTAGAAGTCCAGGTAACTTGAACATGTAAGTTATTGTATTTCAACTAATCTTTACAAGTCCAGGTAACTTGAAATAAGTTGTTGGCTCAACTATTTTAACTATGTCAACTAAACTTTTTAAGTTGAACATACTTGGTAGATTAAGTAAATAAAACGTACTCGGTTACTAACGTAACCTCGGTTCTCTCTAGAAGAGGGAACGAGTACTGCGTAAGATATCTTACGCTAGGGGAAAATCCTTTTTCCGCGAGATATTGAAGCCAAAAATTATCCTTAATTTTGTAATAATGCAAAATGCGTTGCGGCAGCATGCAGACATAGGCGAGGCAGCTCGCGCGCCTATTGGCTGCTCTGCGGCAACTGCAGCAGCCTATCGAGCGAGGCCTGGCGTGACGCCAGACCCAATCAGGGCACTTCGCGCCCGCTGCGTCACGTCCCGCCGAAATGGGCGTGGTCTAGGCCTATAAATACCGCTCGCAGGCAGCTATTATCTGGTTTTTCATCATCGAAGCAACCAGAGCGTGTGCATGCACGGCAAGATACGCAGTACTCGTTCCCTCTTCTAGAGAGAACCGAGGTTACGTTAGTAACCGAGTACGTTCTCTTACGAGAGGTCTCTCGTACTGCGTAAGATATCTTACGCTAGGGGACCCAATGCAAAACGCCGTGCATGCTGAGATCTGACACCAAAGACCCAAGGGCGAAAGCCCGGGGTACATATAGTGCACAATCACTCAGGGAACTCACAGGGAGTCCGGGAAGAGGGAGGGGCGAAGCCGCACTCTTCCACATATGGCAGCGTCGCTGAGACGCGAATTTCATACAGACAGGGCGGGGTACGGCCTGAACTGATGGGGGAATGTGGGTCTTACACAGTCTGCCCAGGCACATCTCGTGCTGCTACTTTTTACTGTCGAACATTGAGCTTTGCTCAGTAGACGCAGCATTCTGAGCTGATAGCATCAGGTCAGATAATACTGGTAAACTTAGACCGACAGCAGCCTGGCCTGCAGGGCGGGAACCTCTAGGTTATAAAACCTTATAAGTGTAGACGGGGAGGCCCAGCCTGCCGCCATACAAATATCTTGCAAGGCAATCCCACTTGACCAGGCCCACGAAGAGGCCATGCCTCTCGTGGAGTGCGCTCTGACACCCAACGGGCACTGCATGCCCTTGGAGGCGTATGCCAGCGCTATAGCATCAACTATCCATCTGGATAGGCTCTGTTTCGACGCGGCTAGTCCCTTAGAACGCCCGCTAAATGAAACAAAGAGCTGCTCCGTCTGTCTGAAAACAGACGAGCGAGACACATAAGCTCATAATGCCCTGACTGGGCAAAGGAGGCTCGCGTCTCTTTCCTCATCAGGGACCGGTAGGGCTGACAGGGAGATAACCTGCGCCCTAAACGGTGTGTTGAGGGATTTTGGAACATAACCGTGCTTAGGTTTGAGTATAATTTTTGAGTCATTAGGCCCAAACTCCATGCACGCCGCACTCACAGAGAACGCGTGTAAATCCCCTATGCGCTTCACTGAAGCGAGAGCCAGCAAAAACACCGTCTTGAAAGACAGGTGTTTCAAATCAATTGACTGTAAAGGCTCAAATGGCGCACCTTTCAAGGCTTCCAGAACCGTAGAAAGGTCCCATACGGGGACTGAGGGAGGTCTGGGAGGATTCAGTCTCTTAGCCCCTCTAAGGAAGCGGATGACTAAATCGTTCCTTCCTATTGACTGACCAAGCGTTGTTCCTGAGAACGCTGCTATAGCCGCCACATAAACTTTGAGCGTGGAGGGGGCCCTGCCCTCATCCAACAGCTCTTGTAGGAAGGAAAACACCTCCGTCACACCACAGTCTGTGGGTGACACACCACGGGCTGTGCACCAGCCCGAAAACACTGACCATTTCGAGGAGTAGAGCCGTCTCGTAGACGGAGCTCTAGCCTGCGTGATCGTGTTTAATACTCCTTTAGGGAGTCCAACATGTACCCGTTGATGGCCCAGACATGAAGGGACCATAGTTCCGGGTGAGGATGCCAGATCGAGCCGTGGGCCTGTGAGAGGAGGTCTCTCCTCACTGGTACTGGCCACGGGGCAGTACTTGCTAACTACATCACGACTGGGAACCAAGGTTGTTTTTTCCAGAACGGTGCCACCAGCAATACTGAGCATCCTTCTTCCCTGATCCGTTCTATCACCTGAGGCAGGAGAGAGACGGGGGGAAAAGCATAGAGCGGGCGGCGGGGCCACACATGGGCCAGCGCGTTCCTGCTCTTGGAGAAAAATTCCGGACAGTGAGCGTTTTCTTGAGACGCAAACAGGTCTACTTCCGCTCTGCCAAATTTCTTCCACAGCAGTTGGACTGTCTGTGGGTCATTTCGAGGCAGTTTATGTGCAGGAGCTTTTCCCGTTCCGACCACTGGCCGAAGAACGGTCTGCCCTCGAGCAGCGCTCCCCATCCCGAGGTGGACGCGTCCGTGGACACCACTCTCACCCTCGAGGAAGTCCCCAGGCTTACACCTGATTGGTACCAGTCGTTCGCTCTCCAAGGTTTCAGAGTTGTGACGCACTTCTGATTGACCCTGAGGCGAAGCGAACCGGATGCCCACGCTCTGCGTGGGACTCGCGCTTTCAGCCAAAACTGCAGCGGGCGCATGCGGAGCAGGCCCAGCTGGAGCACTGATGATGCTGAGGCCATGAGACCTAGCATCTTCTGAAATTTCTTGAGCGGGACAGACGCGCCGCAGCGAAACGAGTTCGCTGTGCGTTGAATGTCTACCGCGCGCTGTGGTGATAGTCGCGCTATCATGGACAGCGAGTCCAATTCTGTGCCCAGGAAAGATATCTTCTGACTGGGTGACAGAGAGCTCTTCGCCCAATTGACACTGAGACCCAAATCCTCGAGGTGATCGAGTAAAATGGTCGTGTGTTCTATGAGCACTGCGCGAGATTGCGCTAGAATCAGCCAATCGTCCAAATAGTTCAGTACTCGCATGCCTCTCATTCTGAGGGGTGCGAGCGCCGCATCCATGCACTTCGTAAATGTACGGGGTGCCAGGGACAAACCGAACGGCAGGACTGTGTACTGATATGCCTGGCCCCCGAAGGCGAATCTCAAATATCGCCTGTGACGTGACGCTATTTGTATTTGAAAAATACGCGTCTTTCAGATCTATTGACACAAACCAATCCTTGGCGAATCTGCACAAGGATTTGTCTGGTCGTGAGCATCCTGAACTGTCGCTTCACAAGCACTTTGTTCAGTTGCCTTAGATCTAGTATGGGTCTGAGACCCCCGTCTTTTTTCGGTACCAGGAAGTATCTGCTGTATAGCCCTCCTTCGCTCTGAACTTGAGAGAGAGGCTCTATGGCCCCTTTGCTCAATAGTTTCGCCACTTCGGCTCGAAGTAAATGTGCTACTTCTATTTTTACCGTGGTCTCGACGCGCCAATTCTGTCAGATTATTTTTCTGACAGAACCGACTTGTTTACTGCAGGATACACTGGAACAGTCACATTTACTGGAACTGAACGAGCGAGAAGTTGCCATAGAAACAGAGAGCGTCAACATGCTGGCGTTTATTGCAGGCCTGCGTGCATTACAACAGGCTTGTTCACTGCAATATTGACATTTCCAGTCGCCTGAATTCCAGAGGGGAATGGGAAATGTATAGGAAAAAGGAGGTTGGTCCGTCCTCAGCGGGACCAGAAAAACTCCCTTTTTTTTCCTTACGCCAGTGACGCACGGAACACCATAGAAACGGTGTTTGGGTGCAGGCGAGCGGGTTGTACAACGCGCTCGTTGGCTGCAAAATACACATCTGCAGTCGCCTTTTCAGGGAACTGACAGAGCGAGCATTGACGGCATAATTTTATCTGCCGGTAGACCCGGGGATCGAACGCGGGTCTCTCGCGTGCAAAAACCTGAGAGTCTGCCACTGGGCCACAGGGGGAGACACATTGTAACTCAGTTAGCGCGAGTATTATAAGAGAGCGTCAACGTGCTGGCGTTTGTTTGCAGGCATGCGTGTATTACAACAGGCTTGCTCACTGCAATACTGACATTTCCAGTCGCCCGAACTTCAGAGGGGAATGAGAAATGTACGAGAAAGAGGAGGTCGGTCCGTCCGCGGGGGGACCAGAAACGCTCTTTTCTCCTTTCGCCAGTGACGCACGGAAACCATAGAAACGGTGTTTGGGTGCAGGCGAGCGGGTTGTGCAACGCGCTCGTTGGCTGCAAAATGCACATCTGCAGTCGCTTTTCAGGGAACTGACAGAGCGAAGCATTGGCGGCATAATTTTAACTGCCGCTAGACCGGGATTCGAACTCCGGTCTCTCGTGAGGAAAACCAGTGATTCCGCCACTGAGCCACAGGGGGGAACACAAAGGTTTTCGGATGCACGAGCATATAAGAGCGTCACATGCTTTCTTCGGCGTATGCTTGCAGGCGCGCTTGTATTAAAACAGGCTCGCCTGCTGCAATATTGATATTTCCAGTCGCATGATCAGGGAACTGGGAAATGTATGAGAAATTGAAGGTCAGTCCATCCTCGGAGGGACTAAAAACACACCTTTCTCCTTTCGCCGGTGAGTGACGCATGAATGGGGCGCAGAAGGCAGGGTAGCTTTCTTATAACGTAAAGAAAAACTAACCCCGACCATCCGCTTCCAGCCTCCCTTGTGAGCGGCGCAGTTTGCGCGGCTTGAACAGAGGGAGAGAGAAAGCTAGCCCCGTGACCGTGCGAGAGCTGCGTGATCAGGAAAAGGGGCGTCTTGAAAAAGACGCCCAGCTCTTTTAGTGCAATGGGAGTGTGTGTCGCGGCGGCGAGCACACACACATACATAAACACAGTAGCAGAGAAAGGATATAACGCCGGATATCGCAGCAGGAAGGCAAGGAAGGCGGCGCGGCCAGCGACTTCAGTGACTCGTCCCGCTGAAGGTGCTCTCTTTCAGACGGCGCGGCTTCTTATCCAGCTCCAGCGATGCGTGTGCTTCGCTTGAAGGATGAAAAATCAGATAATAGCTGCCTGCGAGCGGTATTTATAGGCCTAGACCACGCCCATTTCGGCGGGACGTGACGCAGCGGGCGCGAAGTGCCCTGATTGGGTCTGGCGTCACGCCAGGCCTCGCTCGATAGGCTGCTGCAGTTGCCGCAGAGCAGCCAATAGGCGCGCGAGCTGCCTCGCCTATGTCTGCATGCTGCCGCAACGTGTTTTGCATTATTACAAAATTAAGGATAATTTTTGGCTTCAATATCTCGCGGAAAAAGGATTTTCCCCTAGCGTAAGATATCTTACGCAGTACGAGAGACCTCTCGTAAGAGAACTTAACTGAGTCAAAGCAAAAAAATAACTAAAAAATGTAAGTTGAGTGAACAATTTTTTTTTTACAGTGTAGGCTAGTGTTGCCTTGGCCAAGGTGTTATTAAACGGCCCTAACAATGAACATAAACACAAATAATATTTATTACACATCAATGGGAAACATAAAGCCTGTAAATGAGCAACTTACTGTGTACTGTGTCATGTGCTTCTGTCAATAAATGTTGGCGAGAACAATCAGAGTTACGAAATCTCAGGAGTTTCTTTCGAAAACTTGGATTTATTTCTTTGGAAAATGTAGGTGCACCAGAGTCAGTAAGGAAATGCTCAAGGAAGTTTTGATAAAATATATCAGACACTTTATTGTGCTTAATGACGTAGGTGCTTTGATTTTATATTTGTATTGTCCCAGTTGTGCAAAAATGTGTTTCATAAAAAAAGCAATTTAACCTCAGTTGCACAGAGTAGGCCTAGTTCATATTTGGTGCAGTGGAAACAACCGTTTGTGGTTGTTTTTTTTTTTTGCTGTTATATAGACTCTAGAAACAGAAATGGCTTTTTAAACAGAAATGGCTTCAACAATCAAGAAGTGGATAAAATCACTAACGTTACTTACTGCTTGCGTTAGGGGTTGTAATGGAAATATAGTTGGAATCGCCCCCTTCTTTAGTTTCAAACGCTGAGCGAAGCCTGCTTGATATTGTCCCAGGTTAGAAAAACTGTCAGTGGTGAAATGGGCAGAGCAAACTAACAACTTTGAATTAAAATGGTGCAGTGTTATAGATAAACATCAACCACGCCTGTTGACAGTTTTGTTCTGTGGGAAGGGTATGAAAAGTGCTCACATCCCCTGGAACATAACATTTATATCCATGATCTGCCCTTTTCGCTATTGTCCTTGCTTGCTTCTTCACAATACCTGCAGAACCACATTACTGCCTGGCCTAGAACATGGGCTGGTATCTGCAAATTTTGGGGGCGTAAATATTAATGATCCCGACTGCAACGTCACAGTCTGTGTTATGTTGGGATTCACCCGTTTTTCTTACAAGTAATTTCTTACTAGTAACAATTATGATCAGAGAGCTCTCTAATTCAATGTTAATTTTGACAGCAAATTTTGATTTAGTGATTTCGTCAGTCTTTTGTCTAAAATGCCATTTAGTTTTAGTCATATTTTAGTCATCTGAATTGTTTTAGTTTTAGTCTAGTTTTAGTCGACTAAATATCATAAGATTTTAGTCGACCAAATCTATAGATTTAGTCGACTAAAATCGAATGGGTTTATTTTAATTGTAATGCGTCAATTGAGCATTTCTCTAAAATGTCCAAACTCATATACTATTGGAGAAAACATCTATTAACCTATTACTATGACTGATATTATGGTTTGAACATGCAATACAGACACATATTTAACTGCTGTGACATATAACATGTTTTAATCTCTTAAAATTAAATAAAACCACTTCTCTTAAAGAAACAATTAATGATATATGAATGATAACAACTTGTATACAACATTCTTCATTCTTTCAAGCAGACACACTTATTTGTAATAATGAAATATAGATTAATCCTCAGTAAAGCTATTCAAGTTATTCAGTCAAGATGTCACGGATCTGCCAGGCTCTCACCTCAGCCAATCACAGCGCGATTACCCCAGCGATTATCAACAGCGTCTCTTTCCAGCGATTCCTTCCTGTGAGCATTCTCCTGCATCTTCCTCTCCCTTGTGTCTCCGCTGTTCACCTGCAAGGTACCATACCACCATATTCACAGACCAAGACGAGGTGTGTGCATCTAACCTGCCCTCTGTCCATGCATCCACGATCTTTCATCATTACCATGTTATCCACTGTCTTAAAGTAGGCTATGTTTGAACTGCATACTTACCCACTCTCTCCATTCTGCTCAGTGCTGTTAATAAAGCTCACACTGTAAAAACAAACCTATAGAATCTACCCAATAAAATTGAGGTAACAATTTGCACTCACTTTGTTTGGGTAGATTTCATCCCATATTTTTTAATAGAGAGTACCTACATTTAATGGCTATGACATACTAAACAAAATTAGGTAAAGTCTACCTAATATTTCTCAATACATTACACAACTAATTACTGAGTAATAATTACTCTATTGTTAGCAGGCAAAAGTCCATCTATTTAATTTTTATTAATAATAATAAGTCAATAGAAATAATTTAAAATTACTTATTCAGAGATGGTTAAATTTACCTAAAAATGGCCAGACACAGGATATTTCATCTATTACTTTTTTATTGACCAAAAAACAAACATTTCAAACTAACAAAGGAACTACAAAAGAGCACTCTTACATTCATATAACATACAACTTCTTCACAACTTTCAATTTAAAAATAATGGGAAGTCAGAATATACATTAAAAGCAACATTAAATCTCTCTCACATTTTGTTATTTCAAACAGATCTCATTTACCTTAATGGACTGACATGTAATATGGATACAAACAAACATTACATTTGTTATAAACTTAACACAAATTAATGTAGGTAAAAAAATAACCATTATTCAACATCCAATTTTAAGCGACATACAACTTCATTTCACTCACGTGATAACACTTTACAATAAGGTTTCATTAGTTAACATTAGTTAAATGGTTATTCACCCAAAACTTTAAATTCTGTCATCATTTAGGCTACTCACCCTCATGTCGCTCCAAACCCATAAGACTTATGTTCACAAATGAAGGTCTTTTTGATGAAATCTGATAGATTTCTGTCCCTCCATTTGCAGTCTACACAACTTTGAAGCTTCAAAAAGTTCATAAAGAGATCGTAAAACTAATCCTTATGAATTAAGTGGTTTAGTCAATGGACTGTCAATGGAGGGAGAGAAATCTCTCAGATTTCATTAAAAATATCTTTATTTGTGTTTTGAAGATAAAAGAAGGTCTTACAGGTTTGAAACGACATGAAGGTGAGTAATTAATGACATAACTTAAATGTTTGGGTGAACTAGGCTATCACTTTAACTACTTTGAATGAACAACACTTCTACAGCATTTATTAATCTTAGTTCATGTTAATTTCAGCATTTATCAATTAATTATTATAATAAAAAGTTGTTAACATTATAATGCACTGTGAACTAATATGAACAATGAACGACTGTAAATATTAGTAAAGATTCATATTGTATTGCTCATTAATAGTCCATCTTAATTAATGCATTAACTAATGTTAACAAATGAAACCTTATTGTAAAGTTTTACCACTTACGTTATAAAACTTCTTCAACACTTCCCATTCAAAATAAACGCCTTCATGGGATGAAACAGTCTGTGGCTGAACTTATAATATTCTTCTTGCACGGTCTTCAAATGTTTTCATAAAGATCTGTCTGTGGAAGAAAAAGAAAGTAAGAAATGTTTTAATTATTAATTTTTGATTATAGATTTAATCAAGACATAAATTAACTGCATTTAGGCTTAAATCACTGTAAGCTGCATCTTGCTTAAAAAAACAACAACACTGCTATTGCATGATGCATAATTACATCTGCATGATGCAAAATCAAAAGAGGAGAGCAGCAGTTAAAGCTAGGTGATATGCTAGCATATATGTGAACAATTTTGTGTACGTTAAATGAGGATATGGATAACGAATTAATCACATCGCGAACCCAAGTGAAAACATGTACAAATTGCCCAAATATATTAACATAACTAAGCTACCGTTTTTGACATACATTAAGTGAAATAATCCAACAGAAATGCACACAATAATGATCATATCTCCGTAAAAAATAACAATAATAAAAGTACTTTATGATTTGATCCCTTCTAACACAGAGATCATCATATAAATGCAAGGAAACCTTAAAAATAATTATCCAGCAAACCACAAACAGTTTTACTCTGCCTTGATCGCCTAACGTTACCCGTCAACAGTCTCTCTCTGTCAAACACACAGATGCAATGTGCGCTGCTCTTTGTTCACTTATTTCAGCCATGTACATAACACTAATATTTTACTCATGAATGTAGATTTTTACTCGCATTTGCAGGTGTATATGACCCTGGAACTACGCGAAATCGACCATCCTCAGCTATGGTTGTGTCGCCGCGCCCATACTGTCTATGGCCGCGCCGACACAGAAGCGAGCACATTACACAAATCTTTTGGTACACTAAATCTTACCATTAAATAAGTTAACATATGCGTTATGTTATATCAACACGATAAACAACAACAATAACAAACAAAACAAAACTTACCTTGAGCTCAAAGCTTCGTGGTCTCGCTATAAGACGTTGAATTTGAATTCCGTGATTCCCGCCTGGACGTTGAAGTTGGCGCATGTGCAATTTGTGACCACTGAACTAATAAATGGGGGGTATGTTTTACTCATTATTTTAAGGTTGCCGATATTACTGATAAAAAATAGGTAGTGTAGTTAGAATGTACCCATTTTAATATATTTTTCTTGCTAACTAATATACTTAAGTAAAATATAACTAATTTACACAGGTTGAATTTAACACCCTCCTGCATCATTTTTTACAGTGCACTATTATCTGCATTTATCTGTGTCTGAGTCCACATTCCATAACACGAGAACATTGAGTGAACTTCTGCTGGTTGCAATTCGCAATCTCACCACTAGATGCCGCTAAAAATTACACAGTGCACCTTTAAGTCAAGACATAACCGACTGTATTCATGTGAATACTCGCCGAAAAGGAAATTTTGACACAATTTTGTGTGCATTTTTCAGGTCAAGTACAGAAATACGTGCGCTGACGCAGTTTTCTGTGTACACTGAAAATCGGACTGAACTGAGCAAAAGACTATAGATTTAGCTCTCTTTCATGTCATCACACTTGTTCAGATCAGATGTATCCAAGTGTCTGCTCTTATTTGTCTCCAAGATGTTTACATTGAACGTTTTATGAGACATGCAGCAAATGTATACCAACTTATGTCCAGCTGAGTAGATCAGCACATCTGCCATTTTGGCATTGCAATCTAAATTATGTTGCTTCCAAGCCTCATGTGATCTTAAAGTGTCCTTTGTATGCGTACTTCAAAATATTGCTAAATATAATAGTAGTAGGTCATCCAGGGAGTTTTCGTCTGCTTTTTATGAATTCTGTGAATTCAGACTCTTCTAATATAGCCTATTGTTTTTTTGCCTGCTAAATAGTGGGGAGAAATGAGAGCAGGGTTCTCAAGTTTTATCAAAAGCTTGGAGTGAGATCACATGCGGTTAGGGGAGGAGCCCTAATGGAGCCCCGCCCCCGCCCGTCCGTCCCCGCCCCCCAATTTTACCCATTGTTCATAATTAACCAGCACAAATTGAAATTATAACAATTGGTAAATCTGATAAATGACAGAGCAATTAATCACATCAAATATACTCTTTAATGTTATATTTCAAAATTACAAATATACAAAAATATAACAAATTGCTCCAAACAGTTTGGAAAAACAAATCTTTTTTCATTTTGAATGTGTCTAGTCGTAATGGTATAATGATTTATTGTGTGGTGGGACATTGTGAACAAATGACATAGTATTAAGGTGTGTGTGTGTGTGTGTGTGTGTGTGTGGCCTGGTAAACCTTACATTATGGGGACAAAATGTCCCCACAAGAATGGCAATATCCGAAATCCTTGTTCGTGTGGGGACATTTTTTGGTCCCCATGAGGAAAACGGCTTATAAATCAAAAAAGTTATGTTTTTTTGAAAATGTGAAATTGCAGAAAGTTTTCTGTGATGGGTAGGTTTAGGGGTAGGGTTAGTGTAAAGGAATAGAATATACAGTTTGTACAGTATAAAAATCATTATGTCTATGGAAAGTCCCCATAAAAAATTAAAACACTACATGTGTGTGTGTGTGTGTGTCGTGTGTGTGTGTACACAAGAGTACACACTCCAGCTTATGAAATGTGTTTTGTGTTGTAAGTGTTTGTTGCACATTTTGACGCCTTGATAACATTTATATATTTAATGTTCTGGCCTAAAAATGTTAGACGAGCTTTCTTAATTCCAACTTACCTTCTCCATCACGACGTGTGTTCGCGTGATGTTGTTGGTTACTTAGTAACGAACAACATCGTTGTACGGCGGCCGAGAATTTTCCGTCAACTTCCGTGTGTTCGCGCCTATGGTTCGCGCATCTATGTTGCCTAGTAACGAACGCAATCTGGCCGAGATACGTGCTGGCGGCAGGAAGCTTCACTTTGTGTGCCTGCGCCTCGTATACAACGTTATATATAAAGCTTGCAGGACAACTTGGTTGGCATTGCCTTTTCAGCGTGAGAAATACACGGTGTGGCGTGTGAGCGTGTGAACTGGTTGAATTGCGTGTGTCTCACGGCCAATGCGTGAGACTTGAGAACCCTGTGAGAGAATGAGAGAAACCTGAGGCACAGAACTGAAACATAATTCAAAACCCATCCAAACATAACACAAACTCAGATTATCCCTATGACAATATCTTGTTTGATTAATTTGATGACCGACCAGAAACTTCATTCTTTTGTGTGACAGACTGAAGTGTGCAAACTGATGCTATCACCTGACAACTGAAAAGTCCCAAAATTCCATGCCAAAATCAGACATTACATCAGGCAGTACAGCTGTTGAAGATTTCTGTCTCATTCTTTTGACTGATAACTATATGCCTCTCCTTCTTCTAAAGAAGATATTTAAAGAAATGTCTCATTGTTTTTGTCCATACATCACTCTAAGCATCACTGAGGGAGTTGTAGGCGTTTACTTCTGTCACGGGTGACAAAATGCTGGGAAAAGCGGAACCTTTGTTTACTTACTGTCTGAGTCCTGTAGATGTGCAGCAACGCTGTGAAGTAAGCTTTTAGAGTCACTATCGCACTATTGTGCCCCGAAGGCAGTGAAGAATCGATCCAGCGGCTACTCCGGTCAAATAGCCCTAGAAGAGGAGAGTTGCTTATTCTTTTCTCAAGTTGATTGCTATTAAATAAAGATTGTTACTTTTGAACTCAATTACTTGCCTCCTCTTTTGTCCATCTGTTGCGTGCCTGTGGTGTCGGCTCCTCACGGTGGTGTCTGGAGTCAGGGGCGGCTGGTCATCCGAGTCCGCCCCGGCCTGCACCGGTGACACTTCCTTCTTCCTTTTCACATTTACCATGTGTGTTGTTTATTTTTTTAATTGTTTTGAGGTGACACTTCTTAGTATGCATTACAGGAATGCAAAAACAGCAGCTATGGATTTCTGTAGGATTTATTCTTAGTACTGACTAGGGGTGTGACGAGACACTAAGCTCACGAGAACGATGCTAGATTTTTGCACATGCAGTATTTTTAAGAAATCCCCAATGACAAAATTCATGACTGGAAAAATAGTCTGCAGGTGTATTTTGAAATGTTTTAACTGATCATTTTGTAATGAATGTAATTTCAGTTCTACTTCTTAATATGAATTATCATATGCATTGAAAGACAACAATATACAAGCACTGCAAAGGTTTTGCCACAAACTCTGGCTGGCTTCTGTCCTGTTTAACATGAGTCTCTTCAGACCTTACTGTACATGAATTATAAGCTTCCAAAACTTCTGATTAAGGCTGTGTGTGATCTGCTAATTGAACTCCTTTCCACAAATTGAACATAGAAATAAAAACAGTATAAATAAAAAAATTAAAATAAAACCATAATCAAAGTACTTTCTCAATATTCAAAGTGCAAACAGAGACCAGAGCTAAGAGGTGGTTACAAATACACAGCCCAGCCCTAAGATAGGTTTGGTATTGGTAGACAGGCTATTGTGTGTGGCTTACTTTGCGTTCATGGCGCATCAGGGAGCTCGCATTTTTCTTTCGCTTTCGAATTTGCGATCACACGTAAAGCAGCGGTGCTGAGTGCGCATTCTACAAGATAAGACATTTATCAGATGCTTAGGCTCTGTTGTGCAACGAATCCTCTGCCATGGCTTTGTCAGTCATCTCACCTTACTATTATTCTATGCTAATTTCTCCCTCACGCTTCATCATGGCGATATAGTGAGACAGCTTTTCACCTCAACGAGAAATCTCGTCACATTTAAATACCGCAAGATCTCGTGGCACAAGATCTCATCACACCCCTAATACTGACACAATGGATAGATCATTTATTCACCCTCATGCATAGTTCGAATTACAGGGGGTACTGGGGGGTACCCCCCAAAGGGACAGAAATATCAGTTCTCTTACGAGAGGTTCTCTCGTATTGCGTAAGCTAGCTTACGCTGCGGGAAAGTCTCCTTTCTCGAGATACTGAAGCCAAAAATTATCCTTAATTTTTTAAAACTTTGTCAACGCAGTGCGGCAGCCTGCAGACCTAGGGCAGGCGAATCGCGTGCCCATTGGCTGCTCTGCGGCAACTGCAGCAGCCTATGGCTGAGCCTTGCGCGTGACGTCACGTCCAATGAGCGCGCTTGGCGCGCTTAATGCGTCACAGCCCGTCATTAGGGGTGTGGCTTAGCGTATATAAGCAAGGAACAGAGGCTGCTTCACTGATTTCTGTCTCTTCAGCGAAGCTCTTCGCATCGCTGATCTTCGAGGAAGCCGCCGTCGAATCAAGCGACCAGCACGCCGAGGATTTCAGCCTGAGGACGCCGGCCGCTCGCCGCCTTCAGCCTTCCCTGCCTGCTGCGCCATCCGGCATATATATCCTTTCATTGCTCTGTGTTGTGTGTTTGTGTGTCCGCCGCGACACACCTGCATCTAAAAGAGCGCGAGGCGTTGTTGCAAATGCCTCGCTCATCCTGTGGCTCGTGCAGAGCCGCGCTCAGCGACGGAGACTGCCACGTGTTGTGCACTCTCTGCCTGGGCTTCGACCACGCAGCCCGCGCTCTCTCCGAGGGCGGCTGCGACCAGTGTGAGGAGTTACCGATGTCGACCCTACGGGCTCGACTCGCTAAGTTCGAGGAACCTCCACCTTCTCCGGCCACTTCTTCTGGGCCACGTAAGAAGAAACGTCGCTCCCAAAGGCCGCCGGAACTGGACACTACAGCTGAGCGCTCGCCGGAACCTCTCCCGCGAGCCTCGCTCTCTCCTTCCCCCCCACCCTTCACCGACGCGCAGCTGCCGGCCTCTGCCCGCACTGCCGTCGTCCTGAGGGATGATGCAGATGATGCCGCTGACAGCTGCTCTCTGCTCGCGTCTGACAGCGAGGACTGGTCGGGCTCTCACCGCTCCGCCCCCTCGACTTTGGAGTCTGCTAGATCACGTGCTAGTGTTGACGCGGAGCTTCTCCGCCTCCTCACTCAAGCGGTCGAGAGAATGGGACTGGATTGGTCCCCACCTAAGGAACCGGAGCCCAATCGCCTTGACGGGTGCTTTCTGCCTAGCCGCCGCCCTGCGCCTGCCTCTAGGTCAGCACCCTTCCTGCCTGAGCTCCACACCGAGCTCTCTAAATCCTGGAACGCTCCGTTCTCCACCAGACTCCGCTCGCCAGTCTCCTCGGCTCTCTCCCAGGTGGACGGAGCCGCCGAGAACGGCTATAACGCTATCCCCGCCGTTGAGGAAGCTGTGGCAACGCACCTTTGCCCGCCGTCTGCTAGATGGCGCTCAAAGTCTGCCCTGCCGTCTAAAGCCTGCAGGACCACCTCAGCCCTCGCCGGCCGCGCTTTCGCCGCCTCCGGCCAGGCTGCTTCCGCCCTGCACTCAATGGCCGTCCTTCAGATCCTTCAAGCCGACCTCCTCCGTGAGCTGGATGAGAAGGGCTCGGGTCCGTCTGCCTTAACTGATCTGCGCAGCGCTACGGATCTTGCGCTACGCGCCACCAAGACCGCTGCTCAAGCCATCGGCAGATCCATGGCCGCGCTCACCGTCATCGACAGACACCTCTGGCTGACTCTCGCTGACATGAGTGACTCAGAGCGCGCTGTCTTCCTGAACGCACCACTTTCGCCCTCCGGCCTCTTTGGCCCTGCGGTCAGCGGAATTGTGGATCGGTTCTCCGAAGTACAGAAGGCGTCACAGGCGATGAACCTTTTCCTGCCCCGCCGTTCGAGCCCAGCCACAGGCCGCCCTCAAACTCAGCCTCCTGTGCGCAGCTCTAACCAGCGCTCTTCCAGGCCTCCCAGCGCTTCGCAGCGACGCCAGGGCAGTCGCCCCAGGTCACGCTCGACCAGCCGTCACAGACCGCCGCCCCCACGGGGCCCGCGGCCCAAGATCGCGTTGAAGCCTGAGCCCGCGAAGTCCTCCTAGCATCCGCAAGGAGGAAAAGATGGTTGGGTCCCGCTACGGCCGGACCGCCATCGAAACGTACAGCTCTGTCAGTCCCCTATGTTCAGGCTACTGCAGCAGCACACACCGCAGCCAACGAGCCAGTAATGACACTCGCTCGCCTGCACACAAACGCCGTTTTCACGGCGACTCAGATAAATCTCAAAAAGAGTATAAGTGCTTTAAGTGTAGAAAATGTGCCCACGCCCACGTGTTCACTGCTTCACACATGTACAATCCCCATGGTAACGCGCCCAGAGCGCTCTCTCATAAAGCGGCCTCACACCGCTCGAGTACTAAATGTAGGAAATGTGCCCACACTTCCGTGCCCACACCTACTCGCTGCTCGCTCTGTCACTCAGTTACCTCAAGTTGCTACGGCTCAAGCCGCAGGGATATTAAGTGTAGGAAAAGTGCCCACTCCCGTGTGCTCACTGCCTCACACAGACCAGGTTCCCATGGCAACGCGTCCAGAGCGCTATCTCTTAAAGCGGAAACTTTCCGCTCGAGCATCAAGTGCAGAAAATGTGCCCACAGCATTGTGCTCACACCTGCCCACTACCCGCTCTGCCAGACAGGTTGCAAACCTCATAAAGCTCCCAAACACTGGCCGTGTCATAAGTGCAAATCCCGCGCCAGCTCACGAGCACGCGCACCCACTTTCAGACACCATTATCCCCACGCCGCTCTCGCGCCTGGGGTATTTGGCAGCAGCTCACGCTCCATCGTCCGAGATCGAGCTTCTAAAATCTGCACAGTCGGCCAGCCCTGTTCTTCTGCCCTCGTGTCCGAGCATCGGCGGCGCGCGCGCCGCCCCATCCTCTCTGGTACAGGTTCCCCATCCCGCGCAACGCGGCGATCTGAACCCAGAGACCATTCGACCCCTAGCTATGCATGCAAAAGCATGGGAAGCTATTCAGGGCGCGTCAGAATGGGTGCTCAACACCATAAGACACGGCTATTCGCTCCAATTTGCTCGTCGCCCTCCGCGCTTTCTAGCGCAGACGGAAACGAAAGTGAGTTTGGAAACAGCGCATCTGCTTCAAGCAGAAATAGCAAAGCTGCTGCGAAAAGGGGCCATAGAACAAGTTCATCCTTCCTCGAGCGAGTCAGGCTTTTACAGCCGTTACTTCCTCGTTCCCAAGAAGGACGGAGCATTAAGACCTATTTTAGATCTGAGACATCTGAACAAGGCTCTCATGAGACGGCCGTTCAGGATGATTACAACCAGACAGATCCTTGCGCAAGTTCGCCCAGGAGACTGGTTTATCTCTCTCGATCTGAAAGACGCGTATTTCCAGATCCAAATAACTCCCCGTCACAGGCCATTCTTGAGATTCGCCTTCGACGGTCGAGCTTATCAATACACAGTCCTGCCGTTCGGCCTGTCTTTAGCACCCCGTACATTTACGAAATGCATGGACACGGCTCTCGCTCCCCTGAGGAGTCAGGGAATGCGAATTCTGAACTATCTGGACGATTGGCTCGTTCTAGCGCAGTCAGAGACAGAACTTGTGTCTCACAGAACAGCGCTTCTCGACCACCTGGAGGGTCTGGGTCTAGCGGTCAACTGGACCAAGAGCTCGCTCTCGCCCCGGCAGTCAATTTCCTTTCTCGGAATAGAACTAGACTCGGTGGCAATGACGGCCAGATTGTCGGAGCAGCGCGCGCGCCGCATTCAGCGCCTCGCTGCATCCTTCAAAGAAGGCAACCAGGTTCCCCTGAAAGCATTTCAGCGCATTCTGGGGCATATGGCCTCAGCTGCAGCAGTGCTTCAGCTGGGTTTACTGCGCATGCGCCCGCTTCAACGCTGGCTGAAAGCGCGCGTATCCCATCGAGCCTGGGCGACCGGCGGCTCGCTAATCAGAGTGACTCAGGTCTGTGTCTCAGCCCTGCAGCCCTGGCTAGCAGCCGAATGGTATCACACTGGAGTGACTATGGGAGTGGTTTCACACCGGAAAGTTGTCTCAACAGACGCGTCCAACCTAGGTTGGGGAGCGCTCTTCGAAGGCAGACCGGTCTATGGCCACTGGTCAGACCAGGAGAATCTCCTACACATAAACTGTCTAGAGATGCTTGCGGTCGAGAAAGCGCTCATGCACTTCCTCCCATTCCTCCATGGTCACCATGTTCTAGTCCGCACGGACAACACTTCAGTAGTGGCCTATGTGAACCGCCAGGGCGGTGTCAGATCAAAGCAACTCTGCGCCCTGACGGAACGCCTCCTCGTATGGGCTCAGCACTCTCTGCGCTCTCTGAGAGCATCGCATGTGCCTGGCCATCTGAACGAGGGCCCCGACAGACTGTCCAGGGACAACGTTCCCCCTGGGGAGTGGTCTCTACACCCCCAAACAGTCCAGTCGCTGTGGCGCCGCTTTGGCAGAGCGAAAGTCGACCTCTTTGCGTCAAAAGACAACGCACACTGCCCAGTGTTCTTTTCAAAGAGCGAGGACGCGCTGGCCCAGACATGGCCCAGCGGCCCGCTATATGCGTTTCCACCGATCTCTCTGCTGCCTCAGGTCATCGAGAGAGTCAGGAAAGCGCGCCACACAGTGCTCCTCATAGCCCCGTTCTGGGAGAACCAAGCTTGGTTCCCGGAACTCATACAATTGGCAGACTCAGCCCCCTGGCCGATTCCGGTACGGAGAGACCTTCTCTCTCAAGCCCACGGCTCGATTTGGCATCCCCACCCAGAGCACTGGTCTCTGCATGCGTGGAGCCTCAACAATTACATGCTGATCTGCCAGAAGGGGTGATGAACACGATCATACAAGCTAGAGCCCCCTCCACGAGGCGGCTCTACACGTCTAAATGGTCGGTGTTTAACAAATGGTGCACTACCAGAGGGCTTAATCCACAGACATGTGGGGTCTCGCACGTACTGTGCTTCCTTCAAGAGCTACTGGACGCGGGCAGGTCCCCCTCCACGCTCAAAGTCTATGTCGCGGCCATTTCAGCGCTCTCTGTCTCAGAGCCGGGCCGCGCATTAGGAAGGAACGAGTTTGTCATCCGCTTCCTTAGAGGAGCGAGGAGGATGAACCCCCCGCGACCCCCTTCGGTTCCTATGTGGGATCTTTCACTGGTCTTAGACGCACTGAAAGCACATCCCTTTGAACCCTTAGAAACTGTGGATATGAAATACCTCACGCTCAAAACCGTTTTTCTGATAGCTCTGTCTTCAGTAAAACGTGTGGGAGACCTTCACGCGTTATCCACTAACGCTGCGTGCCTCGAGTTCGGACCCAATAACTCTAAAGTTATTCTCAGACCGAGGCATGGGTACGTCCCCAAAATTCTGGGCACTCCCTTCAGAGCGCAGGTCATTTCCCTTTCAGCCCTGCCGAATGCTGGCTGCGAGGCAGATAGTAATCTCCTCTGCCCAGTTAGAGCGCTAAAAAACTATATTTCACGCTCCGCCGCCTTCAGGCGTTCAGAGCAGCTCTTTGTTTCGTTTGGTGGGCGCACCAAGGGTCTCGCCGCCTCGAAACACACCCTGTCCAGATGGATAGTTGATGCTATCGCAGCTGCTTACGCATCTAAAAACCTGCAGTGCCCTTTGGGCATTCGGGCACACTCCACCAGAGGCATGGCCTCATCGTGGGCGTGGTCCAGTGGGATTCCCATTCATGACATTTGTGCGGCGGCAGGCTGGGCCTCCCCCTCCACATTTGTTAGGTTTTACAACCTGGAAGTTCCCGCTTTGCAGGCCAAAGTGCTATCAGTCTAAGTCTCGCGTAAGCCAGCCCACTGTCTGTGCGCGGGCTATGTTGCGGATTTAGCTCTACTGGTTGAGCTACACTATGTGGGAAGTGTTAGTTGGACCGGCTGTGCCGCTCCCTGCCCCATATTATGTGCTTGTGTACTGTGGTATCTTGGCCGCCCAGCTCCGCTTCGCGTTCCCTGGACCCCCCCATGGGATTCATTCAGGATGCTGGGCGCGCGCACGGCGTTGACAAGGGTGTTCCCGCAGCGTAAGCTAGCTTACGCAATACGAGAGAACCTCTCGTAAGAGAACGTACTCGGTTACTAACGTAACCTCTGTTCTCTCTAGAGAGGGAACGAGTATTGCGTAACCCGCCGTGCTCTCGCCACGAGCTCATTTCGCTTCATGCGACAGAAACCAGTGAAGCAGCCTCTGTTCCTTGCTTATATACGCTAAGCCACACCCCTAATGACGGGCTGTGACGCATTAAGCGCGCCAAGCGCGCTCATTGGACGTGACGTCACGCGCAAGGCTCAGCCATAGGCTGCTGCAGTTGCCGCAGAGCAGCCAATGGGCACGCGATTCGCCTGCCCTAGGTCTGCAGGCTGCCGCACTGCGTTGACAAAGTTTAAAAAAATTAAGGATAATTTTTGGCTTCAGTATCTCGAGAAAGGAGACTTTCCCGCAGCGTAAGCTAGCTTACGCAATACTCGTTCCCTCTCTAGAGAGAACAGAGGTTACGTTAGTAACCGAGTACGTTTTGGGGGGGTCAGATAATTTTTCTGATATTGTGAAAAAATATAATTACAGTTACAATACAAGTCAACTCCTATTTTCACTGAACATTTTAATGTAAAGCGATTTCAGACACCCCTATTGTGGACCGTACCATTTTTAACCACCGTGGCTAGAAGCAACAGAGATAGAGAACGACTTCAACTTCTCAAGCAAGTGTCAATGTTGAATGACAAAATGCTAGTTTCATAAAGTATCATTCTTTTCAACATTCCTTATTTGTATATTCAAAAATATTTAAAATAATCTAATTTAATACAGTTATAATCTTTCAATGTAAATGATTTAATTTTATTGGTAACAGCCTATTGTCTAATTATTTTAATTGAATATATTTATCAAATTTAAGAATTTGAAATGAAAGATGGAGCATACATTTAATAAAATTAGGGGAAAATGCCCTTTATAAAGGTACAAAAAATTATGTGTTTTCAAACAGTAAACATTGACAATTTGAGCTTGAAGGGAGTAAAGCCTCTGTTTAGGCTATTAAGGAAATGTAATTTTGCCAAAAGAAGAACTTTTATTTTAAATAAATGTTCATTTTAAATCAGCCTACTTCAGTGTGATATGTTACCATATTATCATGCTTAACACTGAGAATTTGAATAATTGTAATGTGATTATCAGATGCAGATATCTAAATATAGGCGGTTTGCGGGTGGATTATTTCTTTTTAATAGTGGATTCAGGTGACTCAAAGTGCACCAGATTAATGAATTTATCTTTAAAATGTACAAAATTTTCCTACGGGGGGGGGGGCATGCCCCCGGACCCCCCTAGAGGTACCAAGCTCCACAAACAGAAAAAATTGTGGAAAACACATTAGGCTATATGATGATCTACAAAAAAATACACATTTAACTATCTTATTATTAAAATACATTATTATGATTTTACCACCTCCACCTCATTTGTAGCCTGGAAAAAACCTGAAATAGGCAATAGCCTTCTTGTAAAGGTATTACTATTTACTAGTAATTAGAATGGTATTTCAGTGCACTTAACTTCTAACTTTTGGGAGTTGATCAAAACAGTTCTCTTTTGGATATATAATAACAATGAGATATTCTGTAGCCTACTGATTATCAGTTTGTCGCATGTTTAGACCTTGCATGTGTGTTTCACAACACATGTTGCACTTGGCGATCACGGTGGGGATTGATATGGTAGTGGACCATGATGGTCATAGAAGAAGTGAAGGAGCAGTACCCCCCAATTATGGTGGGGTAATTCGCACTCTGCCCTCATGTCGTCCCAAACCTGTATGCCTTTCCTTCTTCTAAAGAAGATATTTTGAGAAATGTCTCATTGTTTTTGTCCATACATGGCGGTCTGTATCTTCTATCAAAATGTCTTATTTTGTGTTCAGCAGAAGAAAGAAAGGCATGCAGGTTTGGAATGACATGAGGGTGAGTAAATGATGACAATTTTCATGCACTGCATATACTACAATATTTATATAGCACATTTCATACACAATGGTAATTCAAAGTTCTTTACATAGAAGTAATAAAAATAATAAAAATAACTAAGAACAGTTTAGGATAAAAAGGAAATAAAATACAGTGTAAACGAACAGTGGCACAGTGCTCATTCATTAAATGCACAGGTATACAATTATATATATATATATATATATATATATATATACACACATTTTAAAATAAATGCTATTCAATAAAAAATGAATGCATTATTATGTTGGTTGATGGTTTATATGAATATATACATGATATTCAAGTTCACAAGATTCAGCACACGGTAAAACTATTTTTGTGAGCTCATCTAAAGTGAGGACTTTTTATGCCTCTTAAAGCTTTTAAAAAGGAGATTTAAAGGCTCAGATATCTTCTAAACAGAAAAAGGAAACAAACACAACACATAGTGATACAGAACATAGAAATATTTATTTCAAGATACAAAAATTTAAACTGTACACTTGATATAAAATGAAAAAAAAACCTCTGCAATGTCATATAAAAATAGAAAAGGAACTAAATAAGCAACAAAAATAAAATTAACTTTAAAATTAACAAAAAACAACAAAATAAGCAAGAAAGTGAATATAAATAAAAAATAAGAAACAAAATGAATATACGTCAACAACAAAAAGGCAACAAAACTAACAAAATGCAACACAGTTAGGAAAATAGCCTAAGCAAAACATTTTGGTCAAGTAAGAAGGTTTTCTTGTTTCAGTTTCATGGCTGAGAGAAAATTCAGTACAACCAGTGAGTCACAAAGAAGTTCCAAAATTCCATATAAAATCTTAGTGTGGAAAAATCCAAATAAATTCTACATCTAAATCAAAACTGCCTAATGTTTCCCAGGACGAGCTATAGGACTGTGCAAGCATTAGGGGTGTTGATGGACTCTGTCTACTCCATCTATATTTTAATCATCGTTCTAAATCTGATCTGGATGTAGTCTTTGACAAAAACTCGATTTTCTCAGCTTTATGCTCACAATGTTGCTTTTTTATGCAACTTACCCACATTCAAGTGTTCATTAAAAAAAAAGTATTCATTTTTGTTTGTTTAAAAAAAGCAGAGGGTCTGTTCTTACTTTTGACCAGCCTGGTCTCATTGTTAATACGTAGTATTAATACGTAATTTTCAAAGATAGAAAACGTACGTTTTATTAACAATATAGAATTAAAATATTTTTTAGCAGCTAATTCTACTCCTACCTCTAAACCTACCCATAACAATTTCTTAAAACTGCATAGGCTACAATTATGAAGAAAAACAACAAAACGTTACGAGTAATCACAATAATTTATTTATTGCGAAAATGTCAAAACCGGTACCAAAAGTCGTTCACATGACGATGTGTTGCATGTCACAGTCCTCTCTTTCAGTATAATAGTTTTGAATGAGGTATAGAGCAGAATTTAAGTTATTAATCCATGAAAATGTTAATCCGGCTTCGCTCTGTGTGAAGGCGCGCGCGCTTCTCCATTTCAAATGTAGTTTACCGACTGAAATACGGCATGTCGCAATCTGTGACGAACAGGCGAGAGCCAATGAGCGTTTGATATCACCAGAGCCGATCAGCCCTATACGCACACTACGCAAAGTGTGTAGGGCCCCGCAAATTACTCAAGGCCCCGCCTCCCCCTCGTGTCAAAGCGCGTCAATCAATGTTTACAATATCGATGAGAAAATGAAGCGGAACTATCCTTCTGGTCACGAAAAGAGAGAGAAAAAAACACCATAAGAGTTCATTGCAGGAACAGTTATCAGGCAGACTTGTGACTCTCCTCTCAAAGTTTGATGTCAGCAAAGAAACAGTAGGCTAAAGTTAAGTTGATGTGAGTTGATTTATTATGTTTAATAAACGACAAAGGACAACGGTGTTTGTTTATAAACTGCAGCTCGGAAAAGATAACCGCGTCGCGCGTTAACATGCGATCATATCATATGCACGTGCATGAAATGAAACGTGCACTTTCCAGCAGAAACATCTGTTGCGAGTCAGGACCAGTACAATACGGGCGTGATGGCACTCCTCATTATAGTTTTAAAACAAGACGATGATTATCTAGTCGCTCAGTCAAGGTTTAGTTACAACTCTGCTCTAATGCAATATGGAAAGCAATGTATTGACATTGACTATTGATAGGCTCCATTGAATTTAAAATGTTGATTGGCTGGAGATTCTGGTCAATATGGATGCACATCCCTCAGTAAATAATAACCATCAAGAATCAAGAGTATCAAGAATTACTTTTATCATTTAAAACACAGTGACATGCTATGGCGCCATTTTAGCTTTTATTCATTCACAGGATAATTATGCATTTTTGATATCAATAATTAAATTTGTACTATTTAAAATGTGAATTCTTGATATTAAGAATGAACTTTTTACTTGTAACAATGTCTTCTGATATCAGGAATTACATTTTCACTACAACTAGTTAAAGGAGGGATTGTAGTGGGAACACTGGGGTGTCAGGTGACTGTGTGGCAATGGCAAATGGTTCATGGCTCACGGGTCAGGTATGAGGGCCCCTAAACAGAATTTTGCTTAGGGCCCCAGGGAGGTCAGGATCGGCTCTGGATATCACTGCCGTAAAACATGTCGTACCGCTTTTTGAGGGCGCAATTTTTGATCATCACGAGCGCGGGATTTGACAGTTACGGACTGCGCTGCTGTGGAATGGAGATGAAGATCACTCACTCTTCTTGCAAACGTATGGATTCTAAAGATTTGAATTATATCAAGCTAATAAAATGTATGTCTTTTGTGAATTTATGTTGGGTTTTGGTGTATTATTGTTCTAATGGAGAAAACGCATTTTGTGTCTCACTGTAAATAAACAAAATATTACAAAATGGTTAAACGATTAAATAAGGTATTTTTAAGGTTTTAAAGTGTATTCTTTGTTTAACTGCATGTAGGCTAATCCTCCGAAACGAGTTTGCAGCAGAAGGCACGAACAGAGCGAAATGTTATTAGCCTATTTCTTGAGTAAACTGCATTTAATAAATGTGACTGAAAACGTAATTGATAAGACATTTGAATGCAATAGAGTCAAAACATTAATGCCACGATTTTGATATGCATAAATAAGAATACGTACAAATATGTACGTCGGTAGAGTTGTTCATACGTAAATAATTTACGTTTTTGTGCTGTTAATACGTAAATATTTTACGTTTTAGTGCTGTAAATACGTCAGTATTATACGTTTCTGTGTGTATAAAACGTAAGTAAATGAACGTATGGTAGAATTACACTTTACGTACATGAGATCACGTTGCAGCGACATATGTTCAGATACAACAAAATATTCTGAGGGCCATGAAACTTTTGTGAAAATGATCAAAAATGCTGACAGTGGCTGGCAACTGTTTAAAAAACGGACAGGGAAAGAGTTAAAGTGCAACAAATTAATATCCATCACATTACATAATATTTAAATTTTAAATTGTACCTCAAATAGATGAGTACATGAAATTATAGATTTAATTATGAAATAATTACTTATGAAACAAATGCACAGAATATTTACACAAAAGCACTTACATGCCTGCTAAATTTAATCCAAACACTAATAAAAACATCACCTAGGCCTATATAAAAAATAAAGGTAGGCTAATTGAGTTTACTTAAAAAGTGCAGCCATGTATGCAGCATGGTCATAACTAAACTCAGGAGGAATGTGGCTATCCAGGTCCAGGAATGAGGAATCCATGCTTTACTGACGTGCAGACACAGGTTTTACACAGAAAGAGAATTAGGCTATGCTTACATTCCAAACAATTAAAGTTATTATCGATGTGTAAACCTTATGTTTACTGTAAGAGCGGGCACGGCCATTTGTTACTTAAATGTGCGAGGCTTGTGATGTCATCCTGAAGTCTCGCATATTCAAAGAAAATCGCTTTCTTTCGTGTTGCAAAATAAGGTGGATGGATTCACCGCTATGACAATACAACTGCCAATTCTATTTCCAACTTCATTTTCAACTCAAATAGGGGTGGTGAATGGTGATATAAGGAAGAAAAATTATATTCTTAAACATTTTAGCTAATAACATATACCGAGAATTATGAAATAATTGAAACAAATTACTGAAAAACAATTATCCTTGTGTAAAGACATTAGCTCAAAGGGGAAATATTAATAATAATCCATAATTACTAATTATGATTAATTATTAATATTTGGGTCAGTTAATTAGATTAACTTTGAGGTAAGCCAATTAATATTACAATCAATTAATCAGTTCCAACGAACTCTTCGATTATTTGTTTATTCTAAGAAAAGTGTATCTTTCATGGTCACGGAAAGATAATTATTCCTTAGCATGTACAGCAATTAGAGCATACTGTAACAAGATCAAAATCGTAAAAGGGACTTTGTATGCAGACAGAGGATCAGAAATCAAATTCATAATTGTGCAAAAGTTTTATTAAATAAATCACAAACATAACTGAACTAAACAAACAAACATACATACATACTTTCATTCATTCATCCATACATGTATAGGTAAAGTGGTGAGTGTTATGGAACCGGAAGCAGGAAATAGAATTCTGGAGCAAGATCTATTTTAGTATGGAAAGAACCATCAACTTATTTCAGAGCATCTCATGAAATTTATACTTGCATAGTCAATTCTTGAAGTGGTTGAAGATTGAATTTGTCGTTGGGTCCTTGAGTGTCAAATGTCACTGTGTGAGTTGCAATCCTTTCTTCTCCGTTGGATGAAGGAGATAGGATGAACTTGTATTGTCGCTGTTCTCATGGCTGGAGTGCAGATAGTGGCCTACACGCTCTCGGCAGGACACAAAGAGCACATGGTGCGAGTTGCGAGGGACTTCGTCCGTGTTGAATGAAGTCACTGAACTCCTGAGGTTGTCCTTGATGCTGGAGTGAGCACATGTCCTGGATGCTTCGAAGCCTCCTGCCCTGGGCCTGTTGAGGCCATGCTGGAACACACGGCATCCTTAAGGCAAGAGTTGTCCGTTTCCTTCTTGGTTGGATTTAAGAAAGGCAGTCTGACTCGGCCTGCAGAGGCCTGCAGGGCCCAGTGGGGGGGAAAGGGGGTCCCCTTCCCCCCACAGGATTCACTTGGAGCTGCAGTTTAGGTCCGAGGACAAGAGCTAAGAGGGCCGGATCTTGTGGTCAGTGACTTTTAAAGCGTGAGGATGGCACACCCATTTGGAGCTGTAAGAGCCAATAAGAAGTGTCTTCCTTTGGAGGGAAAATTTATTTTTATGACCTTTGTTCAAGCATGCTCATTTGCAATGTGTACTTTCATTGGGTGTTTAAGAAAATAATCTTCAAGATCCTTATAATTCTAATGCGTCACAAAGTTAGCAAAATGTAATGTAAATGAACAAATTGGGAATGCAGATTGGAGTTTGTAGAGACCAAACACGCCACACATCTGATTTTGGTAAACCATAGTATGCAACAAGGCCTGAAAGTCATGAGGTGGGAAGATTGGATACATGTCTACACATTTCTCAAGAGGTTATACATAGGTTTATCTCTCCTTCTCAGCGAGAATTAAGTGAGAGTCCCGTTTTGGTTGTATAATCAAATATATATCAAATTATATACATAATGGTACATAAGCCAGTAAATCATTCACAAAGTTTCTGGGATGCATGTTCATTTATAGATCAGTTTGTCTACGATTAAATGAACGCAGGAGACTCTGTTCTGATATCTGTGGCTGAGTTAGTTACTTGTTAGCATTCCTAAGAGCCATAAAAACCATCCTATCTGATCGCAGCCATGGCAACCAGGGTAACTGAGATCTTCTTGCCCTGTTTTGGGGGCTGGGACACAGATTCCCAGAGTGAGTTCTAAATATCAGTTGTTAAACTATAACAAATATTCGTGTCTGACTTGTCTCAGTTGTTACACTTGTGACAAAAAACAATAGAAGACCTTTCACAGTTAAATTTGATCAGTCATGTAGGCTACAAAAAAAAAGACTTTCACATTTTTCTTCAAAATACAGTTTTATGATATCTATGCTGTGTTGTTGTTCTGTGCTGTTGTTTCAATAACACCATTCAATAATGACATCAGGGTTTAGGGGAGGGTCTTATCCACACAACCAGTCAATGGTTCTGCTGATGTAAGTTTCATGAATTTTCAGTAAGCCTACATAAAACGTCTCAGGTTACGACTGTAACCCTAGTTCCCTGAGTAGGGAACGAGACGATGCGTCAAGGGGGGTCGTAAATGGCGAAGACCAGCCAGCTGCATCACAAACTTCCTGAATGGACACCCCAGACATAAGGGCCTTGGAGGCCGCCATACTCCTAGTAGAATGGGCTCTAGTAGCCAAAGGTGAAGGCTGGCCCAGAACCTCGTAAGCAAGAGAGATAGCCTTGACTATCCACTTGCTAACCGTCTGCTTGGATGCAGGAAGGCCTTTCTTAGGGGGGCCAAAGCATACAAATAACTGATCAGACTTTCTCCACTGGGCAGATCTGTGGACGTAAATATCCAGTGCTCTGACTGGACAGATAAGGTTCAGTTTCTCCTGGTCTAAATCCTTAAAGGGAGGAGGACAGAATTCCTGCAGTACAATAGGCCGTTGGAACCTTAGGTACATAACCGGGTTTAGGATAGAGGAACGCCTTAACCATCCCGGGTGCAAACTCAAGGCACGAAGGAGATACCGAAAGGGCTTGGAGATCTCCTACTCTTTTAAGAGAAGAAATGGCTAGAAGGAAAACAGTTTTGAGGGTAATACATTTATCTGAAATGGACTCAAGAGGCTCAAAGGGAGCGACTGATAGACCTTTTAGGACCAGGGCCAGATCCCAAGCTGGAATTCTGGTGCGAACTGCAGGTCTCAGCCTCAGGGTAACACAAAGGAAACGTATAATTAAAGGATCTCTTCCAATAGAAGATATCTATCGCTGAGTGGCCTTCCATTACCGCTCCCCAGCCTGTGAGAGAAGCGTCTGTCGAGAGCGAAACCCGATGGCAAAGGGTTCCTAACACTGGAATAGAAACCAAGGTTTCCTCAATATAACCAAGGAACGGAGACAATGGCATGTTATCTTGATCATACGGAGTGGATTCCCCCTCGGATAAAACCCTTTGGTCTTGAGCCACCACTGCAGGTGCCTCATGTACAGGAGGCCGAATGGAATAATGTTGGACGCGGCTGCCATCAGACCCAACAGTCTTTGGAACTGCTTTACAGTGAGTGAATGACCTAGCTTTATCTCTTTTACAGACGTGGGGATTGAAGCGACATGAGCAGGCGAGAGCCGGCCCTCATTGTCACTGAATCCCACACGACACCAAGAAAGGTGGTCCTCTGTGCTGGAGAAAGTACACTTTTCTTGACATTCAATCTCAACCCCAATTTCTTCATATGCGCGAGAATGACATCTCGATGCCGAACCGCCAGAGGTTCCGACTCTGCTAGGATAAGCCAGTCGTCTATGTAGTTCAGAATACGTATGCTCTGCAGCCTGAGCGGGGCTAGAGCTGCATCTACGCATTTCGTGAATGTGCGGGGTGATAGAGCTAGACCAAATGGAAGAACCCGATACTGGTAGGCTTTGCCCCCAAAAGCGAACCTCAGAAGTCTGACGCCATGGGCGTCAGGACCTCTTCTTTGCCGAAGCCTTCTTCACTAACAGAACAGTCCTCAGGTCGGTCTGCTGCTTAGAAGGCTTCGGCTGAGAGTGTCGTCCCGAACCCCACAGTTTTTGCGGGGGGGCACGAGAAGCGACACTCTCCTTCTGTTGCGTTCTGTGTAAGGAGCTTGACGGGTGGAGCTGCTTACACCCAGCAGCCCCAGAGGCCTGTTGATGGCGAGGGAGATACCGTTTGAACGCCTCCACTTGCTTTTTCACTTCTTGAAATCTATCTACCACGGTGTTAACTGCTTCACCGAATAGACCACTAGGCGAAAGCGGGGCGTCCAACAGAAAATATTTATCTTTGTCTTTGATATCAGATAGATTTAACCAAAGATGTCTCTCTGTAGCCACATTAGCTGTCATCGACCGCACAATAGCACGAGCAGTCTCTTATGTGGCTCGAAGAGACAGATCGGTGGCCCGACGCAGTTCTCGAACTACGTCAGGCCCCGCCCCCTGGTCAGTCTCGAAGTCCCTCAGCAGATCAGCCTGATACGCTTGTAGTATAGTCATGGTATGAAGACATGCACCGGCCTGACCTGCTGCAGTATATGCTTTACCCACTAACATAGAGGAAGTTTTTAAAGGTTTAGTGGGCAGAATTGGGGACTTCAAAGACGATGCCAATGCCGGAGAAAGATATGATGCAAGAGGCTGTTCTACTTTCGGCATCGTCCTATAACCATATTCATTCAACCCTTTAATCTCAGAATAAACATGAACTTAAGGGCTACTCTAGACGAATAAGGTTTATTCCATGATCTAGATAACTCTTTGTGAAGATCTGGAAAGAATGGAAGTCCCCTAGGTGGAGGTATTGTGCTTGATGTGAGGAAACGTTCATCTAAAAGGCTCTTTGGACGGGCACCTTGTTTCTCGGCTGGCCATTCAATATTCAACTTAGACACAGCTCGAGACAAAACCTCCACCAGCTCCTCATGCGCTGGGGAAGAAGCTGGCGTTTCTTAAGCTGGTTTTTTTTTGCAGAGAACCAGGCACTGAAAGGGTAAATCTCCCAACATAGTGAACTGTGGTCCTATATGCCAATCACACTGCCACTGGTAAGTGCTGGTTAGAGGCTTTAAAATGGCTTTGCAGATATTCCCTTACATCAGATTCATCAAGTCAACAGGCCCTATTAAATAAGAAAGCTGCATCTCACAGTTTTAACATTGGTGAACGGGTGCTGGCATTGGTTCTGGTTGTGACGGCCCCTTTCAGGCAAATTTTGCAGGCCCGTATAAGGCATTTCACACCGCTCAAATTATAAATATTTATTTGAGACAAGTCTGCATATTAACCTATTAAAGCCTTATCTTTCCTCCATATCTTCCATTGATGACAACCATTTTTATTTATTTTACCAGTGATGAGGATGCTGGGGGACATCTGAAAAATTCTAAAGTACTTGCTGATTTGCCCAGAATTTGTATCTTATTTTTCTGCTGAAGAAAGATGACATCATTGAGCTTGTTCAGTGTTTTCCTTCCTTATTGTACCCAGTTGGACAATTATTATTTTGAAACACAACAAAGATGTAGGTTAGGCTCAGCCTATTAAACAACATGCCTACAGAGTTAACCCTGTAAGCATGGGTACTTCTGAGGAGGGAGGTTGATTACTATAGTAAGGGGTAAAGCCGCCTTTCCATTGCACACAACAAACGACAGCCATTGGACCGGAAGTCATTAAATTCCAATGGAGAGTACTGGAGCTGCGTGGAGTTCCGCTATCATGATCATTTTGCCAACAATGAACCATGGATTTGTTTAGTTTATAATACGTTTTATTTTTAACTTAAACAAATACAACATATAGCCTAACATTCAAAACTTATCGGCTTAGACTGCATTTGAAGAAAAATAAACACAACAGTTTTCTGTAGCCTTGTGCGAACTTATTCAATAGAATTAGACTTCTAGAATGTTCTTTCCAGTGCAAAAAATTCTATTTTTAATTTAATTAGACAACATTTTAAGGAAGTGTAGTGCAAATATATTTATATAATTATACTTCCATTATAGTTAACTTTCTTTCCAGTGCAAAACAATAATACATAAAAAAACAGCTAATAGAGAAAATCTAAAATATTGCACTCAAATACTGCATTCAAGCAATACAACACCTGTATGCACATGGAAAATCTCACAGAAATAAATAAACCTTCAGACTAAGCACATTGTGCAGCTATTTTTTCCATGTGTACTTTTTTGATTTCTTTACAATGTCAGGCTAAACCTCTACTATCTCTTTTAATATAATCACTTTCTTATCAACTATATTTGAGTTTAAAAAATCCACATGATTAACGTTACATAGCCTACCATGTCAGCCTCTGGAGACGTCTGACGGACAACAAGGAACCTTGACATCGCTCCCTCCTGTGCCCGGACAATTGGCCTTGTATTCATTGTCCCTCACGCATTCCAGCCACGGGTAGTCATTTTCCCATTCAATAATACTATATGTTTGTGCTCTTTTCTTTTTCGCCGGCTGCTCGGAGCGAGGTAGTCATTTTTACATTTCCCGCTGTTGTCACTTGTCGTCATCGTTGCTACGATACGTGACTCACAATGACTGAAACGACCAATTAAAAGGGCATTCTCTGATGATGTTCCAAGATGTTAAATTAGAAATTAGTATCTACCGCACCGTCGTTTTTTTTCTTATCATAGCCTACAAATGTCTTCGTTCATAGTCTGACATATATTAGAAGCTATGTGTCTGTCATGGATTTGCACTGAATTGATTCTCAAAAATACGGAACAAAGTGCGTTCCGTATCAGTTCAATACGGAACAAGACTTTTATGTGTCAAATACGGAACGATTCCGTATTATACGGAACGGTTGGCAAGTTATGGCAACCCTACATGAAGTGCCCCTCACTAGCACGCACACACACACATACATACACACACACACACACACACACACACACACACACACACACACACACACGCACGCACACACACACAGTATGATCACAACATCCAGTATTATGCCCACACACAACCCCTTCTCAACCCTTACACCCTTCTCACCCTATAAGGAGATAAATGTGACTGAAGGAAAAATAATGTTTTCATAATACATATTGTTTCAAAGCAGCTTTACAGAAAGTGCATTTCAGAAATATACATAGAAAAATACAGTTAGTTAATCATGTACTAATTTAGGGCATAACATATCGCCAGCGTTGCGTCGTCTCTTCACAGGCGTCGAGTCGTTTCTTCACAGGCGTCGAGTCGTCTCTTCACGGGTGTTGGGGCATCTGAATTTTCCATGAGAGGCTGGATACAAACTGGAGCTGACGAACGTATGCGGAAATTTCTGATCCAATTTGAGCTTCTGATGTGTTTACATTTTTAAACTTCTGCGGCTAGACTGTATGCGATCGGCCGACAGGATGTGATGTATTCTAATCAAAACTATCAGCACAAAGTTAGAATTACCTTAATGCTTTAACATTATTCTGTAAACACTATTTCTGTAAAAAGGCGGTTATTAATAATAAGAGTTCAGAGCCCATGAAAACCTTTCCAGAAGCATGTGTGGTGAAATCAGCAGCTTTTAGGAAATATAATCCCAGGAGCAGGGCATCACAAATTAGTGCTGTCCAAACTGTCCAAAAATCTTTCTAAAAAATTTGTTACAGCAATACAATTGAGTACCAGGAATGAACACTGGGTAACAGGAATGCGGTGTTGCATAAAAAAAAATGGACTTAAACACAGCCATGTAGTGTTAATGTCTGTTGCTGTGCTGAAAACAGAAAGTAAAGTGTCAACTTCAGCTCAATACATGCAGTAGTGGGATTTATCTTTAAGATACTACATTTTTTATATTTCCATTTTAAATATATATACAGTATGTACATTTTTAACACTATACTTTGTATTATATTACCTTTGCATCAAATTACAAAATACTAGTTAGTGATGCTGTGAGAGTGTTTTTATTTAATTAAATTTTTACTCTAAAATCTTGAATAGTTAATTTAAGCATTTTTTGTTTATGTTTTACATTATTTCTCAAAAAAAAAAGAAGTCCTCAAAAAAGACATCAATAATGCACTCAGTCATTGAATGTGTCTGCTGACCTCTAGTGGAAAAAAATATATACATTAATCTGCATTTTATGATTATTGCCACTAGAGGGGCCAATAGTTTTTCTATGGAAATTCCATAGAACAAAATGATCTCGAATATAAAAACAAAACTCCAATTTGAAACATAAATTCACTCTTTATGCATTCAGATAGATAGTCCAATATCAATACATCGTAGAGTGATTTATATTTAAAGGGCCCCTATTAAGCTATTTTAAAGTTTCCTAATGTTGTTGTGGAGTCTCCTGTATGTTTACATGCATCAAAGGTAAAAAAAAACTCTTTAATTTCCTCATAATATACATTTGCACATCATCACATTTTCAAAAACTCTCAAACGACTTGTCAAATGAATCAATCTCTCTAAATCCCTCCTTTCCAGCGACATACTCTGCTCTGATTGGCCAGACAGCTCAGTCTGTTGTGATTGGCCTACCGTGTACAGCACGTCGAAATCAAAACCGCCCATTGCCATAACAACAGGCTTGTTCAACTTGAACCGGCGCTGCACAGACCGATCGGTTTATGACATCAAAGTACCGCGAGAGCAATTCAAAAGTATAAGGAGCCGTCTGCTCACTATTCGCTCTCGCGGTATTTTGATGTCATTCACCGATCGGTCAGTGCAGCGCCGGTTCAAGTTGAACAAGCCTAACGTCTGCTTGTCCTGAGGCTTCCTACACTGTAAACTAAACACAGTAACGAACAATGATGTCGATTGTACCATCCCATATGGAAAAGGTTTGCTAAAAACACCTGTGATTCTTATATGTTCCAACAGAATATTGTAAGGGACATATATGCTGCAAAAACCACATATATAAATTGCATAATATTAATGTATTTTTAATCATATTATGTCATATATGTCCTCCATACAACTAAAGCCATATAGATTTTCATGATGTAAAAACATAGGAAAATAATGCTAATTTAATATGAATGTCCAGCATGGACGTGTATAAAACACAGTGCAGTTTACCAATCAGTGTAAGGCTTTACTTCACTCATGCTTGTTCTTATCTTGTCCTAAGTCGAGCCCTATGCCTGTAGTCAATCATGGTTACTGTATATACTGTATAATCAGCCTTAGATGAAACACAACATTTAAACTACACACACAAGCACACATTTTAATTACAAAATTATTTATTAGAGTGTGTTCTACAAGATACAGTTGCATATTTCACATATCGATAGTTTTCATTTTAAATCCTGCATCACCAGATTTCATTTTCATTTGTGACAATTTCTCTAAACTTTATCACAGTACTACTATGGTATACAACATGCAGTTCTATTCTTAACCTACAAACATAAAACTTTCCTAAATGTCGAAGTGATTCGTATGCGTATCACTCTAAAAAAATAATTCAGTGGCTTAGTAAATATCACATTAATAATTAACTTTATTAACTTAATAAAATCTCTGAATATCATTTACTTGATAGTTTGAGTTGAACATACCGGAATAATTGACTAAAACTCCAACAATTAATTTTGTCTGAAATGTACAGTTATATCTAAGTTTGAAGTTTTTCACTAAAATAATTTAGTATTTGACTAACCAATTATTTATTTAAAATACACTGAGCTAATATATTTGTGAAATTTCCATCACAATATTTGAGAATGTATAATTAAACTAATCTGTTTCAAGAACCACAAATATTACTTAGATAAAATCAATATTATTAATATTTAACACGCATAAGAAATTGATTAAGTTTACTCAATTAAAACAATGCACCCCTCCCCCACCCTCTGACGTGACGACGACAGCTCAACGGTTGAGTGAGCGCGCGCTGTTTGAACTCTCTCACTCTCTCCAGTCCAGCACAGTTCTCCGAGTCCTCTCCTCTTCTCAGCGGCGCAGAATTGGTGCATTTCCTCTGTGAAATTCAGGTGTGTGTATGTTTTATTTTATCTGTATAATCATTAATGTGCTTTAAATCATTTTATTTAATGCGAAAAAACATACAGATACGCAAACGAGTTAAACGAGTGTCGACTCGCGCCTGTCTTTTCGCATGATTGTAACGCCTTGCATAAAAAACACACGACTATATTCCTAAAGATAATGAATATAACTAATTTGGATGATAAAATGTCCTCAGAACTGTGCACTGTTTGTTTATTGGCAGGTGATTGAGTCAGTCGCGTCGCAGTATCTTTCGGCTGTGAGTGACGCAGGACGGCGGTGTAAAGTTAGAGGTTCCCCCGCAGAGGCGAGTCCATCTCCAGGATGGGAATCAGCGCTGATCCGGTGGTTACTGGATAACAGACCGGTTGATTACACTTGAATTACTTGAATGTTTAGGCCTAAATGTTTAATTTTTACTTCGAAAATGTTTCTTTCATTAGTTTAAATGTAGGCAATATTGTATACGTGTTAAAAATAGTATAACATATGCTGTATTGCTGTAGGCTACTCATCGACAATAAAGGCCAATGTCATGTAGTTATACCGGTGGTTGTATGGAATATTTTTTACAAAGGTTTAGAGGAAATAAAAAAGTTAATATTACTGGCATATAAACACAGTTAATATTACTCATAAATATTTGTTTTTAAATGTCCCCCCCCCCAATTATTTCTACTCAGTTTTATTTGTTAATGTACCAAATGCAGTTACTCAGATCTATTTAATTTGTTTTACTTACATTTACTCAGTTAATACAGTGTATGTAATTGATTTCACTGCTTAAAAATCTAATCAATATTCTAAGTGTAATAATGTTTCACCCAAAAAATTGAGGAGATCATATTAAAAGTTTTTAGAGTGCATCATGTCACATATTCCACATATATTTTCAACATTTTAATCACTGTTCTAGAAACATATTTGACTCAACTTTGTTCATTTGCAATATGTTATGATTTGTTCACAAACAACAGGCCCAGACAGTTCACAACTAATGTAAATACTCATTGCTTTATAACTGCTCTTTCAAATCCTGTAGGAAAATTAACAGTCTTCATAAAGATCAGTGATATTCTGACAGTAATCCTCGAACCGGCTTCTGCACTGTACAATTTAAAGGGATACTCCACTTTAAAATGAAAATTGTGTCATCATATACTCACCCTCATGTTTCAATCCTGTATGAATTTCTTTCTTCTGCTGAACAGAAAGGAAGATATTTAGAAGAATGGGAGTAACCAGACAGTTTCTGGTCTCATTGACTTCCATATTAGGAAAAAGATATACTATGGAAGTCAATGAGACCAGAAACTGTCTGGTTACTCACATTCTTCTAAATATCTTCCTTTCTGTTCAGCAGAAGAAAGAAATTCATACAGGATTGAAACAACATGAGGGTGAGTATATGATGACAGAATTTTCCTTTTAAAATGGAGTATCCCTTTAAAAAATTGCCAACTGCATATAAGTGAATCAGATGTTGGTCATCAAAACATGAAATCTGTATGAAACGCATAAATAAATTACACAAAATGTGTATAAATTCTATATGACTTTAATTTGAATAGCATATGATTCAATAAGAACTTTAAATAATTGATATATGAATGTTATATGAGTTTTATATGTTTCTACTAATACCATACACTTTTTGGGGATATTTAATTTAATTTTATCAATCAATAAATTCCTCTTGAAACAAACTTTGTTGTATTTTAATTTAATACTGTGAAGCTGCTTTGATACAATCTGTATTGTGAAAAGCGCTATACAAATAAACTCGACTTGACTTGACTTGACTTTTGCATACTTTTGTCATGTAAAACTCATATAAGTCTTTTAACAGTATTCATATATAATGCACAAAAAAAAAACCTACAAGTTTTATGTGTGCTATTTAGTATGAAATGGGCCATAATCGGTCTGATTTTGTATAGGACATATATTGGCCTTAAATGAAACACAGAAGGTAATTCTGTCCGATTTAAGTAAGGAAGATATATGGTTGCAGTATATGAACCATGCAGGTTTTTTTCATATGGGATATCAATCTGTGCGCGAGTCCGATGATGAAACACTGGAAGAACTAGTTATTCAACCCGAATCTACATCGCAAGGACGGCTCGAGCTGGACTCAGTGTTTCTCAGTGATACACTACTCAGTTTGAGGTACATTATATGAGATGTTGCAACTGTAATTCCTCACCATCAGCAATAACAAGTGCATGTCCATCAACCAACCGATTATTTTACTTGTGCTAATTTATTTACCGAGTATTTTTCTAATATATTGCGGTGAACACGTGGAAACTGTATCAATAACAGTGCATGTATACATTAGCACGTTGGTAAAACAAATATTTCTTCAAAGTAGTGAGAACGACAGACAATCTGCATTAATAGACACAGTTATAGGTAATAGTGGCCCTCAACTGATTTGCAGAAGTATTTCAGTAAGACAGTGATAACGTGAGTTAGCCAGTTAGCAGGAGACCTACACAATATAAAACTCAAACCTAAGTATTTTGAACACCATCTTTCAAGAGCAAGCGGTTTGTGAATTCTGCATTGAACTCTGAGATTTGAGAAGCAGTCTTCAGTCAAATAAAGGGAACACAGCAAAAGTTTAGGATTATACTGCTGTGATATTGTGGTAAAGATGAACTTTAACCACTGATTCTTCACATGTTTGTCCTTGGGCAGTGAAAAAAAACTGGCTTCACCTTCACATTATAGAGCACAGCCCCGTCTTCTCGACATGATGTTGTCCAGTATCCACAAGAATCAGCTGCAGGTTTGAGGTTCAAGCTTTCCTGGTGTCTGCGCGTGCAATATTCTAATGTTTCGTCTTGACGTCACAACGAAATGGCTTATGACTCGTTTGAAAAATGTCGACTCATACTTTAGAAAGACAATAACTTTATATACGTTGCACTTTCAGATTTAAAACTTTGTAGGATGTTTTCATTGACATAGAGCTATGTTACACACTACATGAAAGATCATTTTCAAAAATCCATTATAGGTGCCCTTTAATATACTATTTTTTTTATATTTTCATTTAAAATATATACACTGTATATTTATAGTATATACATTTTTAACACTTTGTATTATATTACCTTTGCATCAAATTACAAAATACTAGTTAACGCTGCTGTGAGGGTGTTTCTAATACTGCGGCTGTGGAAGTGGAAGTAAAATCAGCTCTCCTCTGACTGCCGTTATCAATCTCTCTTTTTGAAAGTTGTGAAAACACTACTGTTGAGTTTTTCTTTTGCTATTTGAGCAAATGGGAACACAAAAAATATATTTCATGTAGTCTCTCTTTCATTGTTATCTACCTTTCTCCTGGGGGTTAGGTGCCTTGTTCAAGGGCACCTCAGTTGTGGGTAATGAGAGTGGAAGAGAGCGCTGTTCATTCATTTCCCCCACTTATTTCCTGCCGGTACTGAGACTCAAACCCAAGTCCGACTCTCTAACAATTAGGCCACAACTGCCCAAAGGCGTGTTGTTTCGGTGTGTAGAGGTCCAACTTGCAGAATGAGATCAGTAGTGATGTACAGCATGGCCAGTCCCCAGGGGGCGTCCATCTAGCGCTGCCACTGCCAAAGTAGAGTCGCAAGGAATTACTGGTATCTTATGCTGTCGGACAAAATTTTCCTCAATAAAGTTGCCTGCGACCCTCAAATCTAACAAGGCCTTAGTGGTGATGGTATCTGGCTGAAATGTTAATTTTATGGGCACTTAAAGGGATAGTTCGGCCAAAAATGATATTTAACCCATGATTTACTCTCCCTCAAGCCGTTCGAGATGTATACAATCTTTTTTCAGACGAACACATTTTCAGTTATTTTAGAAAATGTCTTAGATCTTTCAGTGGTTATAATGTGAAGTAATGGGGTCCACCTCCTTCAAGTCCCAAAATGTGCATGCATCCTTCACAAAAGTAATCCATCCGGCTCCAGGGGGATAAACGAAGGCCTTCTGAAGGTAATCCGTGCGGTTTTGTCGTAAAAATATACATATTTAAAACTTTATAAACGAAAACAACTGGCTTCCGGTAGCGGTCGACGCGCGTTCACGGAGATGGATGCTGGTGTATGACGTAGGACGTAGCGTAGGAAGCGTTGTGACGTAGAACGAACGTGACAGCGCAGCCAGAGAGCAGAGCAAAACAAAACTCTACGTTCATTCTACGTCACGACGCTTCCTACGCTACGTCCTATGTCATACACCAGCATCCATCTCCGTGAACGCGCGTCGACCGCTACCGGAAGCCAGTTATTTTCGTTTATAAAGTTTTAAATATGTATATTTTTACGACAAAACCGCACGGATTACCCTCAGAAGGCCTTCGTTTATCTCCCTGGAGCCGGACGGCTCAGCATCATCACTTGATTGATTCGTTTGACTGAGAGGGCTGGTAAATCGGTTAGATCTCCTGGAGCGAAGGAGATTGCCAATGCGAATAGCGAGGTCAATGAATTGATCCAGGGCTTTAACCCCGTCACGGCAGGCCAGCTCTGATTGTCTGTGTTTAATCCTTGACAAAACAGCAGTTTCTATGTGTCCTCCACCCGTCTGCACAACAAGAGTGCGAAAAGACCACATTCAGCGGTGGTATTTCTTCTCTGGCGAAGTGCAAGCTGTTGTTCCCCAGCACTTCTTCCTCCCTCAGAATGTTTGAATACCTCACTTAGTCATTGAATAAAGTCATTGAAAGTGGTGCGGTTAAATCCTTGATTGGCTCATTCCAACAACTTTCCCATGAGCAGTGAACACACAAGAGAGATCTTACTATCATCAGTTGGGTATAACGAGGGCTGTTGAGACAGGAACATAGAGCATTGCATAAGAAAGCCTTTACACCAGCGTTCGTGACAGATGAGCAGTTTGTGGTTCCCTTTCAAGGGAACTCGCATTGCGTCGAAACTGAACGCTTTGCGTGATGACGTCTTGAAGCACATGTAAAATCAGTCCAATGGTGTGGCGGAACGTCAGAGGCGGGTGACGTCACGTACCAGGAAGCTATAAAAGCCGGCCCGAAACAGAAAACGAAAGCTTTCTGAGTCTTCAGTTGCGCTCTGTGTGAAATCTGTCTCTGTATATTTGGTGTTGTCTGTCTATATCATAAATATATATTCAGTATGGCGAGCAAGCAGCAGTTTAGAGTGTGTGTCCATCCCTGCCCGCGTTATTTAACGGGAGGTGATACTCTTTGTGTTGTTTGTTTGGGTGAGGAGCATGCCCAGTCAGCACTCGAGGGTGGTGACTGTGTGCATTGCGACGCGCTTCCATTGCGTACGCTCCGATCCCGCTTGGCTCGGTTCAATCCCGATCGCGTTCCCCAGGGCTCTGGTCCCGCCGCTGCCGAGGCACGGCGTCAATCACAGACCTGGGGTTCGCAAATGGATCTATCAGTGGATGTTGAGACGGGCTCTGCCTTATCTCAGCCTCCTTCTGATAGATCCAGTGCCTCTCATCAGGGTGTGGAAGCACGCGTTGCGGTTTCTTCCCCCCCGATGGAGGCACCAATACTGCAATTGTCCAGCTCTGAGGAGTTGGACGTTGTTAGTATTGACGCTGAGTCTGAGGATTCGCCACCTCAGTCTCATGCGTTTGAAGAATTGCTTGATGTTATCACTAGAGCTGTTGAGCGATTATCTATTGAGTGGCCAGAAGATAGGCAGGGCGCTCGTTCGAAAAGCAAGCTCGACGAGCGTTTCCTGCCATCTCGTGCACAGCCTCAGCGCAGAAGCCTTCCGTTTTTCCCCGATCTCCACACCGAGGTGTCGAGATCGTGGGGGAAACCAGTGTCATATAGAGTGTATACTGCACAAACATCACACTATTCATCCATTCACAATTATAAAGAGCATGGTTATGGGGAGATGCCGAAGGTGGAAGAGACGCTCGCGAGCTATCTCTCTCCAGCAACGGCATCTTCTCTGAAGGCTCCTGCACTTCCATCCAAGCCAGTAAAATTTACATCTTCCCTGGTTCATAAAGCTTATGCCGCCGCCGGCCAAGCTGCAGCGTGTTTACACACCATGTCTCTAATGCAAGCTTACCAGGCTGAGTTATTGGTTGATTCTGAGGAGGGCGGGGGTATTAGTGCTGATACGGTGTCTGAACTACGTAGAGCCACAGATTTGTCTCTCAGGGCCACCAAGGAGACGGCTAAATCCATCGGCCGCTCTATGGCAGCCCTGGTGGCCACTGAGAGGCATCTGTGGCTCAACTTAAGTGACATAAAGGACAAAGAAAAACATGTTCTTTTAGATGCACCAGTATCCACTCAAGGGTTATTTGGAGATGCAGTTAACAGTGCTGTAGCTAAATCACAAGAAGCTTCAAAACAGGCAGCTGCACTTCAGAAACTTCTCCCCCGCCGTTCTTTCATTGAGGCTGCTGAGCGGGAGCAGCCTCACTCATCTAAAAAGAGCGCTGAGCACCGTGCCACTCAGAAACAGAGCGTTTCCTCCCGTGCTCCCCCACAAAAATCTCGGGGACACGGAGGGCGCTCTCAAACCCAGCAGTCTTCGAGGGGTAAAACGGATCTGCGGACCGTTATTACCGCCAAGAAGGCTGCTGGGAAAAAGTCCTGATGTCCGAGGGCTCAGGACAAATGAGGGTAGTCCCCCCCGAAGCAGAGCGGTCAACACCTCTTTTTACGGTGCCCGTCTCTCTTCGGTGCCCTCAGGGGACCGTTCTGCCAACCCTGCCGCCTCCGGTGTTTCAGGGCGCAGCAGTCTCCGGCGAGCACATATCTCAAGGACCACCCGGAAACGTAGTGGCCTCGGGATGCCCGCCCCCTCTGAGGAGGGTGCTAGAGCAGTCTGTTCGGTCGTTCCCTGCCGGTGCGCCGTTACAGGGCAACGAACCGACTACTCAACAGCAACAAAATCCAGAAACCAGTCTCGAGAGGCTGGTACCTCTAGTAGAATCTTTGACAGCGTGGAAGCTACTGTCAAATGTTTCTCGTTGGGTCCTGCAGACCATGGAAAAAGGGTATCAGATACAATTCAAGAAACGCCCACCTCGGTTTATGGGGGTCCTGCCCACAGTGGTGGGCCCCGAGCAGGTTCTGGTTATGGAACAGGAAGTAAACACTCTGTTAGAGAAAGGGGCCATAGAATATGTACCTCCCTCCAACAGGGAAACCGGGTTTTACAGCCGGTACTTCATAGTTCCAAAGAAGGACGGGGGATTGCGTCCCATTTTAGATCTTCGAGTTCTGAACGAGTCAGTCATGCAGCTCAAGTTCAAAATGTTAACATTGAGACAAATCGTGCCACAGATCAGGTCCGAGGACTGGTTTGTCACGATAGACCTCAAGGACGCATATTTCCATCCGTCCGTGTCATTGGAAGTTCCTGAGGTTTGCTTTCGGGGGCAAAGCATACCAATATCGAGTTCTTCCATTCGGCCTGGCTTTATCACCCCGCACTTTCACCAAATGCGTGGATGCAGCTCTGGCGCCCTTGCGCCTTCAGGGTATTCGCATATTGAACTACATCGACGATTGGTTGATTTTAGCTCAGTCGCATCAGGAGGCGATTCGGCATCGAGATGTCGTCCTCGCCCATATGAAAGAGCTGGGGTTACGGCTGAACGCCAAGAAGAGTGTGCTTTCTCCACTTCAGAGGACCACTTTTTTAGGCGTGGTTTGGGATTCAGTGTCGATGCAGGCGCGCCTGTCACCGCCACGTGTAGATTCCATCCTTGCAGCTGTGAAAAGTGTAAAGCTAGGCCAGCTACTCACTGTCAAACAGTTCCAGAGACTGTTGGGTCTCATGGCAGCAGCTTCCAACGTGATACCTTTTGGACTACTGCACATGAGGCCCCTGCAGTAGTGGCTCAGGACCAGAGGGTTTTCCCCGAGGGGCAACCCATTTCGCGGCGATGCCTACGTGCCTTGGTTATGTGGAAGAAACCTTGGTTCCTGTCCCAGGGCCCAGTGCTGGGAGCTCCTTGTCGTCGCAAACTGCTAACGACGGATGCTTCCCTCACGGGTTGGGGAGCGATCCTAGAGGGTCGCTCATCTCAAGGTCTGTGGGAAGACCATCATCGTTCCTGGCATATCAATCGCCTAGAGATGTTAGCTGTCTTCCGGGCTCTGAGGAGCTTTATCACAGATCTCAGGGGACACCATGTGTTAGTGCATACGGACAACACGTCGGTAGTCGCCTATATCAACCACCAAGGGGGTTTGCGCTCGCGCCCATTATCCAATCTGGCACGCCATATCCTCTTGTGGTCCCAGGGGAAGTTGCTGTCACTCAGGGCAGCCTACATCCCCGGGGTCCAGAATATAGGAGCAGACACTCTGTCGAGACAGGGGCCGAGGCCCGGGGAATGGAGGCTCCACCCCAAGGTGGTGGAGCTGATATGGAGGGAGTTTGGCCAAGCACAAGTGGATCTGTTTGCGTCTCGAGAGACGTCTCACTGTCCACTTTGGTTCTCCCTCACGCATCCAGCTCCTCTGGGACTGGATGCTATGGTACAGACGTGGCCGAGGCTACGTCTGTACGCTTTTCCCCCAGTGGCTCTGCTCCCGGGAGTTCTGGAGAGAGTTCGCAGGGACCGGGTTTGCCTGCTTCTTATAGCCCCGCGCTGGCCGGGCAGAGTATGGTTTCCCGATCTTGTGTCCCTCCTCGACGGGCATCCTCTGGAGCTTCCTGTCAGGAGGGACCTTCTGTCCCAAGCAGGGGGCTCGATTTTTCACCCCCGACCAGAACTGTGGAACCTGTGGGCTTGGCCTCTGAGGGGGCCCAGCTCATAGAGTCAGGTCTCTCAACTGAGGTTGTTGAGACCATTCTACAGTCCAGAGCTCCCTCCACGAGGAAACTTTATGCCCTGAAGTGGAGAGTATTCACTTCTTGGTGTAGTGACCGTCGGTTGGATCCAGTCAACTGCCCAATTGGTACAGTTCTGGAGTTCCTGCAGGATCGGTTCACTGCAGGTCTGACCCCGTCCACTTTAAAGGTTTATGTGGCGGCTATAGGTGCTTACCACATTCCTTTGGGTGGAATGTCTGTGGGGAAAGACCCTCTGGTATCTCGTTTCCTTCGTGGCACTTGGAGGCTGAGGCCTGCAGTTCGCTCTAGGGTGCCACCTTGGGATATGGAGGAGTGAGACAGCTCTCAGATTTAATAAAAAATATCTTAATTTGTGTTCCGAAGATGAACGAAGGTCTTACGGGGTTGGAACAACATGAGGGTGAGTAATTACTGACAGAATTTTCATTTTTGGGTGAACTAACCCTTTAATTGCCTAAGCCATAACTAAATATAAGCTTTTTATAAATATTTACTTACATTTTCGAGTGTCTTGGCTTGATGTGTTTTGAACATGAGTTGAACTATCCCTACACCCAAAGAGCACCAGGATAGGGATTCTACATCCTGTGGAGCACTCCTTGCTCCTTTTGCACTCCTTGCTTTATGATAAAATATTATCTTTAAATTCATGCAGGTTTTTTATTTTATTTTACTCTAAAATCTTGAATAGTTATTTTAAGCATATTTTGTTTGTTTGTTTGTTTTACATTATTTCACAAAAAAAGTCCTCAAAAAAGACATAAATAATGCACTCAGTCATTGAATGTGTCTGCTGCCCTCTAGTGGAAAAAAAATACATTAATCTGCATTTTATTATTATTGCCACTAGAGGGGCCTATAGTTTCTCAATGGAAATTCTTAGAGCAAAATGAACTGGAACAAAACTCTAATTTGAAACATAAATTCACTCTTTATGCATTCAGATAGATATTTAGATATAAAAAAAACTATCAATTTAAAATGTATATATAAATAAATAAATAAATAAATAATAAAAAAAATTATTTTATTATTATTATTATTATTATTATTATTATTTTGATGGAGAAAAAAAAATCCCCATTTCCCAATAATTTCTTATGGGGGGTCAAATAGACCCACAATAGAAGGATTTGTTACTGTTTTTATTGCAACCACAAAAACTCCTTGAATAGATGCATACATTTGAATTGTATTTTTTTTTTTTTTATTATTCATTTATTTGGATGTGACAATGCATATTGATGAACGTACAATATGAATTGACGTAAATATGCCGGATTTAGCACAATGCTAATTTCCATCCGTAGTCCCAGACATGTAAAAACAAACAAAACAAACAAAAACAGCATTGTAATGTGCTGATCTTCTCAGCTGGACATAAGTTGATATACACTTGCTGCATGTCTCATAAAACGTTCAATGTAAACATCTGGGAGAAAGAGAAGAGCAGACACTTGGATACATCTGAATCTACAGTCTTTTGCTCAATTCAGTCCGATTTTCAGTGTACACAGAAAACTGCCTCCCGCTTGTCAGCGCACGTATTTCTGTACTTGACCTGAAAATACACACAAAATTGTGTCAAAATTTCCTTTTCGGCGAGTATTCACATGAATACAGTCGGTTATGTCTTGACTTAAAGGACAAGTTCGGTATTTTACACTTAAAGCCCTGTTTTCAGATCATTTCTGATGAAATAGAACGGTTAAAGGGATACTTCACCTCTGGAAAGATGAATGTGTATTTAAAATAGGTAATTTATGTAGAAGAAATGTGAAGACATTTTTGAATTTGGAGCTTTCTAGACTGAGAAAAGCCAGAAAATGTATTTTTGGCTTATGTGGATGAAAGACAATAACTCCCAGAATGCACTTGCTTCGCTGCCCTAGGAGGCCACTCCCAAGCCACGCCGACCAGTAAGAGAGCGCAGTTGAAAACAAGGCTTGGCTACTAGTGAGACTCCGTGATGAGTTTGCCAGGGATTTCGAGATCACCCAAAATGTCCGGGATTCGGCTTTTGCGTTCTACAGTCGGCGTTCATCATGTTTACTGTGGCGAGCAGGACGAGGCTGACGGCCGCGGGAGAACGGCGCGAGGCCGGTTGCGTCATTACTGAGACGCGCCGGTCTCGCATATCTCACGGAGGAGCGGGAATTTTCTTAGCAATGGTAAAACGCACATCAACCGATCACTTGTTTAGCGTTCATGTAAACACTACATTCAGATTCACCAATCGGAATGAATTCAGTTAGATTGAAACAAAAGGTGTGCATGTAAACAATGAATGGCGACTGCAGAAAGCAAAAGCCGAATCCCGGACATTTTGAACGATCTCGCCCGCCGGACAAGTCCGGGAAAAAGAGGATGGTAACCCCTACTACTCAGCTTTCTCCTACTAGTCAGCTTTCTTCACAGAACAAAAGCCTGCTAGCTTAGCTTCCAAAGAAAGATGGCTGACACTATTGTGTACATTTTGTGAGTGAGATCCCACCCTCTATGGGCGGGTTGAGAACATGCGGGACAGCCCCTACTACTGGCTGTAGTCTTTAGCCTCTGGCCAGAAAATCCTCCGATGACGCAAAATGACGATTTTTGCGTCATCGGAGGATTTTTTCCAGACAAAAAATACATAAATCTACAGGTTTTCTACTAATACAAAGCTTAATGCTAAATCCTGAAGTATCCCTTTAAGATTGAAATTTGGACACATACTGCTGGCCCGAGAATTTTCGGTTTCTGTGGTAGCACCCCCCCACCTCCACAATGGTTGCATACACTGTAAAAAATCCAACTTACGTTTTGTATGACAAATTCAGTTTTTAAAGTTTATTCAACTATTTAACATGAAAAAAGTTGAGAAAAGTTGAGATAACTCAAACACGTAAGTTGAGAAAACTCAAAAATATCCTGCAGCTGGTTGCCTTAAACTTTTACGTTTTCTCAACTTTTTTTTTTTTTTTACAGTGTAGGTGCACTGGAACAATCCTTCCTAAAACGCATTAAACTTTCGTTTACAAAGACGTGAAACTCCCCGAGTGGTCAGGGGTGTTCACTGATATGCTCACACAAAAATCGCTGCAAAAGATCGATGCTTTCCAACAGGTTTTATCGTAGTCAACTCCATTGACTTGTATTGGATGTGCTGTGAGGTACGGTATTACTCCGCCGCCGGGCTGGAGTGTCTATTATTCAAGCTCTCAACGGTAGAATGTACGGGTGTGAGGCGTTTGGAAAAATACAGTGGGTACGGAAAGTATTCAGACCCCCTTAAATTTTTCACTCTTTGTTATATTGCAGCCATTTGCTAAAATCATTTAAGTTCATTTTTTTTCCCTCATTATTGTACACACAGCACCCCATATTGACAGAAAAACACAGAATTGTTGACATTTTTGCACATTTATTAAAAAAGAAAAACTGAAATATCACATGGTCCTAAGTATTCAGACCCTTTGCTCAGTATTTAGTAGAAGCACCCTTTTGATCTAATACAGCCATGAGTCTTTTTGGGAAAGATGCAACAAGTTTTTCACACCTGGATTTGGGTATCCTCTGCCATTCCTCCTTGCAGATCCTCTCCAGTTCTGTCAGGTTGGATGGTAAACATTGGTGGACAGCCATTTTCAGGTCTCTCCAGAGATGCTCAATTGGGTTTAAGTCAGAGCTCTGGCTGGGCCATTCAAGAACAGTCACGGAGTTGTTGTGAAGCCACTCCTTCGTTATTTTAGCTGTGTGCTTAGGGTCATTGTCTTGTTGGAAGGTGAACCTTCGGCCCAGTCTGAGGTCCAGAGCACTCTGGAGAAGGTTTTCGCCCAGGATATCCCTGTACTTGGCCGCATTCATCTTTCCCTCTATTGCAACCAGTCGTCCTGTCCCTGCAGCTGAAAAACACCCCCACAGCATGATGCTGCCACCACCATGCTTCACTGTTGAGACTGTATTGGACAGGTGATGAGCAGTGCCTGGTTTTCTCCACACATACAGCTTAGAATTAAGGCCAAAAAGTTCTATCTTAGTCTCATCAGACCAGAGAATCTTATTTATCACCATCTTGGAGTCCTTCAGGTGTGCTTTCATGTGTCTTGCACTGAGGAGAGGCTTCCGTCGGGCCACTCTGCCATAAAGCCCCGACTGGTGGATGGCTGCAGTGATGGTTGACTTACTACAACTTTCTCCCATCTCCCGACTGCATCTCTGGAGCTCAGCCACAGTGATCTTTGGGTTTTTCTTTACCTCTCTCACCAAGGCTCTTCTCCCCCGATAGCTCAGTTTGGCCGGACGGCCAGCTCTAGGAAGGGTTCTGGTCGTCCCAAACGTCTTCCATTTAAGGATTATGTCACTGTGTAATTTTTAGCGGCATCTAGTGGTGAGGTTGCGAATTGCAACCAGCAGAAGTTCACTCAATGTTCTTGTGTAATGGAATGTGGACTCAAACACAGATAAATGCAGATAATAGTGAGCTTTATTAACAGCACTGAGCAGAATGGAGAGAGTGGGTAAGTATGCAGTTCAAACATAGCCTACTTTAAGACAGTGGATAACATGGTAATGATGAAAGATCGTGGATGGATGGACAGAGGGCAGGTTAGATGCACACACCTCGTCTTGGTCTGTGAATATGGTGGTATGGTACCTTGCAGGTGAACAACGGAGACACAAGGGAGAGGAAGATGCAGGAGAATGCTCACAGGAAGGAATCGCTGGAAAGAGATGCTGTTGATAATCGCTGGGGTAATCGCGCTGTGATTGGCTGAGGTGAGAGCCTGGCAGATCCGTGACATCTTGACTGAATAACTTGAATAGCTTTATTATTATTATTATTATTATTATTATTACTGAGGATTAATCTATATTTCATTATTACAAATAAGTGTGTCTGCTTGAAAGAATGAAGAATGTTGTATACAAGTTGTTATCATTCATATATCATTAATTGTTTCTTTTAGAGAAGTGGTTTATTTAATTTTAAGATAGATTAAAACATGTTATATGTCACAGCAGTTAAATATGTGTCTGTATTGCATGTTCAAACCATAATATCAGTCATAGTAATAGGTTAATAGATGTTTTCTCCAATAGTATATGAGTTTGGACATTTTAGAGAAATGCTCAATTGACGCATTACAATTAAAATAAACCCATTCGATTTTAGTCGACTAAATCTACTATATATTTGGTCGACTAAAATCTTATGATATTTAGTCGACTAAAACTAGACTAAAACTAAAACAATTCAGATGACTAAAATATGACTAAAACTAAATGGCATTTTAGACAAAAGACTGACGAAATCACTAAATCAAAATTTGCTGTCAAAATTAAAGGAGCCGTATGTAAGATTGTGGCCAAGATTGTACTGTAGAGCGGTGTATCCCCTCCCCCTCCCCCCTGACTCGAGGTTACCAGATAGGCTGCAGGATCCAGCAGGAACGTAGGCTGCTACGTAGCTGTGGTAACTACAGCAGAGCTGGCAACCCCGATGCCGAAACACTACTGACTTCGTGATTGGTAGATAGGTGGAGGGTGGAGCATCAGGCCAAAACGCAAGATGACAACATCAACATCAGTTGAGGGCTGCAACTTCACTTTTTAAATGACAAAATCCTGGCCGGACTACTGTTGTCAGTGATATAAGTATTTGAAATGAACATGATTTCTTAATGTAGTTACATATCAGGGCCATTTTATGATTAATTGAAATACATTTCTTACATACAGCTCCTTTAACACTGAATTAGAGAGCTCTCTGATCATAATTGTTACTAGTAAGAAATTACTAGTAAGAAAAACGGGTGAATCCCAACATAACACAGACTGTGACGTTGCAGTCGGGATCATTAATATTTACGCCCACAAAATTTGCAGATACCAGCCCATGTTCTAGGCCAGGCAGTAATGTGGACCTGCACAGCCGAATAATCAGAAGTTCTGCAGGTATTGTGAAGAAGCAAGCAAGGACAATAGCGAAAAGGGCAGATCATGGATATAAATGTTATGTTCCAGGGGATGTGAGCACTTTTCATACCCTTCCCACAGAACAAAACTGTCAACAGGCGTGGTTGATGTTTATCTATAACACTGCACCATTTTAATTCAAAGTTGTTAGTTTGCTCTGCCCATTTCACCACTGACAGTTTTTCTAACCTGGGACAATATCAAGCAGGCTTCGCTCAGCGTTTGAAACTAAAGAAGGGGGCGATTCCAACTATATTTCCATTACAACCCCTAACGCAAGCAGTAAGTAACGTTAGTGATTTTATCCACTTCTTGATGGTTGAAGCCATTTCTGTTTAAAAAGCCTATATAACAGCAAAAAAAAAAAAAACACAAACGGTTGTTTCCACTGCACCAAATATGAACTACTTTGTGCAACTGAGGTTAAATTGCATTTTTTATGAAACACATTTTTGCACAACTGGGACAATACAAATATAAAATCAAAGCACCTACGTCATTAAGCACAATAAAGTGTCTGATATATTTTATCAAAACTTCCTTGAGCATTTCCTTACTGACTCTGGTGCACCTACATTTTCCAAAGAAATAAATCCAAGTTTTCGAAAGAAACTCCTGAGATTTCGTAACTCTGATTGTTCTCGCCAACATTTATTGACAGAAGCACATGACACAGTACACAGTAAGTTGCTCATTTACAGGCTTTATGTTTCCCTTTGATGTGTAATAAATATTATTTGTGTTCATGTTCATTAAATGTTAGGGCCGTTTAATAACACCTTGGCCAAGGCAACACTAGCCTATATGAGAAGCTTTCTCTCTTTTGCACAACAGAGGTTTTATGGGTAAAGACAGGTGCAAATCAACAAATTGAACACTGACAAACAAACATGGTGCACATATCTCATTACTCATCACTCAATTCTCTATTATCATTTAGTGACCTGCAGTAAACATCTCGTCACCTACTTATGTTTGTATGAATCAGTGGTTTATTATCATAAAAAATAAAATGTTCACAAGTTTTATTATCGCATTTATGAGTTGTTATCACCTAAGTTATCACCTAAAGTAGTTCCCAGTCCTGTTCCTGGAAATCTACCTTCCTGCAAAGTTCAGCTTCAACTCTAATCAAACACACCTGAACCAGTTACTGAAGATCTTCAAGAACACTGGATAATTAGGCCCCAGTTTCACAGACAAGGCTTTAGCCTAGTCCCAGACTAAAATGCATTTTGAGCTGTTTTAACTTAAAGCAACTTGCACTGACATATCTTATATATCTAATGTGTCAGTGCCATTGTTTTGTCTCAAGATGCACACCAGTAATGTTTTTTTTCTAAGGCACGTTTATAAAGGCTACTTAAATGTCCTTATTGAACTAAGGCCTAATCCTGGCTTAATCTAAAACCAGACCTAGGTGTTGAAGCAGGGCTGTTACTGAGCTTAGGAAGGATATCCAGGGGGGACCACTTGCTTTAAGTCCTATAGTGCATCTCATCTTCATGGACTGCAGCAGATTTGTGAGATGTTAGGGGAGTGCGGGGCACAACCTAACGCGGGGCTAGTTGTAACACGCTTGTTTTAAATACTTCCGCACATGCTTGGATGACGAAACTTTGTGTATTTACTAGTTGCCATATCAACACTATATAGAAAAAAAAATTCCGCCAAATTTTTATTTTTTTGGGAAGATATCCATAGACATTTATTAAACCATAGCAAAAGTAAATTTCTTACTTAAGTTAATTTTTAATCTTTATTTTTGTGTGTTTATTTAAAATAAGACAAATCTGATATTATTTTAATCTCCAAGATGTTATTTAACAGTTGAGATAGTTCTTTAATGCTTCGCTAACTAGCAGAAGACACTAGCAGGGTTTAAATCCCAGTTGTGCAGGCGGGGGCATGTTGTAACACTGCGTTACAATGTGCCCCTATTAGAAATATGCTATTATATTCTATACTTTTATTAATTTTATTGAGAAAACGTGAGAAAAAGGTGAATAAAGACTGAGAGTCAATGTTCAGAAATTACTAATTATTTATTTGTTTTTGAACTATGTTGTATAGCTGTGTTTTCATGTGTTCGTAGTCAAAACTCAAAAATGAGTTTATATTTAATTATTAAAAATTGCCATTATTTTATATGAAAAAGTTTTTTAATTGTATTTTATTTAGAAAATATTTTAGTTTGTTTTGTATATTTTTTTTATTAGATCAGATTTTAAGCTGTCATATGTTATGTTACAATGTACCCCCACCTATGGGGCATGTTGTCACGTTTCACTTCCATTCTTTCGGGGTATATCAAGAAAAAAGTATATACTGTATTAATAAAACAAAAACACATAATTGTACTAGACATGTGGGAAATTAATGTGGGGAAAAATAAATACTCTGAACCATAAGTAGATTTACACAAACTGAGAAAGTCAAAAAGCGTTACTTTGTGCCCCGCTCTCCCCTACTCTACTCTTCCACCAAGGCACTTTCAAGTTCTCGAACACGTCTGGGGGACACTGTCAGGGTTGTCTCAATTTTGCAAAGATGCAAAGCACTGCAAGGACGATCAGCTGTCCTTCCTGTGTCCCTGTAACACTGTCTGATGCGTCTTACGGACATTTACAGTTTATAGTTACACTTTACAAAAAGGTTTGTCATGGAAATTCTCAATACGAATTCAATCTACTAATCTGACTTCTTCACCACGGACAAATCATCCAACTTCCAGTTGTTAATATAATAAAATACTACAGTATCTCAAGGTAATAATTTCCCTTCCCGAATACTTACTATAAAATATTTCCCTAAAGTATGATGACGGCATCCCATCAAGAAGCCACTACAACACAGGTGTGCGCTGGTCCGACACAGGATCATTCATAGGTGTGCGCTGGTCTGACATAGGAACATTAATTATTAACTTTCACTGTTACAGCTTGACCCGAGTGCGGGTCTATAGTCTTCCTACACTATCACTGTCTCTGCTGTGGTCCTCTGAGGGGATAATCTTTAGTTCTTCTATTCTGTAGCTGTGCAGCATGTACCAGACATGACTCACAAGTTGCTCTTTGCAAGAATGAAGTTTTATTCACGGTCGGGAGCTCTCTGGTCACAACAACCAGGAGAAACTGCTGAACAGAAAGATACATGTACATTTATGTCTTACAGTTGAGTGAAAATCAATGTCACTCACGTCTTCTTAACTGTGGTTTGATCTGGTGATTGGTTTGTAATGATCTAAGCCAGTGGTCTTCACAGTTTTTTTTCATGAGAGCCACACTGATAGGACAAAGTCAATAGGAGAGTCACTTTTACCGCAAAATGTCAAAAGTTACATCCAGTCATTAATTGCATATCTGTTGCAATTGCAAGAAAAAAAATATATATTTTTTTTCCCTGAGCCAAAATCTCAAAAGATGCCTCAGTTAGAGCATTTTCTATGCTCATCTTGTGTGACTTGTACCTTTTTTTTTTGTAGGAGTTCACTCTTCACAAACCCTGTCTCCGTCATCTTCCTGTCGATTTGCCGTTGTTGCATGCTCCGAATCTTTAGTTCCCTCGTTTGTCACTGTCACATTGCTTTGTTGCTGTCCACTTGGTGTGCGACTTTGTTTAATAAGAAATCGATCCATTTTCAGTATGTATATAACACAATGACATGCTGGAAATAACCATAGCTAAGCTAGCGTTATGCGTATGAAGTGCCAGGTTGTTAGTGTCCTCTGACTTAATTGCTCCAGTTTGACGATGACATTTTATTTTTATTTTTTAGTAAATGCCCAAATATATTCCATATTCACAAGCATACTATATGATAGATGGATTAAAATCAAAAGTTGTATTTGTTAACAATGCACTGTGAACTAACATGAACAAACAATGAACCATTAGCAAAGATTAATTAATACTGTAACGAATTGTATTGCTCATTGTTAGTTCATGTTAATTAATGCATTAACTAATGTTAATAAATTAGACCTTGTTGTAAAGTGTAACCCAGTTTATTACTCTGTTCACATCTGCAGTCCTCAAGCCTCCTGCAGCAGGACTATGGCAGGTTCACACAGGCGATCAGGAAATCTAGTCCTTCAAATTTATTAGTGACCATTACAGTTTTTCTCGATTTAAACACATTTTTTTTGAAATTATGACTCGAAACTAAACTCAAATCCATAACTTCTCACCCAATTCTGCATACTTTCTATTTTCAGGTCAAAATGACGCTCTCCACTCAAAACCATTCAATATTGCTAAAAAAAAAAAACACCACAACTTTGCTCTCAGACATGACACACAAGCCCTCAAAAACACACACACTACAAGTCTTACACACAAGTGAGATCAATTCAAAACTCTGTAATAATAACTTAGTTTTGGCATTAGGAATAATTTTACTGCTCATTGTCTATTACAGTATACAACATAAATAGAGCAGATATACTGTATGTTAAATATGACAGATACAGTGAAATTCAACAATAAGCTTTAAAGTTTTTTTCAACTGCTTACATACAAAATCCTTATTGTCACACAATTTCTGAAACCTGACACTCAAACACCAGAACCACACACCAAATCTGCAAAACCATACGGTAATTCTCAGCCTTCGACTCAGTTTTCAATTTTATAAAACACTTTTTGCAAACCACGACACACAATTCTCTATGTAACACACACAAATCTAACAGGAAGTATCTTGATTTCCTTTTTCAAACACAACCTATCAAAATGCCACACTAATTCATCAGTGCCTCACACTAACTCCTCACATGTGCAAACACTCATTGCTTAACTTAACACCAGCCAATCATGTCTTTAGAATAGGCCTATAGATAGGCCAAAGGTCAAGTTATAGGTTTTTCGGACTATGTACTGTATTCACAACCACAAATGCTTACAGTAAAGACATAAATTGTTTGGTTTCAATCTTGCTTCCGTGTTTACCATGAATTTTTCAACATCTTTCTGCCAATTACTTTCAATCTTATACAGAAATGTACATAGGAGCTCATGAAAGAAGAGCTTTAGGTTTTGAATAACTGTATATATGACACATCCAAATATATAATATTATGGCAAAGTTGTTTGCAACATAAGACAAATGTTTGCTTTTGAGATGTGTTTGTGATATTTTGAATGCAGTGCTTCATTTTGCAAGAGATGTGGGGGCATTTTGTGTGTACAATTCATGGATTTGTGTGTAAAGTTTTAGGGGGAAAAAGAGGCAAAGTTTTGAAAAAAAGTGTTTAAGCAGTTGAAAAAAAACTGTAAGAAAAATGTATTACACTACTGTAAAGAGACCTTGCAGCAAAAAAATTAAATTTAAATAAAGAATTGAACACGAACTTGGAATTGCAATACAGTATACTGTCAATTACAGTACAGTAAATAAATAAATTCAGCATCCTCTGCCAAGTTGCATTATAGTCCTGGTAATGACCATATTTGCCATACTAGAGCAGTTTAGTCTTCTGACAAAAGTCTTTCTCTCCCTCCCTTAGGCAGTCATCTCTCAGTTCTGCAAAAATGCTACATGTAAGAACTTAAGTAATTGGCTTCAAATAAGTTTGACAATTATGAGTTTAAGGGTTTACAACATGTGCTACTATATTTACTGTACATAGAATAGTGAAGGTTCTCCCATCTAAAGTACTGCTGCTGTGTGCTGTAATTATACTGTATGTGTGAGTAGTATAAAACCATACGAGCATGTAGACCAATTTCCTTAACGGTCATTCCTGCGAAAGAACATATTCAAAGTGCTTTGTATATCATCAGGAACAAATTGTCACATCCATGAGAAGACAGACAAGGTTAAGGTGTAACAAACAAGCTTTATTAAAGTGCAGAGTGAGCAGTGCTGATAGAGATGATCGATGATGGAATGCTGATTGGTGTGTCATCTGTTTTGTTACTTAATGTTTACACATGGATAAATGTGTGCTGTTTGAGTTCACAGTGTGACACCTGAGGTAATTGTATCACGTGTTTGCGTTTTCTGAATGAGAACATGGTTAAACCTGTGTAAAATGCAGGCATTTTTGTGTAGAGTTTTGCAGAAAACATTGAGAAAATTGGAATATGTGTGAAAACAATTGAATGTTTTGAGAAACGGGTCTTTGTTTCTAAAAATGAATGAATGGTTTGGGAAATTTGGCCAACTGAACCAGTTATAGTGTGTTAACAATCGAGAAAAACTATGTGATCACATCTCTCTATATCTATCAGTGGCCTTGACAATGGCCTTTGTAAGACTTGTCAACATTCAAAGTTTCAACATGAAGGTCGTTGGGTAATTTGAAGTGTTCCTCCTTCCTTGTGTTTCGCCAGTGCTGAGGCTGAGTTCTCTTCACTTCTAGAACCCAGAAGTTCACGGTGAAAATCCCCAATTGTTTGTCTTTAAGGTGTGCAAAGGTTTCTTCCTTGATTTTTTCATTAAAATCCAGCCTGTACTTTGTTCTAGCAAAGTTTCTAAATCATGTCATGTAATGGTATTTCCTGCATTAGGTTTCAAGTCCCTAACAGTTCATTTGAATGTTTATACCATTTTAACTTTACAGCTAATAATTTGTCATTAAACAGTACAGGTTTTCTGAATTGCTAAAAACACTAAACTCCATTCTTTGAACCAAATTTTCAATAGCCTAAACCAATTTGTTGAATAAATCACTATTTCTGCAAAACCATAAACAAGTTCAGGCACATAGACACTGTTTGCAAATCTCCTGCACTATTTTTGCAAAACTCTGAACACATTCTCACTCATTAAAACACATTTCACACTGTGATACATTTGTGTCACTAAACTCTAAACACAAGAGGCAAAAGTTAAACACAACTACAACACAGTTGTCATCGAAATTCAAAATTCTTCACACTTATTTCTTATGATGTGATCAAACCAACTGTATAATATGAGCCAGTTCAGAGTGCACAGCTGACACAGGTGCACTGATGATATGAACAATATGCAAACAGAGAGGGAACAGTCTCAGAAAGGGAGAGGAGGAAGAGGATGAGGAAGAGGATGAGGACGAGAAAGAGCAAGGTGTGGACAGTGTTGTCAAGGCTCAGTGAGTCAGACTAGAATTTTTTTTTTTTCTTTTTTTTTTTCTGGCGGGAGACAACATTTTCTGTGATGTGAACAAAGTCCTCAGGCCAGAGCCATCAGGAAAACATGATGCTGAAGCAGAATTAATCTCTCATTGCCCTTGATTTTGCAGTTGCACAACTTACAGTATCTGAGTGTTCCGTACATGAATGTCATTTAGACTTTATTTGCTTTATATTTTATGCAGACATTCAATAGACCTACTATTCAATATTCAGTACAATAATATACTTGCAGTGAATACAGGACACAGTATATTCACCGTGACCTTACTCAGTTGCAGTTACTAATTGCAAAAATTGTTTACTGTATAGACCTTATGCGCCACAGAAACAAGGGCGCCGCCATCTTTAGAATATTGTCTTTGAACTTCCGTTTTTGCGGTCGCTCTGTATATTTCTATGGCATTGCTGTCCAGGAGTAATTAGCTTTTGAAGTGGATTTACTTAATGTAAAGTTAACGAAAGTTATCATGAGGACTGTAATGTTTAAAGCAAATGTGATGCGATCTGGGAAAACCCGTTGGATGTCGCGCTGGGCCGTTTTCAGTAAATTCCAAAATAGTTTGAATGTCAGTTTTTTGTCAAATTTTTTTTTTCATTAAATTATTATTCTATAACATCTTTTCTCTTATCTCTGAAAATATCTTGGCAAAATTCCCTTGTTTAGTGCAGAAAAACAGCGATAGTGTCAAGCTGAAAATACTCTCTTTCTCTAATGCATTCTATGCGACCATTTTCTCTAACGCCCGGCAGAGGTGAAAAAAACAAAACAATCGCCGTATATCCCATACACCTGTCCGTCTCTTAACACTACAAAGATAGTTTACCTATAAAATAAACCACATAACATGTACAGTGAATGTGTATTAGTGCGCATTTCGCGCCAATCCTGTTTAAACTATAATGTCACGCAGTTTTATAACAATCGCGAGATGGAGGAGAACAAGAGAACAACGGAGTCTGAAATAGCTGCTCACTTAAATGATCTCGCTCGCCTCAATCTGCTAATTCCTGGGGATGTCAGTGCCCTAAATGATGTCATAATGGACTATTTCACATCCAGAGATGTAGATGAAGGATCTGATGATGAAGTTACCGAAGAGGAGGAGTCCGATGAAGGTATGCTAACGTTATTAATATTATTTTCGTGCGCTGTGTTTGCGTACACAATACAATGTATTGTACAATAAACAAGTAACGTTAGTGCTATCTAAACATGCAGTGATTAAAAGTTCAGAGACTATGCCCAGTATAAACAACAGAAAACTTACTTCACTAACTTAGGCCTACTTACTAAGTGGTTGCTGTCCTCTTCAGGACTAACTTTACCAGTAATCTTTACTAGTCTCCTTGTGTAGTGATACAGTGCTCTTAGTGCTCCTGACAGAGCTTTCTTTTTCTTCTTGAATTTTGCCACGCACCATTTTCATATAAATGTGATTTTCCAAACTAAAATGTTTTAAGATTTTCTAAAGCTAGCTTACGCAACGGGTAAAGTCATCTTTTCTCGAGGAGATATTGAAGCTGTTATGTATTATAAGTTGCTGAATATACTGTAATACACTCAGTGATTATTAATGTGCCTGATAAGAGTTGATTCTGAACAAATACAAAACATACAGAGTTTCTTAACTCTGCGACATACGTAACCTAGTCTAGTTATTTTTATTTTTATTATTATCACAAGTTTGTTGTTATAGGCCTACAAGTTTTAACAGGTCTTAGGTGCACTGTCCAGGTGAAATAGGTGATGCATTGTCAGGGTTGATGTATTAGGAGTGCATGTCTGGTTTAGCTATTTTTAAAACATTTAATATAGTCTAACAGTTATTTATGTGTCCTTTCTTATTTCAGATGATGACCATCCTATTATTGAAGATGTAGCACAGGTTTTACCACCAGCTGCAGTTCAAGATGATGATGAAGATGAAATTCAAGAGTTTGTATGTACTTGCAAACACAATGAATGATGTTCAACACGTTTTAAACAAGAGGAGCTGCAGATGATTCGTTGCTGTTACCTGGAAATGACAAGGGAAGAGCTAGATATTGCCATTTTAGCCAAACTCTCGTGTGGAATGCATCTCTCCCAGCTGACATCCTGTTTGCGAAAAAAAGAACAGACATCTCGAAAGTCCCAAAGAACTGATTTCTTTCACCATGGTGAGAAAATATGCAGGGATACATTCAAATATCTTCACACCATTGGGCAGGACAAGCTAAATGTTCTTATTAAGCATTACAAGGAGCACTGTGTTACTCCGCGCATCCATGGCAACAAAAAGCGTCAGCCTCCTAATGCACTTAAGAAAGATGACAATGTGTATGTTGCACATTTCATTTTTAACTATGCAGAAACTCATGGCATTCATCTTCCTGGGAGGGTACCAGGCTTTTGGAGAAGTGATTTGAAACTGCTCCCAACTAACTGCACAAAGGCAATGGTGTACTCCGATTACTGTGTGGCAGTTGCTGCGACAAACCGACGTGTGGTCTCAGTTGTTACATTTCGTCGCATCTGGCGGGAGGTTGCACCATTTATTGTCACAATGCGGCCAGCAACTGACTTATGTTGGACATGCCAAAAGTATCAAAAAAATATCAGTGAGGCTGCCAATAGGTCTGATGCAGAGAAGGCAGAGCTGCATCGTCTGGCCACAGATCATCTAGAGAAAGCTAGAATAGAACGTTCATACTATCAGCAACTTTGTAAGGATTCAAAAGCAAACTTGCCTGCTGAGTTAGAGTTAGGTCCACACATTCCTTGTAGCTTTGAGGGGATGACACATTATAGCATGGACTTTGCACAACAGATTCACTACCCCAGCAATCCCCTACAACCAGGTCCAATGTATTTTAAAACACCGCGTAAATGTGCCGTTTTTGGTGTAGCATGTGAGGCCTTGCCAAAACAAGTCACTTTCCTGTTGGATGAATCCATACAGACTGGGAAAGGTAGCAACTGTGTTATTAGCCTTTTGCACCATTTCCTTGAGAACTATGGATTGGGTGAAAAGCACATGCATCTCCATGCAGATAACTGTGCGGGGCAAAATAAGAATTCTTTTGTGATGTGGTATATTTTGTGGCGTGTCTTGACAGGTCGCCATGTGTCAGTCACAATGAGCTTCCTTCTTACTGGTCACACAAAGTTTTCCTGTGACTGGTGCTTTGGACTCTTTAAAAGAAACTTGAGAAGAAATAAGGTTGACTGTTGTTGTGGCAAAAATTCATTAAACAATCATCAACTGCGTAAGAGACACTCTGAGATTCAAATGATCATTAAAAAGTATTTTATTCTTGCAAGAAGGCCCAGTTGAGACACAGAAGTCACAAGTACAGTCTGTGAAACAAGTGCGACGACGAGAGGGAGGGCAGAGGAGCCTTTATACTGCTTTAAAGGTCTTCTGCTTACAGGTCCTTATCTAAACAAGGGAAGGTTTCTCTGCTAGTCATCTAATCCTGCTGAGTTTATTCTTACAAACTCACAAGTTCTAAATTGGACGGCCTCTGACCCTAGGGGTCAGAGGCCCCCTTTTTAATCTGCCTCCTCCTGACGTCTCACCTGTTTCCCAGTGTTTAAAAACACACACACATTAGTCATATGTTGGCAGACCACGTACAGTCCAGCAAGGATCATTTCAATGTCTTACTGAAATAAATGAAAATCAATACTGTAAATCAATGAAAATCAAAAATTCCCATTACAATTCCCCCTTTTTATCATTTACTTATACTTGATTAATCAAACACATCAAACCATAATAATAATAATTAAAATAAAATTAACCAAGTTTAAGTCTTACATCACACTTATACTTTTCATTTCTGATTTTCATATAACTGATCACTCTTCTTTAAACTTGTAGGAAACAGATTAAAAGGATATAAGCTTAGGCTGTTTTTGTAAGGATAGGCCCTTAATTTTGTAGCAAGCAAGTAAAGGTTTATATAAGGCCGGGCTAGGTGAACAAGCACTGTCATTGCACCCCCGACACTATAGATCGGACCCTCAGTCACCTCAATATAAACAAGGAATAGTGTAGGTTATATTAGTAGGAAAAAACATATCAATTCAACACCCCTGGTTGATTCAAGAAGCCATACAGAAATACAAAAAATAAACAAAAAGTAGATAAAAATCCCTCATTTCAAACCCTGTCCTTGTACGCCACCTCGTAACACGGATGACTGCTGCTTTAAACCCTCTTTACTGTACATATCATCGTCCTCAGAAAGAAAAAGAAGAAAAGAAAAAAACATACCCCAATTTACCACATTTCACTGTTGCTTCCGCTACTTGTATCACATTTCACATTTTTGTTCACCAGTTTCATCATCAGAATGGACTGTCATCTTCACCAATTGAACATTCATTCCTGCACTCATATTCACCCATGAATAACAAAATGATCAGAATAACACATACAATCATAACTCCTATACATTCAGCCTTTTCCATTAATCCACGCCCATCCACATATTTCCTAACCATTTTTTGCTAACTTTTAATTCAATCGGGCAATGGTTTTACTTAGTAAGCTCTATTTAATACCCTATTTAATAAAATCTAACCATAAGAGTCTTATGATTTTATCCATTCTATCCAATGTGGTTGTTAAAAATTAACTCTGACTTTTCCATTACAGACCGACCGTCTTTTTGCTTATGACCGTACTTCACATTATTGAATAGATTTTCTACTTTTCCTAAAAACATTTGCACCAATCAAATCATTAGATATCAATACTAAGCCCTAGTTTGATTTAATCAAATAAAATCATCAAAATCGTCACAAAACAAATTATTCTGCTAAACTTAAACCATTAGTTGGTCCACATCCTCCTCCAGGTGTGTTGATCATCTCGTTCGCCCCATGGACATTCCGTCTTCACCAGGGTGACTCTTTGCGAGTCGTTGCAATGGGCTCTCCCTCGCTGGCAAGGGAGGTACGTTACTAGTACGTCCTTGATCCCTCACTTTATGCTTCGCGTTGGGGTTGGTGTGTGGGGTCGCTGAGGTTTGTTGGTGTAGTCTTAGGTGAGAGGCTTGGACCCAGGTGTCTCACTCTCCAACCATTTTCTGATCATTACAAGATTTTTCCCTCAGATCACGACCACACCCCCACTGGAATGAACCATTTCCTGCCTGCTGTCACCTGTGAATGGAGACCTTCTGACTTCTGAATGACTTCTTACAGGGCTTTTACCCAATTAAACCCAGTGTCCTCCCAACATTTATCGTCCCACTGCGATTGCATTCATCAAATTTGAACCCCTTGGTATGGCAATTGTTACCATCCCCCTTTTGATGCATGATTCAACTCGTGCATCAATTTAACATAATGGTGTTTGGGTAAACTAACCCAAACATTGTCCTTCAGCCAAATTTCCCCCAGACATCTTTCTCTGCCTCTGAAACAAAACATTACGTAAGCCACAATCTCATCTTCTTATCTAATAATTTGAATGGCACTGGCCCTGAGTCTCATTGCTTTTCAGGCCTGTTATTTGGTCTCTTAAGTCAGTCATCTACAAACATTTTCCAATGTCAAAGTCATCAATTGTTTCTATAAGATCAGGTCATGGTGTACAGACTTGGTCAGTATCAGTCAAACAACATTCTCCTCCTTTGTTCAGTTCACAATATTCATAAATGTGAGGGGCTCTCTGGATAAGTTGAGATTGACTTAGCCAATGTGTCACTTTTGTTGTTGCCATCAAATCTGTACCATTTTCTCAACTCATAATGGATGGCGATCTGCAGCTTCACAATTCCAATTTACATAAATACTTAAACTGATCCAGAAAGTAATTCAAATCAACACCATAAATGACAAAATTACTGCCAGACGGAGCTTGATGACTAATCAACTTAAAACTTGCCCCGTGTTCTGTCTTGTCTTTTCATCAGATTTTTGCTTCTTTCAAATTTGTCATTTTCCTTAACCCATCTGTAATGATAAAACTCATTCCAGAGGTTAATGACACAATATACACCAAACATGAATTGACACTCATAAAACACACAATGCTGTCACCATCCAACACACACACATACCTGACTATGAACCGTTCATATTCTCATATTCATATCTTTGATTTTAACTCTAAAAATATTAAAATTTTAAATAAGATTTTAAACATCTCATTTTCCTGTAGCTTTTATCTAATTTTACATGGTCTCTTAACCAGTTTCAAAGCACGTCTATTCATTATTCATTTTCTCTTAGAAAAGTCAGCTGGGTTGTTTTTGTTCATTATCATTATTTTGCTTCAGCTTGCTTTAGCAGGCTGATAACAGAAAGACAGACAGTGTACCATCCCTTCCTCAACTCAAGCAGTCTCTTTCACTATACATAAACAATCTTTTCAACAGCCTCCTAAGACTGTAACTAAAAACAGTTCCATGCTGGTGGAATGCTCTCCCCACCCTCATCCGGAATGCAGAATCCCTGACAACATTCAAAAGACAGCTGAAAACCCATCTCTTCCGTGAGCACTTAACCTTATAAAAAAATAAATAAAAAAATTAAAAAAAAATCCTTTCCCTTTGAAACATCACTTATCAGGCTTATGCTACTCTGAATAATACCTGAACTTCGTATTTTGAGCACTTCTTGCGTTGTTGTTGCTTTTGCCTCTTTATGATGATTCGCTGAATTTTTGTCCTAATTTGTAAGTCGCTTTGGATAAAAGCGTCTGCTAAATGACTAAATGTAAATGTAAATGTAACTAAATTAATCATAGTCTAGAACCCTTAATAGTTCACAAATGTTAAAATACAAATGTTTAACTCAAATTAGTACCATTACAACAATCTAAAATACATTATGCTATGAGCATTTCTAAGGTTATCTTTAGTTTAAATACTCAATTCACCTAACCTTTGTTATCCAGAAATTTCTCTTAACTCATCACAAGCTGTCTTCATCTTTAGCCACCACCATGTCTAACGACCTTCAGGAGTTAAAACTATCTTACAGACATATTATTTCAATATCAACATTTCTATATTTTTTTTTCTTGCCCATAAGGCAACCAGCATCATGTTCCTGAAATAAATTAAGTTTTGTTACTGTCTCCACAACAAATAATGACAATCACCTCATGGTCTCAGCTGGCTCTTGAAAGCCCATTCCCATTAGCTCTTAATCTATAATTTTCTTCTCTTCAGGGTGTTGTCCCCTGGCATAGTTGCAGACACTTGTCATAATGAAAAACAAGCCATACAATGAATGCGGTTTCTCGTTAGTGGTATAGAGGAACTCACATTTTCTGGGTCAGACTGCCGTAACTCCTCACAGCTCATCTCCCCTCTCAATGATCTGCTGATGCTGGTGGCCTCAGTCATCCGCTGCACTCTCATACCCATCTCACATAAAACACCTCCATCAGGAGATGCCCAGTGTCTGCGTGACCCCCTGCCTTAGGTTGACCTCTGGCCAAAGGTTCTTACCCGTCCTTGAGTAGTCACTTCGTGCACACTGGTAACCGCTCTTTCCCATCACAAAATCAGTTTTCTTCAACAGACTCAGTTGTTTTCTGGAGCTTAGGAAAGGCACATTCAAGAGTCACCAGAGTACTCTGGACTGCCTAATAGTGTTAACACAGGGAGACAGGTTAATAACAACAGTATTTAATCACTTAAATCTTTTAAACATTTTCAAATCAGCAAAATCGCAATACTGAGCTTACAGTATACTCAGTGAATTTAGTTATCACAACATCCATTCAGTGTACTGTTACATCTGTAGCCGGAGCCATCGGCCCTGTTTCATGGTGGAGGCTAAAATCAGACAAAGAAGTTACTGGCCCTGAATTAAACTAGTCAAAAATGTCACTTCTATCGTTTAAGACTTCTTTAAAGTCATTCAGTTTTACTTTTAAAACATTTACAAATTTCCCTTTAAATGTATGAAATCTGAACTGCCTGTAGCATGATTTCTTTTAACATCTCCATGTCTATGGTTTTCAACTAAAACACTGTGCCTTACTATAAACAGCTTATTATCATTTATGACACAGGCTCAGATAACAGCTTTTAGCTGACATTGAATGAGAGAGAGACTCTGAAGCATATAGGACTGGTACACTGCATTCTCATAAACTTCTAAAATCAAACCTTATCTACCATCTTTTAACTCTAGCCCAGCGTAAGGCATCTTTGCCAGAAATGACATGCATTTTCAAATAAACATAATTTTTATATTTGTCTTTTGCCCACATCAGGGAATTTAGACATTACAAATTTCCACTCAGATTTTGTCTCTGGCTGTTTCAGCCACAGCACACACCAGATTCAGATAAGCAAACTGTTTCAGCCGATCACAAGCTTATCTTTTGAAAGCAAAACATCAGCTCCTAGTTCTTTCATGGTCAACACTATTCCTCCACGTTCAAAACACTAACAATCTGTTTGTTTAATCAGATGCCTTTCTACACATTTTACATTTAGCAACTATTAATCCAGTAATACTGCTTCTGCTTATTTGATCACATTTCATCTCAATTTTAGTTGTCAAGTTCCCAATTACTTCAATGTTTTTCTAGGAGTTTATAAATCTGAAATTAGGATTCACACTAACTTTGAGGAGGCTAGCACTCTCCACTTGTGATTCATCTTTTGCAGTTATCATTGTAAATAATCTGTGAGATTAGTCTCTCTATATCATCTAAACCCTTTTGTAACCCCCTTCAGTCAACGGACACGGACACAAGGCGTTCTCTTTTACGGGCATTTATTGGTCAAACCATGTCATCCTTAATGCCATCAAACATGCCGTGAGAACTAAATAAAACATAAAAATCACATAAGTTACAGAAATAAGAATATTCTCACAGAGAATAGCACATTAAATAAATAAACAACACAACGTTAGATAGACTGTTAATAAACCATCTTAAATTGATAATTACACATTGAAAGAACTATGCATACCTCATTGACCACGTTAACTCCAGGGAGTGAAAAACAGGTAACAAAGGCAACTTCTCTTCTGTGCGTCTCTCGATAAACTTACAAATGTAATGACATTACCAAAAACTTAACGAGCCGCAGTTAGCTCGGCTTGCGCTACATGCTCCGATGCTGGTGTGACATCAATAAAGGTCTGAACCAACCGAACCTCAGAACAATAGTTCTGCTATACAAGCCTACATAAACAAGTCAGCTTGTACACATATTTCAAAGTAAAAGAAATGCAGATAAATATAAATATATTATGATATATTTAAGCGTGGTTACTTATTAAATTAAAACTATTATTTTATGGAACTTAAATTATGCAACTGTCTCTGCTGGCAGCTACACCTTTTAAAGTGTTCCATTAAAACACAATCAACCCTTTCGTTACTTTTATGTATTTTGCAACTCATATTTTGTAATCTGTAATTTTACATCAACCTGTATTCATCAATTCACTAGCTCTTTCCTTCAAAAGGATTCCCTTAAGACTTAAATCTTTCAACCTTCCTTTAACTTTCCATCTTACGACTTCCATCTATCAACTTTCCTTTAACTTTCTTTTCTCCCTTATTTACTTGCACGTTCTTTTCACTTTCTTTAGCACTGCGTTCACATTCTTAGTTCTTTCTCAGACGAAAACTTTAATATCGTCATTTAAATACTGTTCTACCTTCAAACCCACATTAATACACGTCACTTTCTCATTATCACTTTCCTTTACACCTTCTGAGTGGGCATTTACAGTAATGGGCTAAATGCCCTGCTGACCATAATTAAAACACTCTCTTTGCCTATAGTTTGATCACTATGAGCTTGCAAACGGCTCCAACTTACTGCACACCCTTGAAGCAGTGTGTCCCGATCAGGAATGTAAACAGAAGCACTGATAAGCAGTTCTCTGTATTCTTTTACAGTCCACCAGTGGCGGATTCAATCACAACAGCCAAATCATAATCTTCATCATTATTATTGGCAGCACATTAATTTCCATAAGTTGCAAAGAAAATCACTCAACATATTCTAAGGGGTTTTCACTAAACATTTTCTTTTTTAACTTCACATTTCTTTGAAGTCAGAGCTTCAGAGCACAGCTGCTTACAGCGTTTGCTCTCTTCTATCTCACTGTTTCTTTCAGGACTCTTCATAAAGTATACAAATTTGAACTATATGCCATCAATTTCATTAAAAAACTGGTTTGAAACAGCATTCCTCTATCAAATGGTTAGTCTGCAGATTCAACTTAATGTTATCATTATTTTCTCAGTCAAAAAAAACAAAATATCATATTACTCATATCTCAATCCCTAGAGTGCACAGACAGCCATTATAGATGCTTGCTTCTTCAACTCTTGTTATGAAAATTCTCTAGACATCACTATTTTACCACTAAAATATATTGTACCCCATTCTGCTTAAAGGTGAACTAAGTAACTTTTTTTACCTTAACTGAACAGCTTCGGAGTCATTGGAATGGTTATATTACTTATTTCGGGTTGAATGGTGGTCGTTTCGCACCCCCCTGGTGCCCGTGAGCGGAAAATACGCACTTGCAACTTTGAGCCGGCGGGCCGCCGGCCGCTGCGCCAGGAAGTCTCGCGTGATATCAGGTCTCGCGATGTAAACAATTGCTTTACAGCCAAAAGAAATCTGCTAAAATGCTGTCATTATTGCGCTCCCTCACGCTGTCCGAACCCGAATGAAGAAGACGTTTGAAAGAATGTCCCATCTGCTTTGATGTCGTTGATCTATAGCCTCTGGTGTCTGAGAATCACCAACGAGCTTTTACAACAGTGTTGTCAAATATCTATTCCAAAGCTGTGGGGGGAGCTCTAGAGAGAAACCTGCGAGCAAAAAGCGAGAATACAGCGAAGAAATCCCGAAGCTACTGAGTGCTGCTTTAATAAAACCTTTGTTCATTCCTCATCTTTATATCACTTAATTTGACTTGCATGCATTTTGCCCATAATGTTTCTTCATTTGACAGAAAAACTGGTGTACAAAACCTGTTGGGTTTGCTCTGAGCTGACCCCATGGCGGCTGCTTTTTTTCTTTACACTATTTCTGTGGATTTCCAGTTGCGCGCTTAATTCTGTTAGACGTCTCTCAACAGATCTGATTTTCTCCCAAATCAGCCGGGGATCGCACTTCGGAGCGTTCAATTACCGCTTATGCAATATCTTTCACTGGAGGACGTTCCCGTGATCAATTGTTTTAGCTCTGTCAATTAACGTGCTCCGAATGCTCGGGTGATTGCCGCTTTACTCAATATCTTTCCCTGGAGGACGTTCCAGAGAGCAATTTTTCTAGCTCAATCCTATTCACAAGTGCTCAGTTTCGCTTTGGAAATATCTAAACCTCCCCTGAATTTGCAATTTCCACGTTCAAAACATCTTGCCACTTGTACCACAGCTATAGCTTAATTTCCAAACACAGCCGTCATAGTTCACTCATTTTAAATCCCCCAAAAGAAAAGAAATTTAGCTGTCTCTTACCAGAGATATTCTGTTGCCACTCGGATTCGTTTTCTTAATTCCAGTGGTTGCTTCCTCCGGACCCCGGCTGAACGGCCACTCGTCCCTCAAAACTGTTCGGGGTAGGGCTGTGACTCTTAGTCCAGGAGGCCAATTCACTGTCCGCTCTCGGGTCCGAAGGGCACATCCAAGGAATCCCACTGTTCTGACACCAATTGTTGTGGCAAAAATTCATTAAACAATCATCAACTGCGTAAGAGACACTCTGAGATTCAAATGATCATTAAAAAGTATTTTATTCTTGCAAGAAGGCCCAGTTGAGACACAGAAGTCACAAGTACAGTCTGTGAAACAAGTGCGACGACGAGAGGGAGGGCAGAGGAGCCTTTATACTGCTTTCAAGGTCTTCTGCTTACAGGTCCTTATCTAAACAAGGGAAGGTTTCTCTGCTAGTCATCTAATCCTGCTGAGTTTATTCTTACAAACTCACAAGTTCTAAATTGGACGGCCTCTGACCCTAGGGGTCAGAGGCCCCCTTTTTAATCTGCCTCCTCCTTACATCTCACCTGTTTCCCAGTGTTTAAAAACACACACACATTAGTCATATGTTGGCAGACCACGTACAGTCCAGCAAGGATCATTTCAATGTCTTACTGAAATAAATGAAAATCAATACTGTAAATCAATGAAAATCAAAAATTCCCATTACACTGTTTAGATGATATTGCCTAAGTAGTTGAAAGATCAAGTCCATCTGGGGTCAATGTACCGTGTCTTTGTGGTAAAGAGGATGGTACTGTTCTTGTACCAATGTATGAATGGAGCACATTCTTGGGTACATATTTCAGAAAATTAGACAACATTAAAAGCTATCAACATTTCTCATTCAGTAAGGGCTCCACACTTGTCACAATGAAAAAATTCCTAAACAGTGATGAAGTTTCCCAAGACTTGGGCAAAAATGACATAAACTTGGATGCTCTTGCTCTTGACCCAAATGCATTGCCTTGTCAACTCCATCCAAAGGGCCTTGATGCTAAAAGGCAACAGTATCTTTACAATGAAATAAGGGAATTTGTGAGTGAGGACAAACAGAACTTGGTTTGTCCCCTCCCTCAGGCTGTAAATAATAGTGAACTGTAGGTGTCTGAACTTGCAAGTCTTTTACAGTTGTAATATATGTATATAATGGTGTGTGTCATTATTAAAGTGTAAATTCTGCAATAATATGTATAGATATTAAATATTTGTATAGACTTCAACACTAAATGTTTTTTATTTTATTTATAAGAAAAAATCCAAGGCACTTGAGTAATTCGTTTTTAGAAAAATATTAATTGTTAATAAAGTATGTAACTTTGTAACGCTCTTTTATAAACAGAAAATGAGTTAAAAAGTGAATATATTGAACTTCATAAACAGATTGTAAGTGTTGTGTGTTCCTTGAGGTCAAAGTGACCAATTTGTATCTTTTACAACATGTACAGTGACTAAATTAAGTCTTTTACCACAGTAAAATGACTTTTACTTGTGATGCCTGACTGTTGTGCATTTATTTTCATTGTCTCTTTAACCCCGTAACTGTCAGTCCCCTTTTTGAGAATAGATGTGAAAATGCATTATCCAAACTTAAAAGGTTGTAATTCAAGTTTGATTTTGGAATTTTATTTTAGATTATTGAGGAAGTGAAAGCACTTTATAAAATGAAAGAATGAAAACGTTTTGGAAGTTTAAATGTACGGCAAATCAAATGTACTGTACTAAATATTTATTTTATATAACCAAAATAATTCATTAATATAACATACATATATTAATTCATATACAAATAAAAGCCATATATCTAACCAAGGTATGTTCCAAATTTGAAGTTGATGTCACAAAAATGTAAGTTCCTATGAGATTTTGTTTAGGCGCTGTACCAAAAATATCTACCGGGTGTCACACACATTCCATTGAATTTTGTTTGATGCATTCTCCTTTAACAAATTAATACATTTCTGTCCAAATATCACTTATATCACAAAATATGGAACATTGAGACATTTCTGATGATATGTGATTTGTTAAGGTTAGAAAAGGTTACAGAAAGATACATTTTGTAATATGAAAACTGACAGCCCAATAGGAGAGGAAACCACTAAAAGAATTTAGAGTACCGTTTCCATGGTAACACAATGTCCAATTCCAAAACGGTTTTCACAGTATGAATGTTTAGTTTGTAAGCTTTCAAATGATACCTAATTTATGATAATTACTAAAATGTGTGATATGAAGAAAAAGGCAATAAAAAAAAAGAGTGCCAAACGTCCCGACGGTGACAGTTATTAAAGGGATAGTTCACTTTGAAAAAAAATTTTGGTATGTTTTAGCTTACCTCAAGGGCATCCAAGATGTAGGTGTCTTTTTTTCCGCAGTAGTTTCAATTTTGATATTTTTAGGTCAAACCGTTCTTGTCTGTCAGTCATATAATGAAGGTCTATGGTCACCGCCTCAAAGAGCATGCACAGAGTCCAAATTAAAACAATTCCCCATCGTCCAAATTAAACAATTCCCCATCGTAAGTACACATTGATGGCCTAAGACACGAAACGAGCGGTTTGTGTGAGAAAACGAACAGTATTTATATCGTTGTTACCTCTTATACACAGCCACGTCCAAGTGATCTGAGAGCGCGGGCGGTTATAGATATATACACTAGATGTCGCCTTGGCTACGGTTTCATTCCAATGAACTGCAGTAGCCAAGGCGACTTCTATTGTATATATCTATACCCGCCCGCGCTCTCAGATCACTTGGACGTGGCTGTGTACAAGAGGTAACAACGATATAAATACTGTTCGTTTTCTCACACAAACCGCTCGTTTTGTGTCTTAGGCCATCAATGTGTACTTACGATGGGGAATTGTTTAATTTGGACGATGGGGAATTGTTTAATTTGGACGATGGGGAATTGTTTTAATTTGGACTCTGTGCATGCTCTTTGAGGCGATGACCATAGACCTGCATTATATGACTGACAGACAAGAACGGTTTGACCTAAAAATATCAAAATTGAAACTACTGCGGAAAAAAAGACACCTACATCTTGGATGCCCTTGAGGTAAGCTAAAACATACCAAAATTTTATTTCAAAGTGAACTATCCCTTTAAACTTGTTTTTCTCAAAATTCCGTTCCAGAAAATCATAGCGATCGGCCGACTTCAGATAAACATAACTTTTGCTACCAACAAGCTATGATAAAAATAAAAACAGATTTGGAAAGGGCTTGATACCAGCTTCCATATTATATCAAAACCTGTAATAGGTAAAATTTCACCATGTGGTGGGTTTTCCCAGATCGCATCACAAATGTCTTAACAGTCAATCGGGAATATTTTAAAACGAGCCGTTCATTAATAAACACGCAAAATCGCTGCGAAAATACAGACCGGAAGTCAAAAGACAACGAGTGCAGCGCTGAAAAGGTGCGGGGCTACATAAGGTCTATTCACGTTATTTTCCATGACAACAAGGGCGACGCCATTACGCTCATTTTGTCATCTTACTTCCGGCTGAGCGGGACTTCAACTTCCGGCTGAAAGGACCTACGCTAGTTTCTAGCGTAATTCTATAGTTGTAACGGTAAAATATGTTAAGTATTATATGCTCAGTTAGGGGCTGCCATAACAATTGGATTAAGAGGATAGAACAATTTAACCAACGGTGTTACGAACACAATGTAAAGCGATCGGATTGTTGTGGTGTACTTTATGATTTACACCCACCACCACCTCAAGACGACGAGGAGGAGCACCTGAGGCAGTGGCGGAAGGCGCTAAACTTGAAGTGCTCACCCAAGCGCTCTTATGTGTGTTCGTACCATTTTATGGACGGGGAGCAGACTGACGAACGAACACCCTTACCCAGAGTAAAGGCTCGGCTACGATGTTCTGGTAAAGAAGTCCCGACGGGTGCTGAACAGGTTGTCAGATTCAGGTAAGCTAACGTTAACTTACCTAACTGTTGTTTCCTAACTTACCTATCTATGTGCTTGTTAGCCTAACGTTAGATGAAGTCCGTTCTATGAATACATTTAAGATTAGTAACGAGCCGTTCACAAAATACAACGAATCTTGCATGATTACCATTGGTGAAAAGGAGAGATGCATTAAAAACGAGACACACAATCTCCTTACTCTACGTAGGTCAATATCAATATCTGAGTGAGAGATGTAGCTAGCTGGCCTCCTTACAGGAATAATGTGAGCTATTGTAAGACTTAATGTACCATAATATATTGTACTATCGTGAATATTCATTCATTCTTTATTTCAGACCCTTAGGTCCATATCACAAAGTAAACGAAATGTAAGAAATATGACATATAGGTGATATATGTCATATTTTGGTGTAGCCAAACATGACACCTATATGTCATATTTCTTATATTTCGTTTACTTTGTGATATGGACCTAAGGGTCTGAAATAAAGAATGAATGAATATTCACGATAGTACAATATATTATGGTACATTACAGTCTTACAATAGCTCACATTATTCCTGTAAGGAGGCCAGCTAGCTACATCTCTCACTCAGATATTGATATTGACCTACGTAGAGTAAGGAGATTGTGTGTCTCGTTTTTAATGCATCTCTCCTTTTCACACTGTTCTAAGTATGAGTGCCATCATAAATTCATTCTCATGATCTATTTTAAGTATTAATGTCAAAATGTTTATGGTTACTTCCATAGAACATCGATGAGCATCAGTGTTGCAGTGGACAACTGTGAGGATGATCACAACCACATGCCCCAGACCTGTGATGCAGAAACACAATGGGAGGATCCATCTGTCTCTGACCACAACTATGCTCCAAAATCTCAACTCAACCTGAAGCCACCTACATCTGAAATGGGAACACAATGCGTTGAGCCAGTGCCATAGTACATAACTCTGCTGAGAAACAACCACCATTGTCAGCTCTACACAGGGTCGACATTGGATGCGTTCCATTCAGTTGCCGAGCACCTTACCAGTTCATACACCAACAGCTTTCAGCTACACACCTGGGATCAGCTCCTGATGACTCTGATGAAGCGGCGTCTTAAAGGGTTAGTTCACCCAAAAATGAAAATTCTGTAAGTAATTACTCACCCTCATGTTGTTCCAACCCCGTAAGACCTTTGTTCATTTTCGGAACACAAATTAAGATATTTTTGATTAAACTGAGAGCTGTCTCACTCCTCCATTTTTTTTCCCTCAATTTGTGTTCCGAAGATGAACGAAGGTCTTACGGGGTTGGAACAACATGAGGGAGAGTAATTACTGACAGAATTTTCATTTTTGGGTGAACTAACCCTTTAATTTATTGCAGGGTGATCTTGCTGAAAGGTTTGGTGTTTCTCAGTCCACTGTAAGCAAGGTGATTTTGCGTTGGCTTGACATCATGGAGGAGAAGTGTTTCAGAGAGCAGTTTCCAAACACAACATGTAGAGCACAATATATCAAAATATCGCAAATGTATATATCGCAATATGCATAATTTTTTTTTAGCTTTAATAAGCTTTAATCAGTTTATATAATTCATACAGTGAAAAACTAAGCAGTGTTTTACTTTTACATTTGATTATTCAGTTTCTGTTGTTAAATAGACCTAATGTAGGATAACCTGAACCCCTAAACCCCGTGGTTTACACTGATGTTAAAATAACACTTCTTATCTACAGTAAAACACTGATGTTCACTTTCACAAGTTGAAGGGATGTTTTCTTGTTACAAAAAGAATGTGAAACACATATGTAGGTTATATAATTTTAAATCTAATTTAAGTTAATTTTATATACTTTTAAGCATTATCGTATCACATATCGAATATCGCATTGTTTAATGAGTTATTATCGCATATCGCATTTTTCTTCAATATCGTGCACTTAATAACTTCTTCCAGGCAATGAAGTAATGGCAGACAGAGGCTTCACCATTACCGATCTCCTCTATGAAAGGAAGGTGAAACTTGTCCTTCTTCTGAATCTTGTAAAACAGATTTTACCTGTTATGAATAGTTATTTTTATAAACCTTTACAATGTGCCCAGATTTTACCTGTTGTGAATAGTTGTTTTTATAAACCTTTACAGTGTGAGCAGATGTTACCTGTTATGAATAGTTGTTTTTATAAACCTTTACAGTGTGCCCATATTTTACCTGTCAGTCATTTATTATTAAACCATATAATGTGAGCTCTGTAGATTCCCCTTAAAACTTAAATGATTTTTCTAGTTAGAAGGAATAAGTCACGTCAAGTTTGCAAATGAATACCATCTTGGTTTATTACTTATGAAATGTAAATGGTGAAATGTATCTACATGAAGTTCAGCAGAAGGTGTCTCTAGCTTCCTGAAAACATCAAACACTTCTTACAGCTGATTTTATACAACTTATTTAATCATTCATATTTAACCAATTACCTAATCTCCTATCCTTAACCCTAAATATTCTCATTCCTTCTTATTTACAAATAATTTTTCATTGCTGCTCCATCAACTCCTGACCGGACGTAGTTAAATATTCCCATAGGTTAACGTTACCTCTGGCCACGTTAACAATGACGATGGATGAGACAATGTGAGACCAACTGATCGTCGTACGAAGTTTTCTCCGTGCTCCCAATTTAAAACATTTACGGTATTAACGTTATTTGTCATTTTGATAAAGTTTTGGCTAACTATAAACAATCTTCTAACTACTGAAATAGCTACCGGATGTGCCGTGTCAGTTTAGCGGAAGTCGGATGACAAAATGCGGAAGCGCGAAGTATTAAAAGTGGGCGGGGCGGAATAAGGTGAATACAATATAATTTTTTTCTGTAACATTCTGGATGCTGTGTTCTCCATTGATGTATTGTCCAATAAATGATCTGTACTGCTTATTTTATTGACTGGTGTGTGTAAGATCTGAAAGCATTGTTTGATTTTGAGAACAGGCAAAATGGTTTTAAAGCATTTGTTTGACTTTGCAAGAAGTTTGTAAATTTGGATTTGTGTTTAGTGTTGTGAGAAAATGGGTGAAGGTTTCAAGAAATGTGTCTTAGCAATTGTGGAAAACTGTAAATTTGCCTTGACACCCACTAGCTCATCTTACCCCTAGTGTTGGGAAGGTTCCCAACAAAATCATCCTCACTGCTTGACGAATCCATTTTAGACAGATTGCAGCCTAAGCTTTTGGCGAAAATGAGGATTGATGTAATTGGCAGACGTGGTGCGCTGCAAATTCAAACAAGAGAACCAATCAAAAGCTTCAGAATAGCATCGCTACTAAACGGCCTTTAAATGGCAGGAGGCATTGTGCACATCAAAAACAGGCAAAGCAACAAAATATTCATATTCAACATAACCTAGCTTATACAGAAAATATTCAGATGTAACCCCCTTTGTAATCATTAACATTTTCATAAGTAACTGTAATTACACAATATTTCAGTTACTGATTAGAGTTACATTTATTTTGTAATTGAATTACGTAACTCCTTTACATGTGACTAGTTTCTCCTCACCACTGCTTACCCCACTCTCCCCTCCCGCCAGAAAGAGAAAGTACAGAAAGTACTTGAGAGCAAACGATATAACCACACATACATTACTGAGCCTGATGCAATGCAACGCTCAGCACTGGAGTGCATGTGGGGGGGGAAATGGTTTGTTCTGTTAACCCAGTTCTGTAACCCAGTAACTCAAAGTGTTAAAGCTCAAATGGTAGGTCATTCTCTGATAGGATCAAAGATATCAGCAAAAACATTGCTTAAGATAATAAAATACAACTATGGGGATATAATCATATAGCTAGGATAATAAATAGGCTTATTGATTTCTGCAAGGAACAAAACACTTCCCATATCTTTTGTTGTTGCCATCAAAGGCTGTGTGTCCAATCAAACTCTTTTTATTAAAATAAATGTCCAATCAAACTTTATAACATAAATGAATAAATTAAATTAATTTATTTTAAGGGCTTCTATTTTCGATAAATGTTTTTGTACTGACTGTGTCGGGTTGTCACCTGATGTCTAATGAATTAACCAAACGGCAACCTCCCCGTCTCTCTCTTGAAACCAACACGGAAGTGAATTAAACAGCAATTCATCAACTGGCCGCTTGAGGCTGGCTGCAAAAGTGAGTCAAATCTGCATCTCCCCCATGTTGAAATGCCCAACTTTACAGCAGGAAAAAACAAACATGTTTACAGCCTGGAGCAAAAAGTGGCTTTGGTAGGCCTACAGCTAATTTTGCCCTTAATGACAAATGTGAGGGGGGTGAATTTTTTTATAAGTCATCCGTTTAAATGATATTAAGCCTTAAATTTCTGCATAATTAAGGGTGTCCACTTTTGAGTGAATGGATTCCATTGAGTGGATTCCCGCTGCTGTGGTCATTAGTCATCATTAGCCGTTTGTCTGCTGTCTGTTAGCCGTCACTTTACCTCAGCTAATTGTCTGATGTAGTTCTTTGTAGTTCTCTTACGAGAGGTTCTCTCATATTGCGTAAGTAGCTTACGCTGCGGGAAAGTCATCTTTTCTCGAGATCTGAAGCCAAAAAATTATCCTTAATTTTTATAATTTTGTCAACGCAGTGCAGCAGCACGCAGACCTGGGGCAGGCTTCAGCGACGCTCTCCGCATCGCTGGACTCTGAGGAAGCCGCCGCCGTTGAAACAAGCGACCAGCACGCCGAGGATATCAGCCCGAGGAAGCCGGTCGTCTTCGCCGCCTTCAGCCTTCCCTGCCTGCTCCGCTATCCGGCGGATTATATCCTTCTTTGCTCTGTGTTGTGTGTGTTTGTGTGTTTGCCCCGCGACACACTGCATCTAAAAGAGCGCGAGGCGTTGTTGCAAATGCCTCGCTCCTCCTGTGGCTCGTGCAGAGCCCCGCTCAGCGACAGCGACCGCCATGTGATCTGCGCTCTCTGCCTGGGCCTCGACCACGCAGCCCTCGCCCTTACTTCGGGCGGCTGCGAACTCTGCGAGGAGATGCCGATGTCGACCCTGCGGGCTCGACTCGCCTTGTTTGACCCTCCTCCTGCCTCTCCGTCTGCCTCCACCGCGCCGTGTAAGAAGAAACGCGCGCTCAGAGGCCTCCGGAGCCGGATGCAGTAGCTGAGCGCTCGCCGGAGCCCCTCCCGTGAGCCTCGCTATCTCCTTCTCCCCCCCACCTCCCGACGCGCAGCGGCCGGCTTTCGCCCGAACTGCCGTCGCCTCAGGGGATGAAGCAGACAACGCTGCTATCATAGACAGCTGCTCACCCCCCCCCCGTCAAGCCGCGCAAACGGCGCCGCTCACAAGGGATGTCAGAAATGGACGGTCTCGGGCTATAGCTTCCTTTACGTTACAAGAAAGCTACCCAAATGAACAACAAACGATGTCACAGCACATGATGACATCTTCCCGCTCTCTCTCCCTTTGTTCGAGCCGCGCAACTGCGGCGTTCTCAAGGGATATCAGAGCGGACGTCACAAGCGACGCTCTGTCATATGCTCGCGCTAACTGAAAGCTTATGTGTGCCCCTGTGGCTCAGTGGCAGAACATTAGGCTTTCGCGCCAGAGACCCGTGTTCAAATCCGGCCCTGGCGGCAGATAAAAAAAAAAAAAAAAAAAATTCTGTTTGCTTCTCCGAGCTCGCGGCCAGCTTTCTTACATACAGAAAACGAACCCGCATCTCACACCCTCCCGCTCACAAGGATGGTGCTTGAGTATTTATGAGTGTCTAAACATATGAGCCATCAAAGCGCCCAGCTCTGTCAGTCCCCTTACAAGAGGCTACTGCAGCAGCTTACATCGCAGCCAACGAGCCAGTAACACAACTCGCTCGCCTGCACACAAACGCCATTTTTAAGGCGGCCCAGATAATCTCATAAGAGTATAAATTCGGGTTGTCCGGCTCACGCCGAAGGTGTCATAAGTGTAGAAAATGTGCCCACACCCTCGTGCTCACTGCTACACACAAACACGGTTCCCCTGGTAACGCGCTCAGAGTGCACTCTCATAAAGCGGGCACGCGCCGCTCGAGTGATAAGCGTAGAGAATGTGTCCACGACTCTGTGCCCACACCTACCCACTGCCCGCTCTGCCACACAGTTACCCCGGGTTGCAGACCCTCTAAAGCTCTCAAACACTGGCCGTGTGACAAATGTAAGCCCTGCGCCCGCTCACGAGTGCGCGCACTTACTAACAAACACGATACCCCTCATGCCGCTCTCGCGACACGGGTTCTTAACAGCGAAATGTGCCCCATCCATAAAGATCAAGCCGTCATACGCTGTACAGCCAGTCACTACTGTCTACCAGCCCCCGTGTTCAAGCACCGGTGGCGCGTGCGCCGCCCCATCTTCTCTGATACAGATACAGGAGACCATTCGACCCCTAGCTATGCGTGCGGAAGCATGGGAAGCTATCCAGGGCATGTCAGAATGGGTGCTTAACACTATAGAACACGGCTATTCGCTTCAATTCGCTCGCCGTCCCCCGCGCTTTTTAGCACGGACGGAGACAAAAGTGAATTCAGAAGCAGCGCATCTGCTTCATGCAGAAATAGCAAAGCTGCTGCACAAAGGGGCTATAGAACAGGTCCATCCTTCTCTGAGCGAGTCAGGCTTTTACAGCCGAGAAGGACGGAGCACTAAGACCTATTTTAGATCTGAGACATTTGAACAAAGCCCTCATGAGACGGCCGTTCAAAATGATCACAACCAGACAAATCCTCGCGCAAATTCGCCCAGGAGACTGGTTTATCTCTCTCGATCTGAAGGGCGCGTACTTTCAGATCCAGATAACACCCCGTCACAGGCCATTCTTGAGATTCGCCTTCGACGGTCGGGTATATCAATACACAGTCCTGCCGTTCGGCCTGTCTTTGGCACCCCGTACATTTACGAAGTGCATGGACACGGCTCTCGCTCCCCTCAGAAGACGGGGAATGCGTATACTGAACTATCTGGACGACTGGCTTATTCTGGCGCAGTCAGAGACAGAGCTTGTGTCTCACAGAACAGCGCTTCTCAGCCACTTGGAAAACCTGGGTCTCTCGGTTAACTGGACCAAGAGCTCATTATCGCCCCGCCAGTCAATCTCCTTCTTGGGATAGAACTGGACTCGGTGGCTATGACGGCCAGATTATCGGAGCAGCGCGCGCGCCGCATCCGTCATCTCGCCGCATCCTTCCAGGTGGGCAGCCAGGCTCCGCTGAGGACATTCCAGCGAATCCTGGGGCATATGGCCTCAGCTGCAGCAGTGCTTCAGCTGGGCTTACTGCGCATGCGCCCGCTTCAACGCTGGCTGGAAGCGCGCGTGCCTCACCGAGCCTGGGCGGCCGGCGGCTCGCGAGTCAGGGTGAATCAAGGCTGCATTTCAGCCCTACAGCCCTGGCTGGCAGCCGAATGGTATCGCACGGGAGTGACGATGGGAGCGATCTCGCACCGGAAGGTTGTCTCGACAGACGCTTCCAACCAAGGTTGGGGAGCGCTCTTCGAAGGCAGACCGGTCTATGGCCGCTGGTCAGACCAGGAGAATCTCCTTCACATAAACTGTCTAGAGATGCTCGCGGTCGAGAAAGCGCTCAGGCACTTCCTCCCAGTCCTCCAAGGTCACCATGTTCTAGTCCGCACAGACAATACATCAGTAGTGGCCTACGTGAACCGCCAGGGCGGCGTCAGATCCAAAATGCTCTGCACCCTGGCGGAACGCCTCCTCGTGTGGGCTCAGCACTCACTGCGCTCGCTGAGAGCCGCGCATGTGCCTGGGCACCTGAACGAGGGTCCCAACAGACTGTCCAGGGACAATGTTCCCCCTGGGGAGTGGTCCTTGCATCCCCAAACAGTCCAGTCACTGTGGCGCCGTTTCGGCAAAGCGAAAGTCGACCTCTTTGCGTCAAAAGACAACGCTCACTGCCCAAAGTTCTTTACGAAGAACGAGGACGCTTTGGCCCAGACCTGGCCCAGCGGCCCACTATATGCCTTCCCGCCGGTCTCTCTGTTGCCACAAGTCATCAGGAGAATCAGGGAAGCGCGCCACACGGTGCTCCTCATAGCCCCGTACTGGGAGAACCAGACTTGGTTCCCGGAGCTAATACAGCTGGCAGACACAGTCCCCTGGCCGATTCCGGCGAGAAGAGACCTTCTCTCTCAAGCCCGCGGCTCGATCTGGCATCCCCATCCAGAGCGCTGGTCTCTGCATGCATGGAGACTCAACGGATACCCGTTGACCTGCCAGAAGGGGTTGTGAACACGATCACCCAGTCTAGAGCCCCCTCTACAAGGCGGCTCTACACGTCTAAATGGTCTGTGTTTAAAAGTGGTGCACTGCCAAGGGGCTGGATCCACAAGCATGTGGGGTATCGCAGGTATTGGTTTTCCTTCAAGAGCTGCTGGACACGGGCAGGTCCCCTTCCACGCTCAAAGTCTATGTTGCGGCCATCTCAGCTTTTGTCGGTTCGGCGCTGGGCCGCGCATTAGGAAGGAACGAGTTCGTCACCCGCTTCCTTAGGGGAGCCAGGAGGATGAACCCCCCGCGACCCCCCTTGGTTCCTATGTGGGATCTTTCGCTGGTCCTAGAGGCCCTGAAAGCGCATCCCTTTGAACCCATAGAAACTGTGGATATGAAATACCTCACTCTCCGGACCTAATGACTCGAAAGTCATTCTTAAACCGAGGCATGGTTACGTCCCCAAAATATCGGGCACTCCCTTCAGAGCACCGGTCATTTCTCTCTCAGCCCTGCCGCCTTCCGGCAGCGAGGTCGATGGTAATCTCCTCTGCCCGGTCAGAGCGCTGAGAAATTACGTCACACGCTCCGCCGCTATCAGGCGCTCGGAGCAGCTTTTCGTTTCGTTTGGTGGGCGCACCAAAGGTCTCGCCGCCTCGAAACACAGCCTGTCCAGATGGATAGTGGACGCTATCGCAGCTGCTTATGCATCTAAAAACCTGCAGTGCCCTCTGGGCATCACGGCTCACTCCACCAGAGGCATGGCCTCTTCGTGGGCTTGGTCCAGCGGAATTTCCATTCATGACATTTGTACGGCGGCGGGCTGGGCCTCCCCCTCGACATTTGTTAGGTTTTACAACCTGGAAGTTCCTGCCTTGCAGGCGAAAGTTTTATCAGTCTAAGTCACGCGTAGGCCGGCCCACTGTCTGTGCGCGGGCTACTGCGGTTGATTTAGCTCTCCTGGTTGAGCTGCATTATACAGGGGTTTATCAGCTCAGACCGGCCGTGCCGCTCTGAGCGCCCTAGTGTGTGCTTATGTACTGCGCTAGCCATTCTATTGGCCGCCCGGTTCCCACTCATCGTGTTCCCCGGACTTCCCCTGGGACTCATTTAGTGGATGCTGGGCGCGCACGGCGTTGACAAGGGAGTTCCCGCAGCGTAAGCTACTTACGCAATACGAGAGAACCTCTCGTAAGAGAACGTAATCGGTTACTTAACGTAACCTCTGTTCTCTCTAGAAGAGGGAACGAGTATTGCGTAACCCGCCGTGCTCGCGCCACAAGCTCATTCGCTTCAGCGACAGAAACCAGTGAAGCAGCCTCTGAGCCTCGCTTGTATACGCTAAGCCACACCCCCTCTTTCGCGGGCTGTGACGCATGAGGCGCGCCAAGCGCGCTCATTGGACGTGACGTCACGTCTAAGGCTCAGCGATAGGCTGCTGCAGTTGCCGCAGGGCAGCCAATGGGCACGCTAGTAAGCCTGCCCCAGGTTTGCGTGCTGCTGCACTGCGTTGACAAAATTATAAAAATTAAGGATAATTTTTTGGCTTCAGATCTCGAGAAAAGATGACTTTCCCGCAGCGTAAGCTACTTACGCAATACTCGTTCCCTCTTCTAGAGAGAACAGAGGTTACGTTAAGTAACCGATTACGTTCATTCATCAGTAATGTCTCTGTTGAAAATGTGGTCTTGAGGTTTGCCTTCACTTAGCCAACCAAGTGAAGTAAGTTCCTCTAAATACTTTCAACATATCTGTATGATAAAAATTCTGCAAGACCAAAAATCTAATTATTCAATTGTTTTTCAAGTCTGCAGGCGTTTACTTTTAGTGGTAAAAAATTTAATAAAAATGACATGAATTGAAACTTCATGACTCTAATAATGAAAGAGTCTTATGGAAATAGAATTTTTGAAAAACAGAAATGAAAAGATGAAAAACATAGGCAGACTTTGTGTCCAATAAAAGTAGGGATAATAATTTGACAAATGAAGTCTGTAGGTTTAAAGCTAACATTAAATATGTTGTTACTAATAAAGCCCTTGTGTGTGCCAGCATGTTTTTCATGAAATGTTCTGTAATCAGGCCAACATTTGCTTTAAAACAACTTCATAAACAGGCTCTGATTCATCACATCATGTGGTTTGTTGTCATAAACTCTATGACAGGTGCAATAAACTCTATGACAGGTGCTCTACGACAGGTGTAAAAAAACATTAGTCCAGACACTGATAAATTTAGAGAAGGAAATGTTTCCATTCAAGAGAGCTTCCCGACATCTTAGTGAGAGATTATAGGTCACTAGGCTGTTAAACAATTTCAACTATTGTTTGGCTGTCGCACAGTAGAGATTTATTAACTTCCTACATTAGAAAACTAAAAGAAACATGATGACAGTAATAAACACTAACCAGTCAAAAGTTTCAACACACCTGATTGAATTTATGTTACCTGTGATTTTAAAAACTTTTTCTCTAAAAGTATTGTGCTTGATGCTTAAAATTTGATTTGTGGACAATATAAATTGTTTATGTATGAATAAGATTTTTTATGCAACTAACATTGTTATTTATTATTATTATGGATGAACTGGAGTGGATAATGAAAGAGCCACAAGTGTCCATCACACATTTAAACTCTTTAAATATTGTTTTAAAAGCAGGAAGTTGTTTAAGATAATGTCCAGAGTTGAAATTGACTTTGAAGCAGATAGAATATAAGAGAGTTTTATATTGTTTAATATTTTTGTCACTATATATAATACCCATACTTCCAATTAATATTTCGGTGACACTTTATTTCGATAGTCCACTTCAGACATTTTACTACTTATAAGTAACTTGTCAACTGCATGTTAACTAACACTCATAGTAGACTGTAGTTGACTGTTAGGTCAGACTGTGTGGTCAGAGTTACTGTAGGTGATAAGATTCAGGTTAGTAGAATAAGTTAACATGTAGCTGCAAAGTTACTTATAGTCAGTAGAATGTCTGTTGGTGGACCATCACAAGTGTTAGCAGATACAGACAGTCTACTAATACTCTAATGACTGGTAACTGACATAGTTGCAAAGTTACTTAAAGTTATTATCTCTATTTCATAAACAATGTCTACCTGTATGCCTTTCATTCTTCTCCTGAACACAAAATAATATATTTTGCATTGGACAAAAACACTCAGACATTTGTCAAAATATTATGTTTTAGGTTCCACAGAAGAAAGGCATACAGGTTTGGAATGAGGGTGAGCAAATAATGACAGAATATGTTTTTTTTAAGTTTTTTGTGAACCATTGCCTTTAAATATTTTGTGTCAGTATTAAGATGATAAGTAGAGAAATCTGTAACTATTGTCCTTGCATTCCTGTAATGTAGAGCAATGAAGAGTAAATAATTGTCAGACTGTCACCTCAAATAAATCAATAAATCAAACTATGATATATGTAAATGGTAAATGCCCTTCAGTGAAAAGGAAGAAGGAAGTAAACCAGTTGCCCCACCTATGACTCCCTCATTGATGCTTAACATGAGGATGAGGGACGGTATAAAGCACGGCTGCTCCATCCAGTCAGTCCAACACACTCTGAGCCTTGAGTCCAGAAACAGAGAGCCTGAGACCTGTCACCAGGTGAGAAATGCAAAATTTCTCTTTAAATTATTGATCAATTTAATTGCACTTTTTAAAAAAAGCAGTATCATTAAACTCTGTGATGCTGATTGCAAATGCAAAGAATTTAGAGTAAATAATTGTTATATTTAATAGACACTTCTTATTCTAGACTGTTGATTTTTTTTTTTTTTTATCTTTCAGGATAAATTCTTAGTATTATTTTGTCCTTTCTATTAAAATGTAAAATATGCATAGTCTTAAAACTATTTATTAAGTTTAAAAACAGCTAAGTTAATTTAAAGTGCCATTTTAAACCACTTAGCAGTTTTAAAAAAAGTTTTTTTTTTTTTTTTAAGTTAATCATATAATTTTTCACTTAAATGTAGAGGAATTTATCTTCAAATTTAAATAAAAATTGTTGAAATACAGAAAACAGTGCAACTTTCATAAACACAAAATCTATTTATGTTTACTCTCTACATGTCTCAATTTGTGTTTCAGAGATGAATCTTCCCACTTTTCTTTTTGTGGTGGGGTGCTGTTGTGCCTTTTCAATGGGTGGTAAGAAATGTAGTCTTGTTCTCTTTAGTCATTTAAGCTATACACCTGGTATGACATTCATCTTCTGGAGATTCAATTTCATGACTACATCTATCACTTACTGCACATTGTTGCAATTTTGTAAAGTAAAGTAAATAAATAAATAAATTGCAGATTTCACTCAAATTAGTCATCATTAGCCTTTCTAGGGCCAGATCCTGATGTAATAGCCTTTTCTTTTTTAGCAGAAGAAGAGAGTCCCGGGAGACGTTTCATTCTAGATTCAATTGAGGAAGCAAAGCAAATAGTAGATGCTGCTTACAAGTATTCTCGTGATGAGTGAGTAAAATTTTAAGAATGTTGCTCAATATTCCTGTGCCATCATCAGTCATTGATCTATTTTATTTTTATAAATCTCCCCCTCTTCCAGGAGTTTAGCAAGGGTGCGCAGAGATGACATCAAGCCTTCCGACAAGCTACGTCTGCTGAAACAGCCAGCTCGAAAGACACGAGACGCTGTGAGAGCCGCAGACTACATGGGGCAAACGCTCAGACTGATCAGTGAGAAAGCCCATCATATACACAAGAGGTCCATCAATGCTACAGGTATGAGGACAAAAAACTTGGCTAAACTTGCAAAGCTCAGAAAAGATCCATCACTGACTGATGTTCCTTTCTATAAACTGTCGTTATGTGTTTTCCCCTAGATCTGCTCACTCAAGACGAGCTTAACACGATTACACGTCTGACAGGCTGTGCTGCTCAAGTCCAGCCCCCTTCTTGTAGGACCACACCCCACATAAACAAGTATCGAACTGCCAGCAATGTCTGCAACAACAGGTCTGTCTTGCCCTTCTTATTCAGAGTAGTCTTAAGCAAAGACTCAGTGTTTGCCTTGCTAAACAACTAAATGTATAATTCCCAGGAGGAACCCACTTCTTGGTGCATCCAACACCCCCTTTGCCCGATGGTTGCCTGCTGTCTATGAGGATGGCATATCCCAGGCCAAAGGATGGGATCCCAACAGATTGCACAATGGTGCAGCGCTGCCCCTGGTATGATGGAGATGATTATGAATAGTTTACTTGACAATCAAGTAGGCCACCAATCAGTTAACAATGTCTGAATGTTCGTGAGACTCACTCTCATGCTCAAGTAAATTATCTGTCTTCCTCATTGATTACAGGTCAGACTGGTTTCCAATCGTATTCTAAGCACTGCAGATGCTGACATAGAGAGTGATCGTGACTTTACCTTCCTGCTCACTATCTTTGGGCAATGGGTTGACCACGATCTGACTTTTACGCCCAGCTCACCAAGCATTAGGTCCTTCAGCAGTGGCCTCAACTGTGATGAGAGCTGTGAGCGCTCTGAACCCTGCTTCCCAATTCCGGTCAGTCAAAGATTGTTCTTCTGTCAGATATTATCCCACTATTGTTGTTTTATAAAAAACTATCTTTCATGCTATATTTATTGTCAAAACACAGGCTCCTCCAGGAGATCAACGCCTGCGTCCTGCGTCCTGTCTCCCTGTCTTCCGTTCGTCACCGGCCTGTGGTTCTGGGAACACCGCCTATATGTTTGGTGGATTCCCCAAAGTTCGGGAACAGATCAACACTCTAACAGCTTTCCTAGATGCTGGACAGGTTTACGGGGCTGAGGATGGGCTAGCAAAGGATCTGCGAGACCTGACTAATGATGGTGGTCTTCTACGTGTCAACGATCAGTTCCAGGACAATGGACGAGAGCACCTGCCCTTTACTAGTGTAAAAAGTAACATGTGTGCCACGCGTGAGAAAACCCTCAATGACACCACCCTAACAGAGGTGCCTTGCTTCACTGCAGGTCAGTAACTTTTTCATTCTTAGAAAATCTTATTAGTTTTCATTGGTAAATCCATCATCTAAAATGCATGGTATTTGCACAACTCAAATGCTCATGAATTCTTGATGTGTGCAGGGGATGTTCGTGTTGTTGAGAACATTGCTCTTACCTCATTACACGCACTTTTCTTGAGAGAGCACAATAGATTGGCTCGTGCCCTCCATGTGCTCAATCCTACCTGGAGTAGTGAAACCCTCTATCAAGAGGCAAGAAAAATTGTGGGTGCCTACAACCAGGTAAAGACATTTAATGAAAAGTGCATTAACACAAGCACAAACAGTTACATGCGGAGTACAACATATATTCATATATTCAACCTCTCCTTTCTCTTTTAGATCTTGGTGATTAAGGACTACTTGCCGATAATTGTGGGTCCTGATGCTTACAATAAACACCTTGGACAATATCCAGGTTACAATGAAAATGTGGACCCTACCATTGCAAACGTCTTTGCCACAGCAGCTTTCCGTTTTGCCCACCTGGCCATCCAACCCATCATATCTCGTCTTGATGAAAATTACCAGAACCATCCTCAATTTCCAAGTGTGCCCCTCTATGAGGCCTTCTTCTCGCCATGGAGGGTGATATTTGAAGGTGAATTTGTGAGGCTTGCAGCACACCTACAGAGTCCTAAATCTGTCTTCTTTCAAACTTACTTATTTCTACTTTGCTTTTTGCGTAGGGGGCATCGATCCTCTGCTCCGTGGACTGATTGGTCGGCCAGCAAAACTGAATACGCAGGACCACATGATGGTGGATGCTCTTAGAGAGAGACTGTTTGCCTTCACAAAACACATTGCTTTGGACTTGGCTGCCCTCAATATGCAAAGAGGCCGTGACCACGCTATACCAGGTAAATATTCTGGACTCATACACAACATGCACACAAAGCCTTGGAACCCTTTAATCTGAACCATGTGAAGCCAACTCAGCTTCATGGTGCATTACCATTGCATGTGTTTTTGAGAGAAGACTTACCGGGTATCCATCTGTTGTTCCTCATAAGGCTATAATGCATGGCGTCGGTTCTGTGGACTGTCGGCACCTCAGAATGAGCAAGAATTGGCTGTGGTGATGAACAACACTCAATTGGCTCGCAGGATGATTGAGCTTTATGGCACCCCTGAGAACATTGACATTTGGTTGGGAGGTGTTGCTGAGCCTTTTGTTCCTGGTGGTCGTGTTGGTTCTCTTTTTGCCTGCCTTATCTCTACACAGTTCCAGCACATTCGCGAGGGTGACAGGTAAAGATTTATGTGTATTTAGTCCAGGGGTGTCCAATACTCTTGAAGTGCCACTATCCTCCTCCAACCCTAATTAAACACACCTGAACCTGCTAATCAAGGTCTTCAGGAAATCTCCAGGTAAATGCCCTGTGCCAGGTTGGAGAATCTGCAGAACACTGGCCCTCCGAGAGTGGGATTGGACATCCCTGATTTGGTCAATGGGACTAGAATGTGTTTAGGAGGTGTCACGTTGTGTTCAGGTTATGGTGGGAGAACAAAGGAGTGTTTACCACCAAACAAAAAGCATCACTGGCCTCTGTGTCGCTGGCCCGCATCATCTGTGACAACACTGGAATCGGCAGAGTTCCCAGAGATCCTTTCCGCTTCACCAGTTCAGCCAATTTCGTTATCTGTGGGGATATCCCCGCCTTAGACCTCAACCCTTGGATTGAAACTGGTAAGGCACCACAGTATTAGAGCTCTTAAATGCTTACGTGCTATGTGGTCATAAATCTTCTTCCTCTGACTGCAAATTTCTGCCTAAGCTTCTTACTACCTTTTCTATGTGCTTGTAGAGTACCTAATTAAGGTAGTATAGGCACATACCAGGTATTGAAGAAATTTATAATCTGTTTGCATGGTCACCACGGTTTGGTTCACCTGTGATTTGGTATTTGGCCTTCCAGGTGACGGTGGCATCAGCATATCAGACATTGGAAATGAGGTTAGAAAAGTGTTATTTTTCTTCTAATTGCAAGAAAAAAGAGAAAGTGATGATGTTGTGCACATGATTTATTAGCTTAAATGGCAATTCATTCACTGCAAAACCTCTAGACTGGACACAGCTTGAGTAATTTCTTCTTTGCTGTACACTGGACTGGTGCAGTGACAGAAATTAATACATTTGGATGTCACAACTGTCAAACAATGTTTCATGATTGCACATGAACTGCACCAAACCTTTGTAAGCTGTTTAGTCCTTCTTTCTACCTTTTGCATTTTTCAAGGAATTTTGCTTGGTTTAGGGGCCTCTTTTGCATTATAAACTGTGATTTATTTTACTTTAATGCAAACAGTTTGGCTTATAGTACAAACATATAACATCTATGCATGAACCCTCATATACAGAGTCCTTCCAAGGACCTCCGGGACCCAGAGGACCTCAGGGGGAACCTGGTAAGCAAGCCATCAAGCTATCTAAAACAAAATATTCCTTCAACAAAGCTGCCAACCTCACTCTTTTTTTTTTTAAGCCAGATAACAGAACTAACCAACATAGGCGAGATTTTTTATCGTTTCTCTAATATTTAATTTTCCCAGGTCCACGAGGTGTAGCAGGCCCATCTGGACCTCCAGGACCCCCAGGACCCCCCATTAACACTACAGGACAACATTCCGCCTTCTTTGCTTTTGTTGGCACCACCCTTCCTGCCTCTGCTAAAGTGCTTGTGTTCAGTCGGGTCCTTTACAATGGACAGAACCATTATAACCAAAAATCAGGGCTGTTCCTCTGTCAGATTCCTGGTGTATATGAATTCCAGTTCTCATGCATAGGAACTCGGACTTTGGGCACAGTGACCTTAAAGAGAAATAATGTTGTACAGCTAACTGCTGAAAAAATCAACCTTAATACGCAATCATTAGCTGAAGGGAAGGTGATACTGAACCTACAAATAGGAGACCGTGTGTGGATAGAGGCTTCTCGGGGTGCTAATTTTATAAGCAGTTCCAGCTATTTCTCTGGCCATATTCTCTTCCCTGTTTGAGACTATTACTTATAATGCATTACAATTTTCCTTGTATGTAGCTGTTGTTTTTATTTATTATAAATGCAGTTGCGTACAAATGCACATATCCTACGGATAGGAATAACCAGAAAAAAAAAAGCGCAAACTGCTACTTTTCCATTGTCTTTTAAAACACTGATTTCTTTCTTACTGTGATCTCTGAAGTAGTTGTTTCTGTTGTTGTCTTTTTATTAATACGATATGACTATGTTAGCTATGCAAAATTAAGGGTTCAGTTATACTTTTTGTTTAAAGCTAAACTATTCATAATTTAGAAACATTGACGTAACCGCTAATGTATGTTGATAAAAGTTGTTTTTTGGTTTTGTTGTCAGATTGCAGCAAAAATATTCTGTAGTCCATTCTGTGACAGTTATTTATGTGTATGCTTTTAGCAAAGTGTAATAAACAAATAAAGAAAAAAACTTTGTATATCAATTCATTATCAGGCTCGTTCTACTTTCTAAATGGTGGTGGTGGTGGTGGTGAATACAAAGTTTGTATTTAAAGGAGCGATGCTGACATGGAAGCAGACAAAAACGATGATGTAGGGGATCCAAGTGCAGTTTATTATAATGGTGATAAAAAAAAAAAAACATAAAGCATAAACCATGAGTTAATGCAAAGCATGAAACACAAAATAAACATGAACTTTAATACACAAAGACTAATGACAACAAGGAACTGGTAGGGAAAATCAGAGAATTTTCTTCATCCTCCGTTTTGTGCTTCACCGAAACGTGGCAGTCTGGACTTATACTGGACTCTGCGCTACAGGTGGCAGGATTCCAACTCTTCAGAGCAGCTCAGCAAACTGACCAGTGGTTTCAACAGCCAGTTCAACAGCAAGCTAGTCAACAGTTTTCTAAGCCAGTTCAACAGCAAGCTAGTCAACAGTTTTCTAAGCCAGTTCAACAGTAAGCTAGTCAACCGTTTCCTCAGTCAGTTCAACGGCAAGCTAGTCAACAGTTTCCTCAGTCAGTTCAACAACAAGCTAGTCAACAGTTTCCTCAGTCAGTTCAACAACAAGCTAGTCAACAGTTTCCTCAGTCAGTTCAACAGCAAGCTAGTCAACAGTTTCCTCAGCCAGTTCAATGGCAAGCTAGTGCTGTGTGCTGTAGCTGATTATGAGCAGATCCAATGTGGAGCACCTGGTATCAGTGGTGCTGAATGTGCAGCTATTAACTGCTGCTTTGATGGACAACAGTGTTACTATGAGAAGGCAGGTAAAAGGGTTGAGTCAATGTAAAGGTGTTCATGTTAAACTGATCCTCAGCAATAACCTGCTCTTGTACCTTGTTCCAGTGACTGTCCAGTGTATTAGAGATGGTCAGTTTGTGGTAGTGGTGGCAAGAGATGTCACGCTGCCTCGTTTGAGCCTGGATTCAGTCCGTCTCCGGGGTGGAAGTGATCCAGCTTGCAGTCCTGTGGGATCCACACCTTTCTTTGCTATATACCAGTTCCCTGTCACTGCGTGCGGCACCAGCATGATGGTGAGTAGCTGCTTGTGGTTTTGTTCTGAATGGACTGGATGCCAACAGTGTTACTATTTGCAGGAGGACAGTGGATATGTGGTGTATGAAAACAGAATGACCTCCTCGTATGAAGTGGGTATCGGACCACTTGGCTCCATCACAAGGGACAGCCATTTTGAGTAAGTGATGTATGCTTTAGCACATTTGTTAATCCTTGGCAAATGCTACAAGCTCACTGTTTGTTTTCCAGGCTTCTCTTCCAGTGTAGGTACTCTGGTACTTCAGTGGAAGCTCTGGTTGTGGAGGTAAACACTGTTCCTCCACCTCCACCAGTAGCTGCTCCTGGACCCCTCAGGGTGGAGCTTAGACTGGCAAATGGTCATTGTGTCACCAAAAGCTGTGCAGAAGGTAAGTGTTTGTCCCAAGTGCGCCTAAAGCCTTTCTAAAACTCCAGGGGCACGTTCAAGTTCAAAACAGTGCGCAACGTTTTGCTACGGTTTCCGGGTTGAACGTCATGTTTCCTGGAAACGGCGTGCAGCGGTGTGCAACGGGGTTTGAGATACATTTTCTCTTGTTTGGTGGGTGTGTCAGAACTGCAGTCCAATCAGCAGCAATATGTATATAAAGCACGCGGTATTAAAGTGAACTCGCACAATGGGTTCAGGGAAAGTAATTTACAAATGTGTTCGATGCAGCTTGGTATACGCAACAACTGAGGATATTAGAAGACATGTTTGTCGTAAGTTTTATTGTAAAAATATAGGATATCAACATAATGATGTAGTTGTTTATATTTTTAGCTTCATTGCAAGTGTATGACATTTGGTATAGAAATAAGCAATGGTAATTAAGTGCTTTTCCTAAAAATGAGAAAGAAAATACAGGGTATTAAAACAGTATGAACTACAAATAAAGTCAGTATGTGAGGCTAAATAGATGTGTTTTAGTCTGAATTAGGTAAGATGTGTGCTTCCATTTCAGTTTCAGCAATCCCTTCACTCGATTGGGATGTTCTCTTTTGTTCTGGGCGGCAAGTGCAGTAACTGTAACATCGGGCATATTTTGTAGTATTAAACACATATTTATACCGACTTCATCAGGCTCTGAAAATTCTTCACAAAGAACACAAAGAATGGCCTTCTCAGCTGCCATAGTTGCAACTCTTGTGTCATCAGAACAGTGTGTTCAACACATCACCGTTTCTGTTTAAAAAACGTTGTGCAACGTTTTGTCGGGGCTGAACGCAGCCCAGGTTGGAGCAGTTTCTGGTTAAATGCCGGTATTCTTCCTCAGGGGATGAGGCTGACATGTCCTACTACAGTGATGCTGATTATCCTGTTACAAAAGTCCTGCGGGAGCCTGTGTATGTTGAGGTGCGTGTTTTGGAGAAGACCAGCCCCAACATTGTCCTGATGCTGGGACATTCCATTGGACTGGGCGACATCAACCCCCAGTCCAATGCCCTTACCAGGATGATCGTTACCTGACCACATTGGTTCCAGTGGCGTGATCGTCTGGTCTTCAGTTCCCAAGTGCTTTATTGTGAAGATGTTCACATTTGTTGATCTAGCATCACTGGCTCCTCTGCAAGAACCCGTATGCTCCGCAGCCTTACCTCAACCCTTAATATTAGTACTTTTTATAGTGAATTCTATGGCTAAACCCTTTCCCCCTCTGTTAGATCTTCATCCACTGTAGTACAGCGGTGTGCCATCCCTCTTCTGGCTCCTGTGAGCAAGGCTGCACTAGGAAAAGTGAGTGTTTGCTGTAAACTGACTTCAGGAACCGTGAGAATTTGGTATTTAAATGCTCCTCATGCTTCTACCACTTTCACAGGAAGGGAGACTCCCATCAAGACCATTTCTAGTGGGTAAACTGTGGTGTCTAGTGGAGAAGTCAACCTGGTTATGTGAATTTAGATTGAATAAATTGCATTAAACCCAACAGTGCCTCTTTGGTATTGATTCTCAACGAGTCGGATCTTTCATGACTGTTCTTGGTTTTATTTATTGGGCCACACTACTGAACCAAAGTTCGATTTTTGCTTTAGCAAGATTGTTCATTCTGACTTTGGTGCTTGACTTGAACTAAACAAGCCAAGCTTCTGCCCAACCCATTTAACTGAACTACTTGCCAAGCTCCAGTTGCAAACCTGGGCTCCTATTCTTCTGTATAGCTCAATATTTTATGTAGCAGGGTGCAGACTTTTTTTCTCGCAGTTTGTTTTGCCAAGGAATAAAATATAGCAGTAATTGCGACTTATTTCACAATTCTTACTTATTTCTCACAATTGCGAGTTTCTTAGAGTTCTCAGTTTACATCTCGTAATTATGACTTGCAGTATTTCTGGCAAATAAACCCTGTATATGAGTTCTCTTGATCTGTGCTCACATGAAAGTGCAATAATTCTGATAATGTATAAGAAATTTCTCAAATGATAATAATCATGATTATCAGTTTAACCATCATTGTGCAGCCCTACTTGTTGTGTGAAGGGCTTTTAAATCCCTTTATTGCATTGATATAGTTCCAATCCAGTTCCACATGTCTTATGTGACGCTGATGAGCTCAATTGGCTCATGCGGAGCTGGAATGGAGAGCTTGAGCTGGCTGTCGGTTACTGAGAACTTCGCTCTGATGCCGCTCTAATGATAGATGTTTGTGTGCATCTCCAGACCACAGTGTCGGTGAAGTGAGTCACAAACGCAATGCCGGCAGACAGTGTCAAAGCATTGATAATAATCAGACATGTTTCTTGAGCAGCAAATCTGCATATTAGAATAATTTCTGAAGGATCATGTGACACTTAAGACTGGAGTAATGATGCTGAAAATTCAGCTTTGATCACAGGAATAAATTACACTTTACAATATATTCACATAGACAATAGCTATTCTAATTTGGAATAATATTTCACAATTTTTACTGTATTTTTGATCAAATAAATGCAGCTTTCAAAAACATGAACAAATATTAGAGTATAATAGTAGAAATGCAAGATAATGTTAAGAATACGGCAGCTATTGCTGATACAGGCTTCCATATCATTGCAACATAATCCTGCTAAGGATGGCTGAAGCGAAACAGTCGTTCCGAAGCTTTGCGAAATCCCGAAGCGCAGATGTGTCGAAACACTGATCCGAAGCGTGATTCGAAACACCCATGTCACGTGACTATGACCAAACGAAGCCTCGAAGTGTTTCACTAAGTGTTTCATCAGGTGTGGTCCGCCGAATCAGCGTTTGATTGGAACAGTCGGGAACAGACCACACAATCGCACATCTGTATAAAAGTGAAATAAACGCATTTTGACCTCGTGGGTTTTTGTGAGAGGAGTTTGACTTTGAGATAGCGGATTTTTGGTGATATAGTGACATAGTGCGATTTGATTAGTTATAGGCAATTTAGACTTACATTTAAATTTACACAACACATTGACTGATAGGCTAGAGACAGACAGAGTATACATATAGTGACACATTAATAGATACATAGATATAAATATATATAGACAGCTAGATTAATAGATAGATACATATATAGATAGATTATAGATACATATATAAATACATATATTATAGATCGATACATATATAGATACATAGATTATAGATGCATATCTAGATACATAGATCGATTCATATATAGATAGATAGATTTGGATAGATAGATAAAATGGAGGCTCCCCAGAAGAGATGCCGTACATCAGTGGTGTGGGAGCATTTCCATTTAGAAACCCCAAATAAAGTGAGATGTGTGTATTGTGATCGGCAGCTAGCCTACTGCAACAATACATCATCCATGATGCGCCATTTGAGGAGCACTCATCCTGCCATTTTGCAGGGTGCAGAGGATGGCATTCCCCCTGTACCTAGGCATGCTACTGACTCTGCTGGGCCATCTAAGCAAGGTATGCATTGTTTGAAATATAATTATAATTGAAATATAATTACAACCTTTTGGGACACTGTTTATAAAGTTTATAAGTTATATAAAGCACTGATTATAAACACTGGAAGGTTTCCAAATAATGAACCAGTAGGCTATACTTTTAATAGATGTGCACTAATTGAAGCTGTATTTTTCCAATGTATTTGTCTGAAAGTATGTTTTATCTTCTCTTTTAAAAGTCAGACAGAGGGAATTGGATGAGGCTCTTATAAACATGGTGGTGAAGGATCTGCAGCCCTTCACCATCGTGGACGATGAGGGATTCAGGGAATTTGTGAACAAGCTTGATCCAAGCTATGTCCTCCCATCCCGGAAGGTGCTTAAAATAATGGTCAGCGAAAAGTACAACAAAGCCAAGGAGAAGACAATGGAGGACCTACAAAAGGCCGAATTTGTTAGCCTTACAGCTGACATGTGGTCCTCCATTAATATGGATGGATATCTTGGTGTGACTTGCCATTACATAAGGCAAAAATGGCAACTGTTGTACTGGGTGTAAGGAGGTTTTACCAAACCCACACAGCCCAGCATCTCATGGAGGCTAAAGCCTTGCTAATGGCTGAGTGGGGAATAACCTCCAAAGTTCAGTGCATGGTGACTGACAATGCATCTAACATGATCCTAAGTGCCCAGCTACTCCACCTTCGCCATGTCCCATGTTTTGCTCATACTTTAAATTTGATTGTGAAAAAGGCACTAGATCAAACCCCAGTCATCAATGAAATACGCCAGAAGGCCAGAAAGATAGTGGGGTTGTTCAGATCCAGCTGCAAAGCAAAGGACAAGCTTGTGGAGATGCAGGGCTTGATGGGAAGACCAACTCTGAAACTGATACAGGAGGTTGACACGAGATGGAACAGCACATTTGACATGCTACAGCGCTTGTATGACCAACGTGAACCAGTGGCTGCTGCACTTTCCAACTTAAACAATGATACTGCTCCCCTGACAAGTATTGATTATGACATTATTCAACAATCATTGTCAATACTGCAACCATTCAAACTCGCAACAACAGAGATGTCAGAGGAAAAGAGAGTGTCTGCTTCAAAGCTTATACCACTGTACAGGATGTTGCAGCACAAGCTTGCACAGAAAAAAGGAAATGCAACGCAGGAATCAACTGTTCAATTAGGTAGGCCACAATGACCATACTACCCATGTGATTGGCCATAACTGTCATATTATTGTTATTATTATAAATATGTGTTTCTCCTGTTTTGGCTCATAGGCTCACATCTGCAAGAAGGTCTGCACTCCAGATGTGGAGATTATGAGAGTTTTAGAGCCTTGGCACTGGCTACACTGCTGGACCCAAGGTTCAAAAATGTGGCATTTGGAAATGCTGCCAAAGCCCAGGAAGCTGAAAAGCACATCACACTGGAGTGTGCTTCGCTGATGCGTTCAAACACAAATCCTGGTGAGCAGTTTCAGTCTGTGTTATGTTATGTAATCTGAATCATGTAATATAATATATCCTTCATATATGCCGTCAGTTTAGGATTTGTTACTAATTGCTGTTTTCATTTTTATTCAGACCCAGAAATGTCAACATCACACCCATCATCATCATCATCATCACCATCACCATCACCATCAACACCAGTAGAAACACAGGACAGTTTATGGGAACTTTTTGATACTCGCATCCATCAAACCAAGATGATACACAATGCTACAGCTGATGCCACAGTGGAAGTGAAAAAATACATCAACGATGCGTATTTGCCCAGAACTCATGATCCACTAACTTACTGGAAAGAGAGAGCAGTAATCTTTCCTCATTTGTATGTCCTTGCAAAAAAATATCTTTGTATGCCAGCAACAAGTGTCCCTTGTGAGAGGATTTTTTCAAAGGCTGGAGAAATTATCTGTAAAAAAAGAAGTAGGCTAAGTCCTTCCACAGCAGATAAATTAATATTTTTGAATAAAAATCTCTAAAAAAGTGAGACATTGTGGCTTGATTTCTTTTATTAATATTCATTTTTCATGACCAAAATAACATTATGCACAGTGAGGAGCCTATAGGTTACAAGCTTCACATATTAGAACATTATAATAATAAAAAAACAACACATTTTTTTAATGGCTCGTCAAGGTTGTTTCAGATCAACACCTGCAAGTGACCACTAGGTGTCACCGTTGAGACGGGTGTCGGATTGATTCGAAGCCTCGAAACAATATGGCACATTTGGTTCAACTGTTTCATTGGTTCACGAGGCCTCGATTTTGCCATCACTAAATCCTGCATGTCAAACTCTTGAGTCAGTCTGAATACACAGGCCAGAATTGGAAAAAGCAATCCAGAATAGCCAAAACATCCACTATTATATTCACATGATGAAGCATATAACAAAGGCTGAATTCTGAACAGCAGAAATAGTGCTAGTAAACTATTTTGAAATCAGCTCAATATGTGCATTCTATGTATGTTCAAAAAGCGTGGAAAAAAAACAAGGAAAATGTAATCTTAAGAACAAATGGAAACACCCAGTTGCATAAACTCCCACTCATGCAAGTCTGGAGAATCATGACTGTTAATGAAGAGGCAGGGATTATTGTTAATTAGCCAAAATCTGTAGAGTACAAAAACACCAAAGGGCAGCATCTCAACAGTGTGAATAGCTGTTGAACAATGGCAGGAAGTTGGTGTGCTGGTCAGTCTCTGGCACTTTGTGTTTGGTTCTGTGCTTTCAGTCATGCTGTTCCAAAGTGGAATAATCTGCCCCAAAATCCTCAACCTCTGATGTTCCAGCAAACTGACCAGCGGGTTCAACAGCAAGCTAGTCAACAGTTTCCTCAGTCATTTCAATGGCAAGCTAGTCAACAGTTTCCTCAGTCAGTTCAACAAGCTAGTCAACAGTTTCCTCAGTCAGTTCAACAAGCTAGTCAACAGTTTCCTCAGTCAGTTCAACAAGCTAGTCAACAGTTTCCTCAGTCAGTTCAACAGCAAGCTAGTCAACAGTTTCCTCAGTCAGTTCAATGGCAAGCTAGTCAACAGTTTCCTCAGTCAGTTCAACAGCAAGCTAATCAACAGTTTTCTAAGCCAGTTCAACAGCAAGCTAGTCAACAGTTTCCTCAGTCAGTTCAATGGCAAGCTAGTCAACAGTTTCCTCAGTCAGTTCAACAAGCTAGTCAACAGTTTCCTCAGTCAGTTCAATGGCAAGCTAGTCAACAGTTTCCTCAGTCAGTTCAACAACAAGCTAGTCAACAGTTTCCTCAGCAGTTTCAGCCTAAGCAGCCAGTGGCACAGGCAGAGCTGCTTGACAAATGTGCTGTAGCTGATTATGAGCAGATCCAATGTGGACCACCTGGTATCAGTGGTGCTGAATGTGCAGCTATTAACTGCTGCTTTAACAGACAACAGTGTTACTATGGGAAGGCAGGTAAGAGTGTTGAGTCAATGTAAAGGTGTTCATGTTAAACTGATCCTAAGCAATAACCTGCTCTTGTTCCAGTGACTGTCCAGTGTATAAGAGATGGTCAGTTTGTGGTAGTGGTGGCTAGAGATGTTACGCTGCCTCGATTGAGCCTGGATTCAGTCCGTCTCCTGGGTGGAAGTGATCCAGCTTGCAGTCCTGTGGGATCCACACCTTTCTTTGCGATATACCAGTTCCCTGTCACTGCGTGTGGCACAAGTATGATGGTGAGTAGCTGCTTGTGGATTTGTTCTGCATGGCTTAGAATGGACTGGATTCCAACAGTGTTACTATTTGCAGGAGGACAGTGGATATGTGGTGTATGAAAACAGATTGACCTCCTCGTATGAAGTGGGTATCGGACCACTTGGCTCCATCACAAGGGACAGCCATTTTGAGTGAGTGATCTATGCTTCATCAAATGCTAATCATTGACAAATGCTACAAGCTCACTGTTTGTTTTCCAGTCTTCTCTTCCAGTGTAGATACTCTGGTACTTCAGTGGAAACTCTGGTTGTGGAGGTCAACACTGTTCCTCCACCTCCACCAGTAGCTGCTTCTGGACCCCTCAGGGTGGAGCTTAGACTGGCAAATGGTCAGTGTGTCACCAAAGGCTGTGCAGAAGGTAAATGTTTGACTCAAGTGTGCCTAAAGCCTTTCTAAAGCTCCAGTTTCTCCAGTTTCTGTTTAAACACTGTATTCTTCCTCAGGGGATGAGGCCTATACTTCCTACTACAGTGATGCTGATTATCCGGTTACAAAAGTCCTGCGGGAGCCTGTTTATGTTGAGGTGCACATTTTGGAGAGGACTGACCCCAACATTGTCCTGATGCTGGGACATTGCTGGGTGACATCAACCCCCAGTCCACTCAGTCTACCCCAATGGGACCTTCTGGTTGATGGGTGAGTAAGGCTGTTCTTTATCCATCTTCTAGTGTGCTGTAAGGTTTCTGACTGCCTCTTTGCCTTTCAGATGCCCTTACCAGGATGATCGTTACCTGACCACATTGGTTCCAGTGGCTGGATCGTCTGGTCTTCAGTTCCCAACCCACTACAAGCGCTTTATTGTGAAGATGTTCACATTTGTTGATCCAGCATCACTGGCTCCTCTGCAGGAAACCGTATGCTCCGCAGCCTTACCTCAACCCTTAATATTAGTGCTTTTTATAGTGAATTCTATGGCTTAACCCTTTCCCCCTCTGTTAGATCTTCATCCACTGTAGTACAGCGGTGTGCCATCCCTCTTCTGGCTCCTGTGAGCAAGGCTGCACTAGGAAAAGTGAGTGCTTTCTGTAAACCGACTTCAGGAACTGGGAGAATTTGGCATTTAAATGCTCTATTTATTTATTTATTTTTGCAGGAAGAGACACTCCCATCAAGACCATCTCTAGTGGGCAAACTGTGGTGTCTAGTGGAGAAGTTAAACTGGTCATGTGAATTTATTTAATAAATTGCATGAAACCCAACAGTGTCTCTTTGCTATTGATTTTCAACTGGAGTTGGATCTTTCATGACTGGTTATTTATTGGGCCACACTACTAAATTGTATATGCGTTTTTGCTATAGCGTTGTTTATTCCGAATGGGGTGCTTGACTTGAATTAAACAAGCCAAGCTATTTAACTGAACTACTTACCAAGCTCCAGTTGCTAACCTGGGCCCCTATGCTTCTGTATAGCTCTATTTTATGTAGCAGGGTGCTTTTTTTTTTTTTTTTTTTTTTTTTGCAAATGAATAAAATATAAAGGTAATTGTGACTTATTTTGCCCTTCTGACATTCTAACCCTGCCCATGAGTTGATGTTCTCTTGATTTGTGCTCACATAAAAGTGCAATAATTCTGATGAAATGTAAAGTAATTTCTCAAATGAGAATAATCATTATCAGTTTAACCATCATTGTACAGCCCTACTTGTTTTATGTGAATGGCTTTTAAATTCCTTTATTGCAATGATATAATCCAGATGTCTTACATGGTGCTAATGAGCTCAATTGGTCCATGAGGAGCTGGAATGGGGAGCTTGAGCTGGCTGTCAATCACTCAGGAACTAAAAGTTTGAATTTAGATTTTTTTTTTACAAAAATAATGTAATATTCTAATTTTAAATAGCTGTTTATGTGAATATATTGTTAATTTGTTGACAATTTACGAATAAAGCAGCTATTGCTGATAAAGTCTGCCATATCATTGCAACACAGCCCTGCATGTCAAACTCTTGAGTCAGTCTACAAGGGCCAGAATTGGAAAAAATAATCCAGAATTGCCAAAACATCAACTATTATATTCACATGATGAAGCATAAAACAAAGGCTGAATTCTGAACAGCAGAAATAGTACTAGTAAACTATTCTGAATTCAGCTCAATATGTGCATTCTCTGTATGTTCAAAAAAGGTGGAAAAACAAGGAATATTTAATCTTAAGAAAAAATGGAAACACCCAGTTGCATAAACTCCCACTCATGCAAATCTGGAGAATCATGACTGTTAATGAAAAGGGAGGGATTATTGTTAATTAGCCAAAATCTGTAGAGTACATAGAGAACAAAGGGCAGCATCTAAACAGTGTGCATCTCCTGGAAAGGATGAAATCTGCTACATAATGTTAAAACAGTTGGGTGTTTTGGCATCTATAAAACTGTTAGGCTTTTATAATGAAGTTTGGGTAAAAGGAAAGTTACCTTTTGGATGGAAAGAGTCAGTGATTATTCCTATTAGGAAACCTAGAAAGGACCCGTCAAATCCAAATAATTATAGGCCAATAGCATTGACCTCACATATAGGAAAGATAATGGAAAGAATGATTACAGAGAGAATAGCATTTTATTTGGAAAGTAGAGGAATTATATCACCTCATCAGAGTGGTTTCAGGAGAGGAAGAGGAACTATGGACCCCATTATATGTTTGGAAACAGATGTTAAGAAAGCTCAGGTTAATAAGGAATCAGTGATGGCAGTCTTCTTTGATGTCGAAAAGGCATATGACATGGTTTGGAAAGAGGGGTTAATGATCAAACTTGATATAATAGGAATAACAGGTAGAATTTATAATTGGATAAAAGATTTTTTATTTGATAGATTTATTCAAGTCAGAATTGGGAAAGTTTTATCTGGAAGATATATGGTAGAAAATGGTACACCCCAGGGCAGCATCATAAGTCCAATACTCTTTATCAATTATGATAAATGATGTATTTTCTCAAGTTCATGGAGACATGGGGCGTTCATTGTTTGCTGATGACGGGGCATTGTGGAAACGGGGAATGAATATAAATAATACAAGAGGCAATTGAAGTAGTAGAAAATTGTCATATTCATGGGGATTCAGGTTTTCAGTAGATAAACCAAAAACAATAATGTTCACTCGGAAAAGAGGCATTGATACAGAAATAAAGATTTATGGACAAACTATTGAACAAGTTAAAGTTTTTAAGTTTCTGGGTGTGTGGTTTGATGCAAAATTAACATGGAATGAACATATTGAAAAGATTGACACTAAGTGTAAAAAGATTTTAAATGTGATGAGATGTCTAAGAGGATCAGAATGGGGAGCGAGTAGAGTTGCAATGAAAAGTATTTATATAGCACTGATAAGATCAGTTTTAGACTATGGAAGTATTGTTTATGACTCGGCAGCAAAAACTTTGTTGAAGAATAGGATGTGATACAGGCCCAAGCTTTGAGACTTTGTTGTGGTGCTTTTAAAACGACTCCTGTATCTGCTCTTCAGGTAGAATTGGGTGAAATGCCATTACAAATCAGACGAAAGCAGTTAATGATGAACTACTGGGTAAATCTTCAAGGTCATTCAGAAGACCGTCATCCAACAGTAAAGGTACTCTTTCCGTGCTGGGAAAAGGAAAGGTCTAAACGGAAGTGTTTTGCATGGAATAGTGACAAAAAAGCTAGAGAAATGATTTTAAGTCAGAAAAGATACATTTCAACAGTACCATTATCAATAACTCCACCTTGGTAGTTTCCTGCAGTACTCATATATTTTGATATGCTAGAGTTAATGAAAGAATCTGGAAACATTGTGGCTGTTGTTGAAGATAGACTACAAACTGTATATCAAGCATTTGTCCCAGTATATACGGATGGATCTAAAGATCCTAATACAGGAAGAACAGGTTTTGCTTTCAGTATTCCATCCTTAAACATTTCTGTTAATAGGAGAACATCAGATAATGTATCAGTATACACAGTAGAGATGATGGCAATAGCAACAGCACTACAGTGGATAGAAGAGAAGCAAATCAAAAAGGTTATACAGTACTTTGTACAGATTCATGTTCAGCATTAAAATCATTGAAGTCATTCACATCTCACAGTCGACAGGATATAGTAAATGAGATATATGAAAATTTAAGAATATGAACATCTTGATAATATTTATATGGATACCGGCTCATAGAGGGATAAAACATAATGGAAAGGTTGATAGTTTAGCAAAACAGGCTTTGGAAAATGAGGAGGTCATGAATATTTCACTTAGTAAATATGAAGCAAAAGCAGTAATTAAAGCATATACCACGAAAGAGTGGCAGCATAATTGGGATACAGTAAATACAGGACATAATCTTTATGAAATACAACGAGAAGTAGGAGTAGTGAGGATAACTAAAAGAAGCACCAAAGAGGAAACTATTTTAACAAGATTAAGGGTTGGACATACTATGCTGAATAAAACCTTAAAAATAATAAATAAACATCCAACAGGATTATGTGAGCATTGTGGAGTAGAGGAATCAGTAGAACATGTTATTTGTGTTTGTCAAAAGTATAATGAATGAGAAATAATGAAAAATGAACTTAGAAAGATGGGAATGGATGAATTAAAGCTTAAACATATAATTACTTATGGACTAGAGAGTTTATTTCTTTATCTCAAGAGAACAGAGCTGATTAAGAGAATTTAGAGGTTTATTTTTTTTATTTTTTTTATTTTTTTTTATGAAATGGGTAAATCCTGGTCCACACTCCAATACAGTAGGTGGCGATAATGCACCTTAATGTTGGTGCTACCCGCCATAAAATCTAAGAAGAAGAAGAAGAATCTCAACAGGTGTTGATGGTGTGCGCATGACGGAAGACGCACAGGAAACAGCGTGGAGTGATTTTTGTTTGATGGATGGCGGCAAACGCAGCGAAATCGATTATGTCAAAATATAAGAAAAATTATAATGGAAATGGACCAGAGACACTAGTTAGTGTTGATGATACGGATGTGGAAGATGATCAAATGGAGTTAGGAAAGACAGGAGAAGAGAGGAATATGGATATAAGGGAAGATGTAGGTACAAAGAAAAGAAAGAAAAAACATCAGATAGAGGTAAGAAGTTCAGGTGAAAGTGGAAATGAACAGGAGGTGAGGAATGTAAATTTGGATGAGTTGAAGGTAATATTGAAATTTAAAGAGGATGGTGGAATACAAAAGGTAAGTCCAATTGCATTAACAAAAGAGTTGAGGAAGGTAGTAGGAGAAATTAAGGTTGCAAAAGTGTTAAGCAATGGAGATTTGATGGTGGTTTGTAATAGTGAAGAGCAAAAAAAGAAAATGTTGAAAGTTAAAGTAATGTGTAAGCAGGAAGTGGTGAGTAGTAAGATTGTAGGACAGAGACAGTGGGTAAGTGGAGTAATATCTGGAGTGCCATTAGGAGTATCTATGGAAGAACTTAAAAGTAACATCAGCGGAGGGGAAATAGTTGGTGCTAGGCGATTGTTTATGAACAGAGAAGGGAATAGAGTGGAGAGCCTTTCGGTGGAGCTTAGGTTTGATGGAGTAATTTTGCCGGATAAGGTCAAGCTTGGATTTATCAGTTACTCAGTAAGGCCTTTTGTGCCTCCTCCATTAAGATGTTATAATTGTCAAAAATATGGGCATGTGGCTATGGTGTGTAAGGCTAAGAAACGATGTGCAAGATGTGGGGGGGAGCATGATTATGGCAAATGTGAAGGAGCAGGACCAAAATGCTGTAACTGTGGAGGGGATCATAGTGTTGCGTATGGAGGATGTGAGGTGAGAAAGAGAGTAATTGAGGTACAGAATGAGAGAGCTAAGAGGAATATAACATATGCAGAAGCTGTTAAAGTGGTTGATACAAGGAGTAAAGAGAAAGAAAGAGAGAGGGATGTGCAAAAAGAGAGGAGAAGTGAGGAAACATCAGAGGTGGAAGATAGGATTACAGAAGAGACAATGATTGTAAGTAAAGTTAATTTCTTGCTGTTCATAGCTGAAGTAATTAATTGTACTGCACAAACTGAAAAGAAGACAGCTAAGATTCAAATTATAGTCAAGGCAGCAGAGAGATTCTTGGGAGTAAAGGACATAACATGGGTAATGGTTAGGGATGGGCTGATTAATGAGACACAGTCAAGCCAGGAAGCATGGTTTGGATAGGAGGATGATTTTAATTTTACAATGGAATGCTAGAAGTCTTGTGGCTAATGGATTGGAGTTTAAAAGTGTTATTAATGAGATGGAAGTTAAACCGGATTTGATATGTATACAAGAGTCATGGCTTAAACCTAGATTTGATTTTGTTATTAAAGGATATGTGAGTGAGAGGAGAGATCGAGAGGAGGGTAATGGTGGAGGGTGTATTACTCTGATTAAGGAAGGCATGCAATATAGATCATTAGGTAAAGGTGTAGCACAAGAGTATGTTGTAGTGGAGGTATGGGTGAATGGACAAAAGTATGTAATAATAAATTTTTATAATCCTTGTAAGAAATTAGTGTTGAGTGAGTTAGAACAAATAGAGGGTCTTAATGAAGAGAGGGTGATTTGGTGTGGGGATTTTAATGCACAGAGTATGTTATGGGGAGGTTTAGTGACAGATTGTAATGGAATGGTGATGGAAGATTTGATAGATCGGAGGAATTTGGTATGTCTGAATGATGGGGGTAGTACTAGAGTAGATGTGGCTACAGGTAAAGAGTCTGTGCTAGATCTAACAGTGGTGTCTGATTCAATTGCAGGGAGTGCTGAGTGGGAAATATTGCGACAAGATACTATTGGAAGTGATCATTATCCAATAATGATATATGTTAGTGTAAATGTGAGAGTAAGTAAGGTGAGTCAAGGAAATATTGGTAGATGGAGGTTTGATAAAGCGAATTGGGAAGAATTCATGAGTCTGAGTGAAGAGGGATTAAAGAATATTATAATAGAATCAGATAGATCTGTAGAAATGATAAGTGATGATATTGTTTATGCCATTCAAGGAGCAGCTAATAAATATATACCAAAAGGGAAAGGAGGTAGGAAGAATAAGATAGTTCCGTGGTGGAATGAAGAGTGTGCAAGTGCAATAAGAAGGAAAAGGAAAGCATTTAGGATAGTTAAGAAAACTCATAATTTTCAAGATTTAATAGAGTATAAAAGAGCACAAGCTGAGGTAAGGAAGATTGTAAGGAAAACTAAGAAAGAGTATTGGATGGCTTATTGTGATGAAATAGGGAAGAATACACCAGTAGAGGAGGTATGGGGCATGATTAAGAAAATGAAAGGGATTCAAAAGAGTAATGGATATCCAGTTTTAAGTATGGAGGGAGAAATAGCTGTGGAGGATGAAGATAAAGTGGAAATGTTTTTAAAGGCATTTATTAAAGTAAATAGCTCAGAGAATTTGACTGAACAGAGTAAGAAAATGAGAGAGTGTGTGATGAAGGAATATTCTGAAATAAAGAAGAAAAAAGAGGCTGAAGATAATTTGTTAGATGTATCATTTTCTATGAGTGAATTAAAGAATGCAGTAAGAAGAATGAAACAATCTACTACAGGAGTGGATGGAATTAGTTATTGTATGATGAAGCATTTTAGTGAAATTTCTATGGAAGTGATTTTAACATTTTATAATAGAATATGGATGGAAGGTATAATTCCCCAAAGTTGGAAGGAAGCATTAATTATACCTATTAAAAAGCCTGGGAAAGATCCAAGTAATCCTATAAATTATCGTCCAATAGCTTTAACTTCTCATTTATGTAAGGTAATGGAGAGAATGGTAACTGATAGATTGACTTATCATTTGGAAAAAATGAATTGGTTTTCTTCTTATCAAAGTGGGTTTAGGTGTGGAAGAGGGACTATGGATCCAATAGTATTTTTAGAAGATGAAATAAGAAAGGCATTTATAAATAAGGAAAGTGTTATTGCTGTTTTCTTTGATATAGAAAAGGCATATGATATGTTGTGGAAAGAGGGGTTACTAATAAAGTTACAGAAGATGAGTATAAAAGGAAGAATGTATAATTGGATTAAAGAGTTTTTAATTGGAAGAAGTATTAGAGTAAAGGTGGGTGGAGCTATATCTTCAAGTGGACTAGTTGATAATGGTACACCTCAGGGCAGTGTAATAAGTCCACTTTTATTTATTATTATGATTAATGATGTTTTTTTAAGGATTGATAGAAGTATGGGGAAATCATTGTTTGCTGATGATGGGGCTATCTGGTTTAGAGGAAAGAATATAGAGTATAACATAAAGAAAATGCAATGTGCGCTAAATGAAGTAGAAAAGTGGTCAGGGGAAAATGGTTTTAAGTTTTCAGTGGAAAAGACAAAAATAATAGTTTTTACTAAAATGAGGAGGAATATGGATGTTAAGTTAAAATTATACAAAAAAGAATTAGAGCGTGTAAGTACAGTAAGATTTCTAGGAGTTTGGTTTGATACTAGATTAACTTGGAAAGAGCATATTGAGAAAATGGTGGGAAGATGTAAGCGAGTTGTGAATGTAATGAGATGTATTTCAGGTCAGGAATGGGGAGCAGATAGATTGGCTTTAAAAACTATATATATATCTATGATAAGATCTATAATGGATTATGGTTGTATTGTATATGGTTCTGCAAATAAATCTCATTTAGTTAAAATAGAAAGAATTCAATCTCAAGCATTAAGAATTTGCTGCGGAGCATATCCAACTTCTCCAGTTTCGGCTCTTCAGGTAGAGATGGGTGAAATGCCATTGCAGATAAGAAGACAGCAATTAATGGCATCTTATTGGGCAAATTTGAGAGGACAGAGAGAGGATCATCCAACAAGGAAGGTAATGAGTCCTAGCTGGGAACATGAGAAGAAAGAGGGTAATAGTTTTGGATGGAGTGTGGGGAAATTAGTTCGAGATATGAGATTGGAGGAGGTTGGATATGCTCCAATAATTCCTTTATCTCCAGTACCATTATGGGTTATGCCCCAACCAGAAGTAGATTTAAGTTTATTAGAAAAAAGACAAAAGGAAGGTTCATATGAAACAGAGGTATATAATGTAAGGGAGTATATTGGGTCAAGATATGGGGAGTATATGCACATTTTTACAGATGCATCAAAAGATCCAAAAACTGATCATGTGGGTTCTGCATTCATTATTCCAAAGGTTAAAGTGTATAAGAATAAAAGGATATCAGATTGTTTATCGGTGTATACTGGAGAGATGTTTGCAATAATTATGGCAATAAGGTGGATTAGGGAAGTTAAAATATCCAAGGCAGTAGTATGTTCAGATTGTAGTTCAGCTCTAATAAGTTTGAAGGAGATGAAGTCAGAAACAAGACAGGATATGGTAATAGAGATAATTCAAGAATTATATTCAATCAAACAAGCTAGTTTAGAAGTACAGTTTTTGTGGGTTCCAGCACATATTGGGCTGAGAGGTAATGAGGAGGCTGATGCATTAGCAAAAAAGGCAATAGAACGAGATATAGTAGATATACCGATTTTATTTAGTAGATCAGAAATTAAGTCAATTATTAAAAAAAATATTCTGAAAATATGGCAGCAATATTGGGATAATGAAATAAAAGGTAGACATATGCATCAAATAGAGCCAATAGTGGGTAAAGGAAGAGTATCAGGTAGGTGTAGGTATGAGGAGAATATGATTACAAGATTAAGATTGGGACATACAAGATTGAATAGTACATTGCATTTAATAGGTAAGAGTCCAACAGGTTTATGTGAGGCATGTGAAGTTAGTGAAACAGTTGAGCATGTAGTAATGCACTGTAGGAGATATAATGTTGAAAGGAAAGAGTTGAAGGAGGAATTAAATAATATAGGAGTTAAGTTCACTATTCAAAATGTATTAAAGTCAGATAGGAGTATAATAAATCTAATGGTAGAATATTTGGGAAATACTGGGTTAAATAAGCGCATTTAAATTAGGGGTTTTATTTTTATTTTATTTATTTTTTTTCTTCTTCTACCTGTCATGGGGGCTGAGAGTAGACGGAGGAGCTGAACACGCAGCGCCGGATGAAACTCTATGAAGCCTCTGTGCGGGTAAATAGAGGTTATAGTTGTGTCAATGGTCCATTTCCTAGATAGGTGGCGGTAATGCACATATCTGTCTGCGATCCGCCGTAAAAAAGCAAGAAGAAGAAGAAGAAGAAGAAGAATCTCAACAGACAGGAAAACATCCTACAGGAATGTGTGAACAATGTCAGGAGGCTGAAACAGTAGAACATATTCTTACAACATGCAGGAAATTTACTCAGGAAAGACAAGAAATGATAACACATTTAAAAAAATTAGGACGGGTAGATAATACAGTAAAAAGTTTATTGGAGTATGGAGAGAGTGTGGAGGGTAGGAAATGGATATTTGGTTTTCTGAGGATGACTGGATTAGATAGGCGGATTTAGTATGAATGAAAACAAAGGGTAAATAAAACCGAAAGGTGGCAGTAATGCAACTCAAAAAACCCAAAGAAGAAGAAGAAGAAGAAGAAGCGTCTCAACAGTGTGATTAGCTGTTGAACAATGGCAGGAAGTTGGTGTGCTGTTCAGTATCTGGCACTTTAAGTTTGGTTCTGTGTTTTCTGTCAGGCTGTTCCAAAGTGGAGTAATATGTCCCAAAATCCTCAAGCTCTGATGTTCCAGATCACCACCCAGGACTTTCAGGCAAGACAAAGGGTGGAGGAATTGGTTTCTACGCAAATAGTAGATGGTGCAATGATGTGACAGTGATTTAGCAGTATTGTTCTCCTGATCTTAAATAATTTTCTATAAACTGCAAGCCCTCTACTCACCGCGCGAGTTCGCTTCATTCATACTGATCTGTGTTTACATTCCACCGTGCAGGAGGCACTGCGTATAGGCTACTTGTGGATCAGATATTGTGTGTGGAGCGCACATACTCAGACTCCTTTGTAATAGTGCTTGATACAAACAATCTATTGAATGCCTTACCAGAGAGGAAAACATTCTGGATCACTGTTATACTACAGTAAGTAGAGCTTTTCACGCTGTGCCACAAGCTGCATTAGGACGGTCTGATCAGGTCATGGTCCATTTGATTCCTGCATACAGATAGAAATTAAAACTCTCCAAACCGCTTGTGAAGACATCAAAGCAGTGGACCAGAGAAGCTGTTGAGGAACTTCAGGCATGCTTGGACTGTACTGACTGAGATGTATTCAGAACTGCTACCAACAATCTGGATGAATACACAGAGGCTTTAACCACCCTGCTTTAGAGAAGAGAAGATGAGTATCCTTAACTGAACAGAGCTGCTCACACTTACATGTTCAGTTAAACTAAAAAGAGAAAAATATATGATTGTTAGGAAATCAGTTAAAAATTTTTAAAAAAACTAAAAAAGTTATAATTTATAAACATTTTAAGAAAGAAATCATTTA